>JAUMJK010000454.1:202500-515831 GCA_033558105.1 Coccyzus lansbergi
AATTGCCTTCTCTGTCCTCATGCAGCAGGAAAACGAGCATCCGTCCGTTTAATGACACCTAATTAGGTCTACAGATGCCAAATGACTTGTGTTGCCCTGCTCAGACAGAGATGCGTGGGTAATGAATTATCCATTGTCTCAGGCTCACTAATGCTAACTAGGGCTGCGAGAAAAATGTTCTGCCACTAATTCACTTGACAAATTTAACCTCTTGTTTTGTTCATGGTAAATCTTTGCAAGTATCCCAGGTTTCCTGCACACGTTTATGTTAAGTTACCCAGTGAGCTCCTCTTTGCTTCTCCTTCCCTCATCTGAGGCTGCTTTCGTGCAAATTTCCAGGCAGATTTGCTATTCTCTACTGGAAATTCAGGCTCTGTGGCTCAGTGTGGGTCAGCTAAGACCTATGGTGGGTGGTTTGTCTCCCTCTTGCAGGCCTCAGACTGGAGGCACGTTCACTAGGATGCCCTCGCATAGGCCAGAAGAGCTTACTGAGGGTGGGAAAGTGAATTAAATTCCATGGATGCAGCGTGCCTGAGACTCATGTCACAGCCCTGCGAGGGCTTTGGGAGGCATTGCTGTGCTGCCTTTCACTGTGAGAATGTTGAGTTTAACATAGACTTGAGCTTGTTGTTCGTCTGATGCGTTGCTGATTCAGGTCTGAAGGCTCTTAATCACGTTCCATCAGAGCCAGGGCAGCTGCTGGAAGGTTCTTTGGAGTGCAGGAGAGTTGGGGGGGTTCCTTCGTTGATCTTTGAACGTAACACTTCAATCCAAACAGCAGCTTCTGGTCCACGAGATACCCAGCGCTCCACGCTGGCGTTGAGGGGAGAAGGTCAGAAGAGCGTGAGGCTGTTAAAGAAGAGTAACTGAGAGCCCCCAAAAGGTGCTTTCCCAAAACAATAATGCAGTCGCGAATATGCCTGTTATTTTCTAGGGAGAGCAGGGGTCAGAGGGTGAAGCGTGGCATATCCTCAAGGTTGATTTAAGTACTGCAACTGTTGATATATGAGAGGGGAACATTTGAGAGGTTGTGTGTCACGCAGGTCAGTGCTGCTCTGCGCATGGTAACAAGGGTTGGACTGTTCCATCTTACTTTGTGCCAAAGGAGAATCCAAGGTGTCAGAATGGCTCCAGGCAGATTACATAGAGGCATGAGATGTTGCAGAGGAAGCAGCTGTGGTTTTGGCTCTCAGCAGCTGCATTTGGTCTGCTCAAAATGTTAGGTAAGCGTTTAAATGGGTGTAGAGGTGCTCTTGGCTTGCAGTTGATAGCCAGATTCCTCCTTGCCAAGGGACTGATCTTGGCAGGGCGGCTTCGGTGAGGACTGGTGCAGTGGAGGAGCTTTATCTCCTTCATACTCCAGTAGAGCCAGACCTGTGGCCTTGAGCTGGTGTCAATGTGTTTGCAGTTTTGGAGGGAGGAGCCTGCCCTCAGCTCGGGGAGGTGCCTGTGCGGTAACCCTGTGGCACGTTGGAACCCAGAGTAAATTCGTGTTTGAGAAAGCTCAGTGCTTCTGAGCTTCAGAAACCGTGCTTTCCGTGCACTGTATGTGGCGTTGTGCTTAAGCTTTGTTCTGAGTGCACAGTATTTTAGATGGCACAAGGATGCCAGTATCTTATGTTTGAATTCATAAAATCCATGAGTTATCAGAGAAACCGGCCAAAAGTCACTCTGTAGAGACAAAAATAGGCAGTTTGCTCTGTTATGGAGCTGAAAAGCTTGTCCCCCGGGATTACCAAAAGCAAATTGAAAGAATCCGTGCTAGGAGGTGGGTCGTTCACCATGATCCTCGTTACTGGACTGTCCAAGAGCTGTTACTTCTCTGTTTCTGTAGTATGTCACAGAAACTCATCGACGTTACTGCTGTGCGTAGAGAGTGAGGGCAGGGAAGGAAGAAGCCAGGTCGGTCCTACACAGGGCTCTGGACAAGCTGAGAAACGGGTTCTCTGCTTAGAATCTTGTGTAGCCTGACTACATTTCTTCCATAAGGCTCAGTAATTCCATGTTGGATGCCTAAGCCAGCCAGTTTTATTGTTCATTACGGCTGTGCAGGCTTGTTTACAAAAAATGTAATTTACAGGCAGCATCCTAACCTTTTTTCCCCCCTAGCTTCAGTCAACCTCTTTTCCTGGCCAAGATAAATATTGACTCTACCAGGAAACACTTATGGTATTTTTCATTGGAACTGTGGAATGGTCAGGCTAGAAGGGACCTCAAAGCCCATCCACTTCTATTCTCTGCCATGGGCAGGGTCGCCTCCCACTGGATCAGGGGTTCCAAGCCCCATCCAGCCTGGCCTTGAACCCCTCCAGGGATGGGGCAGCCACCCCTGCTCTGGGCAACCTGGGTCAGGGCCTCCCCACCCTCAGCATGTAGGATTTCTTCCTAATTTCTCATCTCAGTCTTTTCCCCTTCCAATCTAAAGGCATTTCCTCTCATCCTATCACTCCATGCCCTTGATAAACTCCCCAGTTTTCTTGTAGCCCCTTCAGATACTGGAAGTTGCTCTAAGGTCTCCTCGCAGCTTTCTCTCCTCCAGGCTGAACAACCTCAACTCTCCCGGCCCGTCCTTGTGTGGGAGGTGCTCCAACCCTCGCATTATGCAGATAGAGATGCTCCTAGTGGGTGGCACAATGGAAAATGATTCATTCCTCAGAGGAGCAGAATGAGGGAGAAGAGGAAACAATCACAGCAGACAAGCAGCACAAGGGCTGAGGTGCTCATAAACCCTGTCCTTTCCCAAACGTGGGGTGGATTCAGTAAACCACAAACACAAGAGTGCCTGTATCACTGTATCACACCAAGCACCTTTGAGTAGGTTTCCAGACAGAGTATTCAGGACAAAACGCAATGAACAGCAAAGCAAATGAAACCCCACACCAGACCGTGTCCTCTAAAGGCTCGGCTGGAGCCACAGTGCGGCGTGTGCAGGGACAGGGACTTGCCCCAAGAGGCAGGTTTTCCTGAAGCACTTTGTTTTCCTGGCCGTCGCCTGAAAGCTTCAGTCAGCTCTCGGAACATCTGTGTTTATTTTGCCTGACAAACTTGTTCCTGGGCTCTGACAAACCACAGGCTGCTGTGGGAGCCAGGGCTGCCGCTCCTTGGCGGGGCTGTGCAGAGGCCTGGGCCGCTGGCCATCGTGCTGCTGTGCCATGAATATTGCATGATTGCATCCATATTTAATGCCAAGTGTGTTATATTTTTAATCTTTATAGCTTTGATACGCGCAAGGATTGGTGCTGCAGGGTGGTTACTTCCCCGAATTGCCCCGCAAAACTGCTACGTTTTCATCCTTTGGTTTTGCAGGTTGTAAATTATAGAACCTGGGAAGTAATAAACTTGGCACCTTCTTCTTGCTCTCTGGGGGTGCCAACTTGTCACAACAGTAAAAAGCACAGATTCCTCCCCAAGGCTTTTGTCGTTTCATCTGTACACCCCGTGGGAGACAGGGAGGCTGGGAGTATCTGGCAGCCCAGCCTGGCAGAGGCTGCCTGGGGACACTGGCGTTTCTGCAAGGGCCCTATAGGAATCAGTGGGGTCCGAACCAAGTGGTCTCTGCCATGTGTCATTTTATCCTCCTGGCGTGTGTCTCATGTCATACTGTGAGGAGGAAAATAACCCAAAGCGAAGGGATAGTGGTAAGGGGCAAAGGAATTTGGGGGCTGCTTGAACCCCTGAACTCATTTGAGATTGTACTCTCACTCCTTCCCACATGGAGCATGGACTCTCGTGCTGGCATAGTGAGAAAAGAGGCTGCTGTTACCCCAGCGCCTCTGTTGAGGTGGCTCGTCTCTGCACTGGGCGTCTGGGATGGTTGTGGAGACGGCAGCTCGGGCTGGCTGGTGCCAAGGGCACAGCATCAGCTTTCCTGTAGGAGTCTGTGCTCTCTGAAGGTAGATCTGTAACGTCTGCATCTCGTCCCAATCTGCCTGGGGACTCCTGTGAGGAGATGGTTGCGCTGGGTCAGCTCAGAGGTCTTTTCTGCCCTTAGCAATTCTACGATTCTAATAATAAATGTGCTGTTTTAAACTCTCATAATTTTCAGTTGCTGTGAAGTGCTTGCTTTTCTAGCTGCTGTGTGGTAGCATTTAAAGGGTGCTTGACCACTGACTTTTTCTTTAAACTTGCTTATGGATGCAACTTAAGTAAAGCTTGCAGGAAACCTTTATTTTCTGACCAAGTGCTTCAGCAAACATTTAACTTGGATATCAGTGGGGCCTGGACATTCGATGAAGTGTTCTGCAGAGTGTGCGTGTTAATTGCCTTAAGGCAATTAACACGCACACTCTGCAGAACACTTCATCCGGGCACCGGCCGTAGCACGTTCTGTTATTTATTGATTGTGTTAGTGTGCACGGAGGCCCACGGAGAGCAGGCACTGTGCACACACGCAGTGCGTTCTGAGGGTCTCTGCTCTGAGAACATTGTGATGAGGTGGGAAAGAAGGGACACTTAGGGAACTGGGGAAAGAATGTTCGCATTGCCCACAGTGGCTCAGAACTTACTGTTCTTCTTGTTATAGAAGGTTAAAGTATGGCTGTATTTCTCATAGAATCAGAACTCTCTGGTGATGAGGTGTTCGAGGTTTCCCTGTGGCTTTGTTCAACCCTGCCTGTTTATTTTTCAGGACGGTTTAAGTGCCTCGCAGACCAGCTCTCCTCTCTGCATGCAGCAGGACCTCCAGTGACACCACCAGAAAACGTCCACCCTGGTACGCAGCCCTGTGGCAGAGTGGGAGATTAAGATGTTAAGGTAAGAGCTTCAAAGCTTTCTTATCAGGGGACTTTGCATCACGTGGTTGTTAAGAGCACATCGACCCTGAGGGAGGTACTGCACACACATGCACATGCTGTGATTCCAAATGGCATTCTGTGAAATCTGTGTTTTCCCAATGGATTGAACACTCGTACCAACGTTTGACTGAGGAAATGAAGGTAAGAGAATTACAAAAATTAAAAAAAGCAGTTACTTTCCTGCCCCCAGAGTGTACTTTTGATGTTCTGTTTCCTTTTGACTACTCTGACTTGCATTTTACTGTGTCTATTGCCAATTATGCAGAACGCTAATTCAGTGCAAATACTTGTCTTAATGTGTCTGATTTTTGAATGAAGACGTCCAATTTGTTCTTTGTTAACGTATTTGTGGGCAAAAGGCTTGATTCAGACACTCGGTGAAGAGTCTGTAACTTTGTAGAGGCCTTGAGCAGGGTTTCACTGGGATGCAGGTCTGTGGGGTTTGGGGATTGGGCGGGAGCACCTATGCTGCGCACACTGAGCGCTTCAAGGGGGTTCTCCTCCCGAATTAGTCATCCTCTGTGCAGCGAATGAGATTATCACTGTTTTTTACTGAAATCTAAAATGCTGATGCAGTTGTGCACGAGGAGAGAGAGCAGCAGGTTCAGTGGTCATTGTTCCTGGTGCTGGAGCGCTGGCTTCACAATCTGTTCCATGTCTGCCACATCAGTGCAGATGAAGAGCCACCTCTGGGGTTTGCTGCGCTCCTCTGGGACCAGTGGCACTGCCCATTTTAACCAGTGCTCCAGGAACTGGGAGTGTTGGCATTTGTGTTCCTGTCCCTGGTGAACTTCGGTGAGGAATGGGCTGTGGGCTCACTTGTAGCTGTGGGAGAGGGGGACGGGATAAAGGGAACAGGGCTGTAGGGAAACATGTGCTGAGAGCCAGCAGCAGCACAGAGCCTGGTGTCTTCTCAGAGGGACCTGAGAGGCAGCAAGCTCTGCATCTTCTGTCTTCTTCCCTCTCCCACGGGGAATGGAGCATCCTTGGAATACAGGAGAAACGGAGCCTGTGTGCTGATTTGCTGTTACAACTGCTGAGAAGTTGGTGTGGTGTGGTGTCTAGGAAGTCAAGTCTTCAAACTATCTCTTTGGGAAGTCCTGCTGCTGTTATGGGGGTGCTGGTTCCTGAGTCTGACAGGGTTATCATACAGGTACAGGCTTCAGTGATACTCGACATGCACAAAGAGCAGGCACCCAACAGGCCACAGCAACGCTAGCTCCTGAAGTCTCCGAGCGGTGCAGAGTGCAGAGAGGTCGGTGGGCACCCTGCAGCCATGCTCAGCAGGGGATGCAGCCTGGCAGGCACTGCTCTGTCGTTAGTCTCCAAAGGGAAAGCCAGGCCCATGCTGTGGGCAGGAGAGCCTCTGAGCTGGGCTCCTGGGCTCAGTTGCTGCTCTCAGCAAACAAGGCACAAGTCATGTCTGCGAGTCCAGGTGCAGGGAGACGTTTCCTGGCTCAGCCTGGCACGTGCTACACAAACTCAGACATGGTTTCTCAGTCCCTCTAAAGAGGGAAGTAGAAAGCATAATTACAAGGGTGTAATCATGAGGTGTCCACCCCTTCTCGAAGGGGTCATATCGGTTCCCTGTCCAAGCCAGATGTGAGGTGAATCTCACATCGAGTATTAGGACACTACAAAGCATGTTCCTCCTCCAGCAGAAGGGGAATTAGTTAATAGTTTCCCATAAAGAAAAATATAAGGCATTATTTTAGTGGGGGGAAGCCGCTAGCGTTGCTGCCGCCTCTTTGACAGCTCTTTTTTTTAATCACCCTTGCTTTATCAAGAAATGTAAAGTTGTATTTTTTTTATTGATATTTAGGAAAAAATTCTTACCACATCATGTCTATAAAAGGTTCATCACGGACCAAATACCACTCTAACCTTTTAAGCTTCGACAGTAAAAGCTGTCGTCTTTATTTATCTAAGTTTGGGAGCAATACAAATGTAATCATAACCCCCAAGGCAACACTTTATGGCAGTTTTCAGAACTCCTCTCTATAAAAACTACTCAAACCTACAAACATAAAAGCTTCCAATAAAATTTGCTTTAGATTGTAGTCATAAAACATGATTTTCTTTCCCCTGGTCCTGGAGCTACAGGTGTCCAATTGCCAGAGCTGCTTGCCGTGAGCTGGGCAGTGCCGGCTTCCTCCAGCTGCCTGGATCCGGCCGGGCTGCAGTGGCTCCTGGGCAGCCCATGGTAGGGCTCTAGCAGGGACACCAGTGACATCAGGGCCCCCCTTTACTTGCCACAAAGACATCCAGCACGTGCTTCAAATGGGAGTGCTGGGCTCACACCGTTCTGGGCATAGGTAGGGGCTGCAGCCTGCAGCTGGAATTGGCTCCTCAGAGCAGAATTCCGTAAGCACTGCAGGAATGTAGTAACAGCTTGTGCTGCACAGCCCCTGGTGAGGGCACAGGGTGCACAGTTAAACTGGCTGGAGAAATCGTCTTATTTTCCCTCAAAGCTTTGTCCTTCCTGACTATCACAGCGGTTTTGGTCTGATAATGAAAAAGCACTTGGGTATGCAAAGAATCCTGATGTAAAACCAGCTCCTGGGCAAAGCAGGATGTTCTAGACTTGCAGTCGTCTAGAATGTGTTCTTTGTTTCACCTTACTCTGTGAAATGCTGAGGACTTGTGCTCGCTGGAAAGATCAGTGACACTCACTTTTACTTTGGTGAAGCACAAGTGCCTGCATTTGGTGTGTCTTTAACGAAGGATTCCTCGCGGTGCAAGCTCCTCAGGTACAGCTCGGCATTGGCAGCAGGATTGGCAGCAGCTCCAAAGGCTTTGCGTGCATTTCACTTGAACAAATGAATACCTAGTGGCACAGGGTGAAGTTGTGCTGGGTCAGGGGGAGGCTGGCTGCCTGCATGCTCCAGATGAAGTGCAGGAGTAAATCTCTGCAGAGTGGGGCTTGGGTGGCATCTAAAGACGCGCACTTTATCTGAGTTGATGAATTTGTTCTTGCCGTCCAGGGCAGGTTTAACCCTGATAACTCACTCTCTGGTGAAAGTCTGAGCCTTTGCTTTCCATCTGCAGGTAGAAGACCAGTGTTCACGGGGAGGCAGCCTGCTGCTGGTGAACTTGAAAGCAGGGGCAGCTTGCAGGGTAGTGTTTGGTGAAATGCAGGAATATCAGACTGCTTCCTTTGAGGCACATGCCCCAGAGCTCTCTGGGGAGTGAAAACAACTCATTGTGAAGCTGTGCTGGCATGGAAGCACTGATTCTAGAGGCTAGCACTGGGATGATGTTTCCCAGAGTCAATTCCTCCAGTGACTGGGAGGCTGGAAGTCACCCACAATGCTATCGGCCGGTGACCTGTGCCTGGCTTGTGCGGGATTTCACTTTGCTTCTCGTTCCCAAGCACCCACCGTGTGCTCTGGCTGCTTGAACCTGTGGAGTGTCAAGTGGCTGATGGTCTTAGCTAATGGCTGAGATAGTGGAGGAAGGCAGCACAGCCTGTGCTGCTCAGCATGATGAGCCCTCAGCCTCTGTCTGTGGAACGCACGGTGCTTTCTGAGAGCCTTTTCTACCTGACGCAGTGTGCCCTTCAGCACCAGCACAGGGGCTGAGCATATGCTTAGGGTGTTTCTCTCCTTACTGTGCCGTGGGATTCGTCCCAGGCAACAGGGAAACCGAGCAGGCAACAGTCACTAAACATGCCTGTAGTGAAGCAGGATTCATTATGGGGTTTTTCTGTTTATCTTAAAACAGACTTTAATTACAATTCTGCCTTCCCATTTGTGTCTTGTGTAAGACATTGGCTCTCGCAGTACGAACAAGCCAGCTGTTGCTACTTCTTTCATAGTTCCCTGCCTTCTGCTCCATCAGAGAGGGCTGCGTACTTGGTTTGGTTTATGCTGCATTTGTTAATTATTGGTTAGCTCTGCTTTATGGGTGTCATCTAAGAAGGGAGCTGTTCCCCAGTGCTCATCATTAGTTATAATTTCTGGGGCTGCTCTGTCTTTTCTGAATCCCAGATGAAAGCTGAGGTGTTTAAGAGCTAACTTTGGGCGTTTTCATGAAACACGTTTGTCCCAATCTGTTTAAAGGAGTGAGGTGCCTGAATGCCTTGGAAAGGCAGTTTTTGGAACACCCAGCGAGTTGCTCCTCCTCAGCATCACACTGATGTGTTGGTGAGATGGGAGATGTCAGAAAGATAGTGCTAGAATGGCTGCACAATTGGTCAGGTCCCCCGTTTCAGGAGGGTGTTTCCTTGGCTGCCAAGCTGACAAAAGGATAACTCTTCCCTGGCTAAACTGTACCCCAGCCCTGCCTGTCCCTGAGCATCCCCAGTGTCCTAACCAGCCTTTAACAGACATGTCCTAATGAAACCAAGTTAAAAATCTGTAGTAATTTAAGGAGAAGGTTCCTTTTCAGTAGCAGTCATTCATACCTTCCCTCTTATGGCACCCTCTAATTATCGTTACTAATGATAGGGGGTTTGAGTCACTGCTCGCAGAAGGAAGCAAAGCAGAAAGCTTCCTTCTTCTAGAAACAAGCATTCCTCGGCTTCTGCAGGACACGGGCTCCAAAAGGGACAGGAGAGGTGGCACCGGTGTGTTTGGCAGGTGTGGTGAATGTGCTGCTGCTGTCGGGTTGCTGTAGTTCGTTGATAAATGAAACCATTTGTTCTCTGTGCCTCTGTATCCATTGCCTTTTGCCAGCTCCAAACGCGCTCCATTTACTTCCAGTTCTGGCACAGGATCAGTGGGTGGCTCTGATCTAAATGAAATAATAATGATTTTAGGCAGTGCTGGTTTGCATTATTCATTGCTCTTGGCAAAACAAATGTTGATCTTACAACACAGCTATTAATATTTTTATAGAGTTAACAAAGCCACCTGGATTTAGAGCAGAGAGGGGATCCTCGATGAGCTGGTTCCTCAGTTTTGACCCATACGTGGAAAACCCAAGCAGATTCACCCCAGTATTCCCATGCTCAAAGGCCGAAGTATGATCTGTGTTTTTGTTCTCTGCTTTCTGTTTGGCCACTGCTCACAGCAGAGCGCTGTGAGTCCTGAGCCCCACATCCTCCCTGCCAGAAACGGGGCTTCGGTGAAGTCTTCTCCTGTGAAAGAAAGCATCTTGCTAGCTGAGGGCAAGGTGAGCAACTCTTGCAAGTGCTAGTCCTTATTAGGTGAGAAAAAGGAAGGAGACTTTTTGCAGCTTCTCTTGTGCTGGCACTGAGCAGTGGTTTCCTCTGTGAGGCCCTTCTCGAGCTGTTGATTGCCAAACTATCTGTATCTCTGGCTTACGTGGTGCTGTCAGGCACCTATTGTTGAGGCTTGACAGCGCCATCAATACCGATCTTGGAGCTACTTTTCCAGCTTGCAAAGACTGGACTGTGTGATGGATATAGCAGGATTGGGCAGGATGGCTGCAGTTTCTTCTCCTGGGCTTTCACAAAAGCCCTCTTTGCTCCGTGTCTCTGCATCACAGAAATGAGTCTGTCAGGGCTGCTGAGGCAGCTGCTAGGAGGAGCAGCGTACCACGCTGGCTGTGCCCATCAGATAAGGCCAACTGGAGCTTCTAGACAGCGCTTCGCTGGGCTCCAGGGCTGCTGCCTGAGCTCTGGCTTTCTGGAGACAGCTGGTGGACAAAGCTTCTTCCCACATCGTCAGCCTGGGGAGAGGAAAGGAGGGAGCAGTGCTGTTAGGCCCCTGTGTCTGATGGAGCTGGCTCCATGTGCTGACACGCTCGCAGACCCCAGGTGTGGATTTCCAGCAGGTGATACCGTGTTAACCACATCAGAGGTACAGGTCAGGTGTTTAAAGCACTTCCATGTGGGCAGGCATGTTCTGGGAAGTGGAATAGGGTGACAAAGCACAGCACACACGGAGGCTGCTGCCAAACTGGGGTTGTGTTTTGGCTGTTCTGATTTCCAGTTTTGTTTTCTTTTGCTACTTCCGTCTGTGGAAGCAGAAGATGGTTCTTGGTCCACATCTCCAGATGGGCACCTAGAATGCACTTGCTGATGGATGAGCTTGTGCAGATGCTCACACCACCCTGAGAGTTCTAACTGAGCCCTGAAATGGTCGTACGGCTGCAGCGGTGCTGCAGACACTGCAGCCCCTGCCAGCCGCAGCACGGGATTGTGGAAGGAAAGGGGTTAGCAACCATATTGTGACTCCCAGAGTCTCTGCGGCTCGCTCATTGCTCCAGCAGGGAAATAATCTGCACCAGACTTGTTTGCTGGCACCGGCTGCCTTCCCCGCGTGCCAGCTCCAATGTGTAGGCTGGCACATCACAGCGATGAGCGGGGCGGGGGAAGGAGTGGAAGCAGAGTCCTGGCTCTGTTGCCTCCATCCTGACCTGCCCCATCCCTGGCTCTGTGGGAAGGTCTGTGTGGTGAGGCAGGTCAGCTGCTGGCATCACTGGGCAGTGCAGTCTTCTGGAAGGATGGAGACCTAGGCTGTCCCTTTCCTCATCCCAGGCTGTCCCTTTCCTCATCCCAGGCAGGCCACGAGGCTACTTCTTTTTAGCACCTCATGCCATGATCAGTGCTTCAGCAAATTATAGAGCTCAAGACATCCCTCTGTCCTTTTCAGTTACGCCACTTCCTCGTGTTCTTCTTTTTTTTATGTAGTTTATAGAATCAAAGATTCACTTGGTTTGAAAAGACATTGGAGCTCATTGAGTCCAACCACTCCTGAGCACCTCTTCTACCTGTCTTTTAAACCCCTCCGGGCATGGGGACTCCACCACCTCTGTGGGCAGCCTCTGCCAGTGCCTGAGAAGCCTTCCACTGAAGAGATGTTTCCTTATGTCTAATCTGAACCTGCCCTGGTGCAATTTGAGGTCATTTTCTCTCATCCTGTCACTGCTTACCTGGGGGAAGAGACCAACACCCACCTCACTACAACCTCCTTTCAAGCAGTTGTAAACAGAGGTAAGGTCTCCCTTCAGCCTTCTTTTTATCACAGCCCTCTTAACTGCCTCACATAACCCTAGTTCTCCAGCCCCTTCCCCAGCTCCCCCAGGTACTTCTCTGCCAGGCAGCTTTCCAGCTTTCTTCCCCCAGCCTGGAGTTGCAGGGATGTTTTGTGTCTCAGGTGCAGGACCCAGCAGTTGGTGGTGCCCTGCTGGATCTCCACCTCTAAAGCCAAAATATCTGCAATCTGCCCGAGGCGATTCGTACTGTTAAAGGAAAGTCGCTTCCACTGAGCTCCTCTTGGAATTCCACCCCAAAAGCAGGTCCTCTGGGAGGAGCTACGTTTATGTAGGTTACCTCTCAGCTGCTTTCCTCACCCTCTGCAGGCACCCCATGCAGCGAGTGGAGCTGTAGCAGGAGTGCCTGGAAATGCCAGAGCAAGTGCTGTGTTAAGTCTTGGAACCTGACGTGGAAGTTAACTTCTGCCTTCATTTTTCTTTAAAATAAAGGCTGGCTTCGTACTGTTCCGTATGCGAAACAAGGACATGCCTTGAGCTGTGTTTTCGGTAGCTTTGTCAAATGCAAGTCCTCACAGAGGTGAGGCAGGAGAGCAGGCTCTGTGCGTGGCAGCGTGACCACTATCTGTGCGCCATGGCAGGACACCGAGTGCCTTGTTAACAGACTTCTTCAAAATTCCGTCAGGAATTTTTGTGTTCGGACTATGCCTCAGCTCACACCTTGCACAGGAGAGGCACAGGGTGACATGGAGGGTGAAGTACCTGCTGGGGCTGGTGTCACACAGCCACTGCCAGAAGTGAGCGACCCAGCCCCAGGGGAGACAGGAGGGTTACGCCTCATCCTTTGTATTGGCAGTGGGGCCTTCTACCTGTAGATAGAAGAACAAAAGCTCAGGAAGACAGTTAATTATAGCTTAGGCTTCGCAAGCGGAGTTAATGAATTTTAACGTGCCTCAATTAATAACTAATTGGGTTTTGTGCCTCAGCCGTGAATGGGAGCGTAGGGGTGTCCAGGAAAAAAAAAGATGGGTCTAAAGATGAGCTGTTTTAATTGAAATACTGCAGGATCCATCTGCAGTGGCGGTGGTGCCATGGTGTGATTTTACATTCCTAGTGCAAGGGGAGAAGCAAGTGGGAGGCTGTTTCCAAGAAGACACAAATGGAAGTGTTCAGCACCAATACGGCTACAGTGTCACCTGCGGATATGGGTTGGAGAGTTCCTGATTTCAATGGGTGCATGAGGCTGACAGCTCTGGCCGTGAGCAGCCGTCTGCCAGCGCCTGCTCCCACCTTTGGCACCATCCACGCACTCAAGTAGGACATTTCTGTCAGGGGTGAGACCTGGAGCGCCTTGTGCAGCTGTCAGGTGGTGCTGGTCAGGGCTGGCCCTGACTCACCAGGTGCTGGTGAGCAGCCTTTGCACAGAGCTGGTGGGACCCAGAGCACGGACAGTGACGGTGGCTGATTCTGAGCTTCGCTGAGCCACTCACAGGGAAGTCCAGTGAGCTCAGGTTGGTGCTGGGAGTCCTTCAGATGGATCCGGCCCACTGGGAGCACTACTTAGGACCTAATGGGAGGTGGTGCGCCCGCAGTGTGCTGGGGAATGTGTTAAAGCTTTAACTTCTCATTTAGAGTTTTGACAAGGCACTGCAGGTTATAAATAATGGATGAATTCTTGAAGTATGTCTGCGCTTCCTGGCTCGCTTCCCACATGGGTGAGCTGTGAGTTTTCTCCTCAATTATCTGTAGGAGAACCTCTGCATATTGCTTTTTAAGCATATAATTATCCTTGATCATTTGGGATGAATTATATGTCCTTACTACTGTATGGATTTGGTCCCTGCATAGGGGATATGGGTGAAAAAAGAGGTGAAGGACGTAGAACAGAGAAGCATGAGGTGGAGTCTCATCTTCCTCTGCTGAGGATGGGGGTTTGGAAGGATGTAAGAGCCACTGTGTTGTAACCTGTAAGTGCTCAGCTATGTGAGCTGCCCCTCAGGAGCAGGCTGCTTACGGAATTTTCCTGTGATTGAGCCGCAGAAAGGTTGTGGTTGCCATTAAAGTCAAGTAAGATAAGGAGAAACCGCATCTTCTGTGGTGCTGGGTGAGCAAGCAGCCTGTGTGGGCCGGGAGTTGTTCTCTGCATTCTTCTGCACCTCCAAGCTTCCCTTCCTTCAGTTTGCTTTGCTGAGAGCAAATGGGTTGCCCCTTCTTTCTATTCTTGATGGCATTTCTCATTGTTCCAACCCTGTGTGATGGTTCTGTGATACTAGAAACAAGTTTGGGGTCAGCAAAAGTGCTGTGCCCAGTGACACCCGGGCAGTGCGGGGCTGCCTTGGCTGTCTGCTCCCGGAGCTGCGCTCATGTGCTGGAATTTGGCTCGTGGTGCTGCCTGGTGCTTTGCTGGGCACACACATTGGGAATGGGTTTGTGAGGCTGTGCTAAAACCCATCCCCGACACATTCCTTGGGGATCGTACACAGCTCATACAGAACACTGGTTACACGAAGAATAAGAATGGGATACATGGAACTGAAAGGCCTGCTTAGATGTCCTTAATCACACCCTGAATACTTCAGCCAGGTGCTTCAGGAGCTCAGGAGAAGATCTCTGTGTGCCGCTTTGGTCTCGTTGCTGGTGTGAGCAGGACAGAGCCCTGAGAGCCAGCCCTGGAGCTGTGTTACGCTCGGTTTAGCAGTGGGCTCGCACCAAAACATTCCCTCTCTGAGGTCCAGGCCACAGAATTGAGGCAGAAAGAGACAGTGCATGGTATAAATTTAGTTGTACTCCAGGACAGGTCATGCCTGATAGTGCAGTTCGTCTAATGAGATATTTTATGTCTTTTGCTATTGAAAGAGGATTATTTTTAAGCCTGCAGTTACGAGAATGTCTAGTGTTTTGCTATGATTAGCATGAGATTCAGGCTGTGGTGGGATAAAAAGAAATGACCAGAGGTAAAGATTGCAGAGGTTAAATTGTGTCTGTAGTGGTTCAAGAGAGTGATGAGTCCTGGAGAGGATGAAAATAGAAGAGTCCTCTGCATCTCAAACAGTGGAAAATTGTCGCCTTTCAAATGTGATGCTCCGAGTGTGAAGGAAGAAAAGAAAATATATCTGCTGTTTTCCTCCTTCGGCACCGTTGCTAAAGAATATTTATCAGCAGCTCAGCCACAAGGCAGAGGAAGGGCCAGGAGCCAAAGTGCAGCTCCAGTTCAGTTTGTTTTGCTCTTACGTTGCTATTGTGTTTGAACACCCTCAGACAGGACTTGGCTAAGGGAAAGAAAATAGGTCGTTAATTTCTTAAGTGCGGCATTGTCACGCGCTGATCCTCCAGCGCCAGCTCCTTATTTACACGGGGCTTCTCATCACGCCCTTCGCAACTGCCGTGCAATAAATAATAAAAGATTAAAACCCTAAACCTGGAAAACTTAGGAAAAAAAATATTAGAAGATTTTATTTCAGATTATAAAAATCCCGGGGTGATTTACTTTGAGGGACAATTTCATTGCTGCCATGTGCAGGAACTAATGATTGCACCGGGCTGCGGATTGGCGGGAAGGTTGCTTGGGAAACACAGTCATAGGCAGGTGATAAAGTCGCCCTCTCCCATCACTGCCTCACTGTCACCAGGATGGCTTTTACCGTTTGTTACAGGAAAATGATAGTCCGTGTACATATTTATCTCCGGGCGGCAATAACGCTGGCTATAACATTTGCAGAGTGGTCCATGTTGTTTCAAGGAGCCTGTTGTGCTCCCCTGGTGCCGGTGACCCTCGTCCTGTGGGTGGTGGGGCTTTAGGTGCGGCGCCTAATGGTGGAGGTGGTTTCCCCCATCCTGGCACTGGCAAGAGAAAAATGTTGTGTCACAAAGTGTGTGACTTAAAACGGACACAGGTGGTAATAGTGCCAAGTGCCCTCCTGGCCGTTTCCCCGGCAGGATGGTTCTTTAGGCTACAGGGTCTGCAAAAGCCTGATAGCCCCTTCCAGAGAGCAGTGCATCTCCTGCCATTTCATGGAAGCATGGAATGGTTTGGGCTAAAAGGAAACTCAAAGCCCACCTAGTTCTACCCCCTGCCCTGGGCAGGGACACCTCCCACTGGATCAGGGGCTCCAAGCCCCATCCAGCCCGGCCTTGAAATCTCCAGGGATGGGGCAGCCACAGCTTCTCTGGGCACCCTGGGCCAGGGCCTCCCCACCCTCACTGTGAAGATTTTTTTCCTAATGTCTAATTTAAGGCTCCCCCCTTCCAATTTAAAGCCATTTCTGAGTGGAGGATTGCTGAAAGATGTGGCTGGTTGGTTGCTGCTGTAATGTCAAAGTGGTTTTCTAATAGTGTTGGAGAAGGATGCCAGATTCAGGTCCCTGTCAGTCAGGAACCACTGAAGAAACCCCCTCATTCCATGCTGCTGCCAACTCCAAGTGGAAAAAATCCATGTCAAATGACTGCAAAGAGGTGATAAACTTGATGGTACTTTAATAAGCAAGTTCCCTTCTGTAGGGTGAGCAGCCTGCATTCTCAGATCAAGGTGGCTCACAAACCATGGTGCAAGTCCAGCTCCTCACCTTCTCGCCATCTGAAACATACCCAGGGTGGGGAATGTTTTTGGCACCTACCTCTGTGTCTGCACAGACGGGGCAGGGAGCGGTGCCTGCCAAGCCCATGGACCTTGAGGAGCTGACAGCCTGAACCCCACAGATCACTGGTCATGCGTGCGTGGTGCCTGGCCCTTTGTCTGCCCTCTTTCCAACTCGCTCTCCCGCGGCCCAGGCGTCTTGGCTGGCTCTAACGTCACGCTGTCAGCATCGCCCGCTGGTGCACTCTGTGTCCTCCTGGAAAGGGACTTGCAGCCAAAGGAGAGCTGTCAATGTCACAGACCTGATATATTTGTCATTTGGCGGGGGGTAACGGGACAGTTGGTGACACAAGGGGACCAGTCTGCTTCAGTGTGCGCTCCAGAAGCCATGAGGAGCAAGCATGAATGTGGTTGTCATGGTGTCCTGACTCGTACTCCTGTGTGTTTGCCTCCTGAGCCCCAAAGCTGCAAGTGTTTGCATTTGCTGGAGTGTGAAGTACCACTTGAAAAACCTGTGATGCTCTGTAGGGCTCTCACTTGCTCCTTGCACTTCAGATGTAGCCGATGGTGCTGGGAGGGTGCTCGTGGCTCTGCAGATCCCTTGGGGTGATGCCCAGTGGCTAGAAGAGCTTTTCTGTACACAGAGGGAGCCAGGTCAGTGTGGTGTGGTTCCAACAGCCCTGAGGCTCCTCACCTGCAGCCGCAGTCCAATGGGAGCTGGTCTCCCTGCTTTCAGAGCAAGTCTGGGTACCTGGGCTGAAGCACATGCTGGTTTCAGGGGTCAGGCGCAAGGCTGAAGGCATCTCAGAGTAGTGTTGGTCAGCCATGCCTACCTTAGCAAACCTTGCACCTGGGCTTGAAGGGATAAAGCCTTGTCCTCTTCTTAAGCAGCAGCCTGAGAGGAGCAGGATTGTCCAGCCTGGAAGCTCTCACCGCTTATCTAAGCAGGGGGCGCAGGTGGTATTGTCCAGTCCTTTCCTCTTTTACTTTTTCCTTTCTTCTTTACGGAACTGCGAGTGAATGAGCGTCACCTTTCACGGGTTGTGCAGGACGCTGCGTGCTGTGATCTGGAAGGATGGCAGAGAAGGGGTCAGCACCAGCTTTTTGGCTGGAGGGTTTGGGGTGATTTTTCATCTGGCTGTGTGACTGCAACTGTTGCTGAACTTAAAAGTAGAGAAGAATCAAGCCCCTTGATTCTGGTGCTGAGTTAAATTAAGTGTCAAGTGTTCATTTATCGTGTGGCAGTTCAATTTGAGTGAGTATTTTAGGCTAGGATTCAGTAATTTCTCTAAGCAAGCCTGTGCATCGACATTCTCACAATGAAGAGACACACAAGATATTTTATTATGGCTAAATTGTGCCTTACATTGAGTCAAACCCACTGCGTGTTCAGTCAGTGCAGTGTAGTGCTGCGTATGGTCTGGATTGGTTCTTAGACCCCATGATGATAGAATTGCAGAATGGTTTAGGTAGGAAGGGACCTCTAAAGGCCGTCTCATCCGACCCCTGACGTGAACAGGGACTGCTCTAGCCAGACCAGAGTGCTCTGAGCCCCGTCTAGCGTTTCCAGGGATGGAGCCTCCGCTGCCTCCCTAGGCAACCTGGGCCAGTTCCTCACTAACCTCATTGTAAATAAATCATTCCCAACATTCAGTCTAAATCTCCCCTGTTAGTTTACAACTATGTCCCTTATTCCATCCAGCCCTGCTGTGATTCAGCTGTACAAGGCGAGGGAGGACGGTGTTGCACCTTCTCACCAGCATTTGGGTGCTGCCCTCAGCCCGCAGGGAGCCTCCGGAGCTCCATCCAAGCACTGTCGGCATGTGCTTCACCACTGTCTATTGAAAGTAATTTTAGGGCATGAGATCTCAAAGCAGGCTGGGGGAGATGGGAAGGGGAGACAAACCTTCCTCGGAGCACAGCAAAGGGGAATGTTCTGCCTGAAGTGCTTTAGGGTGTTTTTGCTGTTAACACTCTAATACCGAGCAGGGATTTACGACGTGCTCTGAGGTGGCGATGGAACGTGTCTGCACTTCAGGATATAATTGTGTAAGCAGAAATTAAAAGTGGTGCTTTTAAGAGGGGCGCCCACTCTCCGTCAGTTGCCACAGTGATCAGGGAGTCTTTCAAAGCCTCCAGCAGAGCTGCATTTATTTTATTTATTTTGATATCCAGATCCACTTCGGGAAGGGAATTGGTTACATAAAATCTTTATCAAAAGGAAGATGGCGAAGAGATTTGCGAGTTCCTTACTTGAAAGAACTGAGTGAAACTGTTGCTCCTGGAGCATTTTATATCTTGGTCTGTCTTTTTCTTGCTCTGCGCAAGAAAAATTTCTTCTCTGTATATGTCAGCGAGTTGCCAAAGTAGAAGGGCCAGTGGTGCCTTTGGAGCAGTAGGGGAGAGCACAGGGTGCAGAGCTGCATGGTATGGGGAGCCCCACAGGACAGAGATTAGGTTGAGCGCCGCTGAGGATTGGTGTGTGTGTTTCCCAGCCTTTTGTTACAGTAGGAGATGCCTCTCCTGCATCTCAGCTTTACCCATGTGACTGCAGCTCACAACAGTGCTGTCCTGGTGTCCCCCACAGCACCAGCAGCAGGGCTGGCTGCTGCTTGGAACCAGAGGTGGCAGTGAGCACTTGCAGACAGTGGACCAGTTACAAGTGGTGTCCCCCAGGGCTCAGTGCAGAGTCCAGCCCTGTTCAGTGTCTTCATCAATGACCTGGATGAAGGCATCGAGCGCTCCCTTAGCAAGTTTGCAGATGACACTAAGCTGGGTGGAAGTGTAGATCTGCTGGAGGGTCGGGAGGCTCCAAAGGGATCTGAACAGGCTGGATCCATGGGCTGAGACCAGTGGCAGGAGGTTTAACAAGGCCAAATGTCGGGTCCTGCGCTTGGGGCACAACAAACCTGAGCAGCTACAGACTGGGAGAAGAGTGACTAGAAAGCTGCCTGGAGGAGAGGGACCTGGGGGTGTTGGTTGCCAGGGACTGAACATGAGCCAGCAGTGGCCCAGGTGGCCAAGAAGGCCTATGGCCTGGCTTGTATCAGAAATGGTGTGAACAGCAGGTCCAGGGAGGTTATTCTTCCTCTGTACTCGGTCCTGGGGAGACCACTCCTTGAATCCTGTGTTCAGTTGTGGGCCCCTCAGCACAAGAAGGATGTTGAGGCTCTGGAGCGAGTCCAGAGAAGAGCAACAAAACTGGTGAAGGGGCTGGAGAACAGGCCTGATGAGGAGTGGCTGAGAGAGCTGGGGGTGTTTCTCCTGAAGAAGAGGAGGCTGAAGGGAGACCTCTTAAAGGAGGTTGTGGAGAGGAGGGAGCTGGGCTCTTCTCCCAAGTGACAGGGGACAGGACAAGAGGGAATGGCCTAAAGCTCTGCCAGGGGAGGTTCAGATTGGACAGCAGAAAAAAAATTTTCATGGAAGGGGTCACTGGGCACTGTCAGAGGCTGCCCAGGGAGGGGGTTGAGTCATCTTCCCTGGAGGAGTTTAAAAGTTGGGTGGACGAGGTGCTGAGGGACATGGGTTAGTGATTGATGGGAATGGATGGACTTGATGATCTAGTGGGTCTTTTCAAACCTAGTGATACTGTGAGTCTGTACAGGTGATGCAGGCAGCAAGGTATTTCCCTCCTGTGGAGTGGCTGCAGTGATTTGGAGTGGCAAAGATGGCACGACCATGGCTACATCAATCACTGAGCCAGTTCAGTGTATGATGGCTCAGGCCAGAGCAGGAGATGAGCTCTAGCAGTTAAAAACAGCAGCCGCAGGGCAGCCCCTGTCTTGTTGTCAGGAGGTGTTCTGTGCATCACTAAAAGTGAGGTGGACTGAATGTTGTGAGTGCAGCCAGGGCAGCAGTAGCATGATATGTTGTTCTGCAGCAACTTCTGTGGAATCAGCTGTTCTGAAAAGTGACAAAACACATCTCCTTTCTAGAGCTCCTTTTCCAGAAGTGCTGCTGTGTTCCTGTTCAAGCCATCTTCGTAGCAGAGCTCAGAGTATCTCCCATTGCTGTTACGCAGAGACTTAGCACCAGCTGTAAGACTTTCTAAAAGCAGAAGTTTTCATGTGGTATGGATTAGGTTTGCGTTTTGCCATAGGGAGAAATTCCATTCCCTCCTATCTGCATGTTTACAGTTTCAGGAGCTGTGCTCACTGTTCACTTTGAAGAGTCAAACCCCCTGAACTTAGGAAATGCTGGTTTTCTGTAGTCGAGCCAGAAGCATGTGTTGCCAGACCCATGTCTCCTGAGCTTTTCTGACCACAAATGGCAAAAGCAGGGGTTTGTGTCCCATGTCTCTTTTGGCTCTGCATTAGGGATGTTGTGGAAGAGCTGGGAAGTGTGACAGTTGTGCTCCGAGCTGCAGAATGTGGGTGTGGGGGAAGGTTTCCAGGTGTGAGAGTACTGACCCTCGAGGAAGGCCCTGCTGGATAAAACAGAATGTATGCCTGGGTAGCTTTGTGGTAGATCGAAGATCTGGCTTGTGGCTGTAGGTGCAGGTCAACACCAGCTTGGAGCCAAACTGCAAGTCTGGCACAACTGGAGAGATTTCAGACAAGTTCCCTGGTTGGCCTGCATAAGGAATGAAATCATTGTTTGGGATGGGTGACCATCGAGATCTGAGCTGGGAGCTCTGGAGAGGTAAAATTATGTTGACGTGCAGCCTGGACCTCACACTTGAGTAAGGGCAGTACCTAAAAAGCCTGCACTTCTGCTGAATGGTTTAAACTCAAGAAGGCTGTTGGGGGCCTTGTGTTTCTTCTCCAGTGCAAACTGAGTTTGCCAGAGCTTTTGTTTTGCTAGAGCTAATGTAGCCGTTGGCCGATGATCTGACCAGAATACTCTTGGATAGTTCTGGGCAACCCAGTTCTGACTCCCGTTGAGAGCCTCCTCTGTGGAAACAGGGCTGCTAAGTGTGTTTTGGCCAAGCTCACCCCAAACCTGCAGCTTAGGGACAGGCTCGAGGCTGTGCAGGAGCCAAGGAGATCAGAAAACCCTTCTGATGGGGCTGACGGCAGAGCTGACGGTGAAAAAGGAAAGAAAAGGTCAGGCAGAGGCAAATGTGAGCTCAGACTCTGCGCAGCTTTTGGGAGAGACCGATGAATGGAGCCAAACTGGAGAAAATAAAGTGTAAATAGCAACGCAGCTGCACCACATGTTGCAGCAGCACTGGTGGACAGGGGGGCAGGAGAAGGGCTGAAAGAGTGTGAGAATCAGGGAAATGTGTTGCTGTGCAAAGCTGAGAAGTTGCATCGAGGCTCCCACCCCAGCAGTCTTGGCAAACGCCTTCTGCTGCCTCCTGGCTTGGGACACAGCCCTGTGCCCTCCCTGCTGCTCTGAGACATGAGGAGGACAGGCTGCGTGTGCTGGAGAAGAGTCCCAGAAGTACCAATAAACGCAGCAGGCTGGGAGACTCCCCCTCGGTCATTGGTTCCCCTTCAGCAGCAAGGCCGAGCCCTGCTGCCAGAGCTGTGGGAGGACTCTGGAGCTGAAAGCAGAACTCGGCACAAAAGAAGGAAGTAATTTTGTCATGGAGCGAACCTTTGCAGGAACTTCTTGAGGATAAAAGGGGTGAATTTTATAAATCTGGAGTGGCAGAAACCTTCCTGGAGGGTGCAGGACCAACCACTGTTCTCCATTGCTCTTTTGGGTGCAAATCTGGAAAACTGGCTTTTTTGGGCTGAAAGTTGCTGCCGGCAGTAGCTTGGCACCTGTTTGGGCTGGGTCTGAGCTTGGTGTTAGCAGTCCCTAAGCAAGGACAGGGGTATTACTGCCATGGCAGCTGCTTTTTGGGTTCAGCTGAGGGTTTTCAGGAGGTCATTGCCTGTAGCAGTGACTCACTGCAACCACAGCCTGGAAGCATTAATGGCCTGAGCAGCTTCTAGCGTGGAGTTTTCCAAAATATGACTGTTCAGGAAAGGGAAAAAAGACACCGAATGTTTTAAGGATTCAGTTTGGTTAAAGACATCTGGAGGATCGTATTAAGTAACAACTATCTAGATCTTTCCTGTGCTGATGTTTCACTGCGTGTGCTGGCTCCGTCTTTCTCTGTGTTTGGGTTTCCTTCTTGCTTGCCTTCACTCTCCTCTGCCTTTTAGCAAACTTCCAGCTTTTAAGAAGGAAAAAAAGGTTGTACCCTTTGCAAGGTGCCCTTTAAATGTCTTCTCTGCCTCCTTCTAGCTGCTCCCTTCTCCTTCGGCTGTGCTGTAGGGATGTTACAGAAGGGCTGGGAAATGTGACCTTGTTGAAGCTACAGGCGTGTGAGGGAAGTCCTCTTGTACAGAGGTCCCTGCCTGGAGATGAAGATGAAGCCAAGTCTCAGCTTTCAGCTGAGTCCAAAGAACATTTCCAGCCTCCCTAAGAAATGATCTCTGAGCCAGTAATGTGGCTTTCCTGGCACCACTGGATGGCTGAGTGTCACAAGAAACCTCTTCTTTGAAAGGCAGGATGTGTGATGGGATTAGCCACATTTCAGGAGGTGACGTTGCCTTTATGGTCTCAGCACTGGTGAGTCTGACCTGCAGGACAGCAGCAGCCTGGCTTTCCTGATAGACAGGATGTTCAGCAGACCAGGATGTTCTAAAACAGATGTCATCCCACTCCTGGTGGCCGTCTCTGCTGCACAGCTGACCTTCCCTTTTCTCCACAAGGCTGCACCTCATCCAGTGTGCCTGACGTGCATCTCTGGGCTGTGGGGAGTGGTGGGGCCCTGCCCAAGACACACGGGGCAGCAGCACCCAGTTCATTAGGAGGCAGATGGGCTGTGATGCACATTTCTTGCCATAACAGGAATCAAACTGCAAGGGGTGGAAGGGCAGGGAAGGACGGAGGCTCTGTGGTGCCCTGGAGCCCCAGTGTGGTAGCAGCTCTCTGTGAATGGGGTGGGTTTCCCTGCTGGACATGGCAGCAGTGATGAGGGGCAGCAATGATCAAGGTCTGCTGGAGATACAGTGCTGGGCTCTGGGGATGCTCTGCAGGTGTTACCGACACAGCTGTGTCCCAAGGCGAGGACATCGTAAAGCAGCTTCCAAAATGGAAAGGGAGCTGCAGGAAAGCTGGGGAAGGGGCTCTTGATCAGGGATTGCAGAGAAAGGAGGAAGGGGAACGGTTTTGAGCCGAAATAGGAGGGACTGAAATGAGGTGTCAGGGAGAAATGTTTTGCTGTGAGGGTGGGGAGGCCCTGGCCCAGATTGCCCAGAGAAGCTGTGGTTGCCCCATCCCTGGAGGTGTTCAAGGCCAGGCTGCATGGGGCTTGGAGCCCCTGATCCAGTGGGAGATGCCAGGGCATACTGGATGAGCTTTTGAGATCCCTTCCAACCCACACCATGCTGTGGAACATGCTGGCTTACACCCTGCCCCATCTGCCAACCACCGTGGGTTCATCATACCCGTGAGGTAGAGAGGAGGGAAGGAAACCTTGCTGTGCTTTCGTTACATGGTTTGTAATTAATGCAGCACAACACTGTTCCTGGTCCTAGAATAAGTAAAGCACCTTTGCCATTGTAATGAGCTATTTGCGCATGGCAGCACCAGAGAATAAACCAAACTTGTATTGTGTGTGTTAGCTGCAGTAAATGAAACAAAGCAGGGCTAAAGTCCTTACTCTGCACCTTGGCCACATCTCACAAATTATGGGCTGTGTGCACTCTTGTCAGAAAACCCGAAGCCTCATGTCACCAGTGACTATTTCCTAGTGCTGGGTGTTCTGTCCACAAAGGTGGCAGAATCTGAGGGTGGATGGTTGTAAATGTTTGTTAAGTCATTAACATAACCTGTTTACCGAGAGTACATGGTGGTCACAAGGCAATAAACAGCGTCAGGCAGCCTCTCTCCCTGTTGGAGGAAGGTCTGCTCTGGAGATTTCATGGTGCTGCTCTACCCCAAGGAACTTCTGGTGGATGGGGCTGAGGGGACCAAGGCACACAGGGCAGAGACCAGAGCTGCAGAAGCATTTCAGTACCCGCTGCTTCCCAGTGCTCGAGTGCTGTGGTGATGCCAGAGAACTGAATTTGTTTGGCCTTTAGAGGAGAAGGCTTAGGGGAGACCTGATTACTATAGACCAGTGCATGGTGTCACTATGACCATCTTGGTCTCTGCCAAGAGGATGGAGACTCCTTTTTTACAAGGAGTCACATGAAAAGACATGGGGCAAGGGGTACAAGTTGCTCCTGGGGAGATTCCGGGCAGATTCCAGAAGAAAGTTTTTCCCGTGAGAACAGTTAAACATTGGAGCCATCTCCCCAGGGAGGTGGTGGATTGCTCTACACTGGAGACTTCCCTCCTCAGCCTGACAATGCTGGGCCACCTCATTTAAACCAGAGAATCACCTAAGTGGTCAGACCAGGTGATCCCTGAGGTCCTGTCCAGCATGGCATCTTCGATTCTGTGACTGTGATCCTGAGTCACTGGCCCTGTGATTAAAGCTGTTGTACTGTCTGGAGCAGAGCTCAGAGCACAGGAAGCCATACCAGGTGAGGAGGAAGGACAGGCAATCCGTGTGGTGTTGCCCTGTGGCCTTGTGGGATTGTCTGTCGGAAGCACGGGTCAAAGGCCACTTGTTTCTGAGGGAAGAGGCAAGGAAAGGCGAGAGCCTTCTGTCGGCGTCGCCTGTCTGTGCCTAGTGGGATTCCTCAGGCTCCGTTACTTGGAGGCTCGCGATGGTGGGAGCCCATCTGGGCTCTCTGATGGATTCCTGGGGCTGGGTGGAGGCAGTGTTGAAGCACTTTTTCCAGCTGACTTTACAGCACAGGATCTGGCATCTTGTGCTCTCTTCTCCCTCTGAAGTGTCTTGCAGATTGAAGAGCACTGATGGAAGGGTTGTCTCATTTGGCACTGGTCTCCTTCGACAGAGATAGACGTTCGCTGCTGTTAATAGTTGCACAGATTCAGGATTAATCACAGCATAATGGAATCGGTGGCTTTGGTTGTTAATTCTCTATTGAGTCTGCCTCCCCGTGTTTGTTCCCATTTGTTCAGATCAGGTCCATTGTCTCTAATATTGCTTTGCAAAGGGTAAGAAATAAATCAACGGTATTTAGCTGTTGTAACCATCTGGTCTGGCTCGTGTCCCAAAATCAGTTCTTAAGTTGGGCACAGTTCGGGTATTTTTGCCTCGTAGCGGAGAACGTCTCTGGGGAGAGAAGGGAAGGAAACGTCGCCGCTCATCTCTCCCTGGGGATTAATCATTCTCCAGACACTGTGCTGTGTGCTCTGCAGGTTCCCGTCATTGTCATAGCGTGTGCTTGGGCTTGTGCAAAGCACCAACAGGAACTTCTTTCTCTTTGTATTGGTGGGATCAGTGTTTTGAATGGCCGTGCATTACTTTGACGTATAGGAGCACTTGCTTTGGATGGGGAGTTTATTTACTCCGATCTTGGCCGTGTTCATCTTCAACATGTGTGTGTGTGTTGCTGTGCACCTCTTGGGTCGTTTGAGAGCCATCCTGTGGAGTTAGGCCAATTGTTTTTAAGAGGTGCTGTTAACGTGGTGAAATCCAGTGCCTTTGGGAGATGCTGTGTTGCCACAGATGGGAAATCTGTCTTGTAAACTATAAATTTTTAAAAGTGATTGAGCCTCTCTGCTGCTTTGCGGGGCCATGTGGCAGCGATTACAGGAGCACTCCAAGCTTTCATTAAAAAGCACAGTCATCAAACATTTAAAGTCCACAGGCGACGTTTTCGGGAGCTATTATAATAATTAGGAAAGGAAAATGGGTTTAATAAAGGTTGTAAACAATTATCATCAGCCAGACTGCCCCCTTCTGAAAACTCTGTCCTCCTGGCACATCTGGGCACACAGAGTTGGGGGTGACAGGTCCCCACCTCATCCCGAGGAGGGGTGGAGCACATGTTCCGGGGTCACTCTGGGGCAGCAGCAACAGAAACCTCTGGAGGGCAAAGGTGTAAAATAGGCAAAAATCCTAACAAATACCCATTTCTTGGCTTCTGGGAACACTGCGCTGGGTGCTGAGGCTCCTCACAAAGGCAGGTAGGCTCTCACTCTGACAGGTTGGTACAAGGGAGTGTCAGCATCAGTGAGGACTTGGGGTCAGTGTTTGTTGTGGCAGGTGGGACCCAGTGTGGTGGGGCCTGAGCATCCTGGCAAGAGCAAGAGGAGAGAGGGATAAGGTGCTGTGGCATCACCCGGAGGCGAAGGAAGGTGTCCATCTGACAAGAGGTCAGTGAGCCGGCTCCTTCAGCCACAGCAGGGTCTGTGAGGGTGGCACGAGCTGCCAGATAGGCTCGTCTCTTACAGGAGGGGGAGCAGCCAGGTGGTTCAGCCGGAAGCCTGCTGCTGCCTCACCCTGCCCAGGTACTCAGAATTCAAGTTTCTTGAGCCAAGCCTTAGCTGTCCAGTTGTGTTGCGCCTCACTCTGAAGCCTGGCAGATGCGACTCCATAGCTCGTTGATGCTTTTCCACTGTCAGGGCGAGACATGAGGCTAAAATCATGGACTCTTGCTTAAAAGTAGTGGTGACCGGACTCTAACCTGGTTACCTCTGCTGAGCAGTAAAGTCTTTGGGTGTGACTCATTCCTTCAAGCTGACAAAGCTGCTGTTGAGTGACGCAGTCTGATGGCTCCGACCGCTGGAACATTCAGTCGGGCTGTGCTGTTTGCAAACATCTTCTAAGCAGTGGGAAGTTACAATCCCAGATTAAATCCATTGGAGGAATATTCTGGAAGTGAGGTTTGCAGGATTTAGGTTTGGCATTCCACACGCAGCAGCTGTGACCTGGAGCATTTCTGCTCCCTGTGGAGGCAGAGAGGAGGAGTGTCTCCCAGTCTCTCTGATCCCCATTTCCCATCGTACTCTCTGCATTACTTCGTCATTCCCTGGTGATGCGTAGCACCTCTCCTCAAGGACATGGAGCCGCTTGGCTTTTAACTTGGGAAAGAAGAGATTTAATGTCATGTGAAGGGGAGAGAGCTTCTGATAACCTAATGAAGAATTTGTTTAATGTGTAGCTCCTTCCTCCAACTGAATTGGATGTATTTCTGGATGTTAAATAGGCTTTTCTTGGAACAGCAGCTCATTTATGTCATTGATAGTTCATAGGAATATCAGTGTCTGTAGGAAGAAGCCCAGGCACCTGACAGAGACCCAGGGTCATGCTGCCTGCGAGCACCTCTGTTGTGAGTAACAGCCAGTGGGGAGAGGCCCCCTTGCCCGCAGCACCTGCAGCTGAGCTGTGCCCCCCTCTGCCTGGCAAGCAGAGCCCTCTCCAGGCCGGGGAACACACAAGTGGAGCTGAGGAGGCCTTCTAGACGGGCCAGTGGGAAGGTGCACACAAGGGAAGCAGCTCGTTTGGCTTTGAATTGAGGGTTCATCAGGAAGAACTCTAGTTGTGAGGACTCGTGGCTGTTAGTGCTCCTGCCTGCCCAGTCTGGGCTGCACAGTGCATCCCGCCGAAGGGTGGCACTCACGGGTGCCCGTGGCTGGAGCCCCTCTGCCTGGCAGCTCTCAGCGCTGCGTTTGGGCCGGCTGTTGGCTACTGACCTAAATTGAGAACTGAGCAAAGAGAGCAAGCAGCTGCCCCACCACTGTTGCTCTGTTTTCAGCGTGGATCGAGCCTCCCTAATCCCCTCGGATTTTGTATCTACCAAAACAGCTTGGGCCCATCAGTAAATTGCAGTGGCATATGGTCCAGGTTTATGAGTAATCTGGCACACGCTTAAGGCAAGGAGGATGTCATCCTTCAGCAAATACAAAAAAATATTGCAGGGCTTGGGTTTTTTTATTTCTCTGTTTAATATAGTTGATGAGAAAGCTGTGAGAAATGTTCACCTTTTAAGCCAGTCCTGCTTAAACTTCGAGTGCTGGTGGAAGCAGCCACATAACGGGAAACAAATATAAATGAAATAGGCAGAGGGGGCAATTGTCCTGCAATCATTTTGTAGCTTTAAAACTGCACTTGGGGCTGGAGAAGGAGGCACTCGGCCTGTGCCGTTCATCATCCTGAGCAGAGCTGTTGGGTGAGGAAGGCAGCCGGCATCACACGGGCCACTTCAGCCAGTCCTCCTCACCTCCATGCAGGTAAAGATGTCCCTCTGGATGTGGTGTCTGCCGGAGGACACATCCTCATCCCTAGGAGAGAGGAGGAACACGTGGTTTGTGCAGCTCTGGGGGAAAAGACCTGGCTGTGCACGGTGTTGGGGGGGCTGTCCTTCTTAGTGCATGTCCCAGCTTGGTTTCCAGCTCTTGGGCAAAGGAATTGAAAGCCACCACCCAGGGTGAATTTACTGGCCATTGACTTTGTCTGGGCAGCTCGTCTTAAAGATTTTCAAATCCAGGTCAAGTAAGCCTTTGTCTGGGCAGGGACACTGAGTGGCCCTGGCTGCCACCAGCCAGCGCATTGGTGAAGCTGGAGGCATCCATGGACTCAGTCAGGGCTCCCCAGGAGACATCTCCTGCCTTGGTCTTTTATCTCAGGAAGAGTGCAGGAGGGTTGGAAGTGGCTTTGTGAAGTAAAACACTGTGACAGCATTGCAGGAGCTTTTCCTTTGCACTGAATTTGTCTGTGCAGGTCTCACCAGTGGCACTGCTCTTCCCTTCAGCTGGGAGGCAGAGTCTGGTGGCTTTTCTCCTCCTCTCTCAGCTGCTGTGGGTCTGGATCCCTGTTCTGTAGAGGGCTTGGACTTCCTTTCATTCTTCCCAAGTCCCCAGTCCACTGAAGGGCCCAGCTACAGGAAACCATGCTTGCCAGCCCTTCCCTAGTTCTGGATCACCAGCCTCCCCACGCTCTGTAATGCTTTGGCAACATTAAGTGTTGTCTTTGGCCACGTGGCTGTGACCTGTAACTGCAACATCAAAGGAGAAAGTCATCTCTGAGGCGAAGGTTTGCCTGTCCTTGCCTGTGACTGGGCTGGTAGCGCAGGGAACAGAGGAGGGGGCATGGATGGCCCTGAGATACCACTCTTCATGGTCGAGCTGTTCAAATCCTGTGTGTCTTCGTGGCTTGGATTTTTAGCTCTTCACTGCAGTCTTTGAAGTACTGAGTACACTGAGCAGTTTACAAGGAGCTTTGCTTTTTAAGTGGACACTGATTTTGTTTTTAAGGCTTAGGATTAGGGTTTATATAATTTTGGTTTGCTTGGTCTATTTGGCATGTTGGAGATAAAGCAGATATCTCATGTTAAAGGATGTGAGTGAGACTGCGTGATGTAAAGATCCCTGTCTCTTGGTCATGACAGCTTTAAGCTGCTGGGAAGCAGGCAGGGAAGATGCAGGCGCTGCGGTCGTGGGCTGTGGGTTTGTGCTGCTCCTGCTATAGGTCACTGGGCTGGAGGGACGTTTGGTCAGGACTGTGTCCACTCTAGTGGTTTCTTGGGTGTTCTTAATAACCGATCTGTGTCACTTGGAAGAACTGGCAGTCCCTCATGGGCCTTGTGTTTCTGAAGGAAATCACTGGGGCTCCAAGGAAGGAGCACAAGTTTTCTGTAGTCCCTGGAAAGCCAAGGGCATATGCTCAGTTCTTATTTTAGGTGTGTGTTGACAGGATCTTGACATGCTCTGTTGCTTTGCTGCCGTTTCTGTGTGTGTGTGGACAGATCAGGGACGTGGCCCCGCTCGCCCTGCCGGGTCCCTTTGGGCACGCAGAGCCCCTCTCCCTCTGCCTGAGGGAATCCTGTCCTTCTGCTTCCTCTCGTGAAAAGCTCTTCAACTTTTGCCTGGTGCCAGGGTTTTCCATGGCACTGCACGAAGCTCAGGTGTGCACAGTTGGGGTTGCAGGCAGGTAATGCTCCAACCCTCTCGGGCCCCCAAGCCTCCAGAGCTGCCTCATTCTGCACTGAAACTCCCACAGGGCCGAGACTGGGGCAAAGCCAGAGCTCAGGAGGCGACAGGCTGCCCCTTCCTCTCATCACCATCCCAGATCTCTGGAGTTGCCCCAGCACGTGATGTGTCCCAACCAGGGCAAGCTGAAGGATGGGTTGAACAGGCACCAATCCTGGAAGCCACACAGTGCAGACTCCCCTCTCCTTTCTCCCCCAAGCAATCTGCCAGTGGGTGTTGATAAAATCCCACTTCAGACAGGGTCTGCAGAAGCTTTTTACCAAAGCTTAGCACTGCAGCTCGGCCTTTATCACCGACACCAGCCCATGGACAAACTGGTGCCAATAGCTCCTGGAAACTACTCCCCATGAGCATCAAGGTTTTGAGGAACAGAACCAATCCTGCTACTCGGGGACCACCTGGGATTTGGTGCAGGGTCACCTCAGGCCCTGACCAAGGGATTTGCCAGAGGGGTGGCCGTGAGGGGCGCAGAGGGACACCATCCTAAGAAATCCGCTTTCACTCCTGAGGGACGTAGTTTAGTGTTTGATGGGAATGGTTGGACTCAATGACCCGACAGGTCTCTTCCAACCTGGTGATTCTGTGATTCACTCAATCTCTGTAGAGGCTTGTTTGGATTGGGGCCTCCTCTATGGAGTATATTCAAAATGGGATGTGTTCTCCCTTTCCGTGGCAAACCATGCTGAATAGGAAGGTGACAGAGGGAGTCAAGGTGCTGCTCGTGTGCTGAGGAAGCAGTTTGCCCTGTGGTGTGATGTCGTGCAGCATGTCCTGTGGGGTCAGGAGCATTATGGCTGTGCTGCAGCGTTCAGCCTCGTCATCCCATGGGGCAGTGGTGGGAGCCTCTCCTTCCACCAGCAGCCGTGCTGAAACCGCATGCCAAACAGTGCGCTGAGAGCAACTGGTGTAGGTGAATGGCTCCCAAAATGCAGCTGTCAGGGCTCCGTGTTGGGAAGCCACCATGTTTCCTGCTGTGCCCAGAGTTAACACAAAAAGGGGCAAAAGGGACGTTTCCCAAGACTGAGGGGGGTTTCTGAGTAGCTCTGGCCTTCAGGGTAGGTTTTTGAGGGTATCATTGCATGATAAGTGTTTCTATTTGTCAGACTGGTGTCTCAGCCCGTGCCTGCTGCCTTTGATGGTCTGTTTATGTCACAACTCAGTGACTCAGAGTTTGTATTTAAATCATAGAATCATAGAACAGTCAGGTTGGAAGAGACCTATCGGATCATCGAGTCCAACCATTCCTATCAAACACTAAACCAAGTCCCTCAGGACCTCATCTACCTGTGCCTTGAACACCTCCAGGGAAGGTGAATCAACCACCTCCCTGGGCAGCCTATTCCAATGCCCAATGACCCTCTGTGTGAAAAACCTCCTCCTAATCTCCAGCCTAAATCTTCCCTGGTGGAGCTTGAGGCCATTCCCTCTTGTCCTGTCCCCTGTCCCTTGGGAGAAGAGCCCAGCTCCCTCCTCTCCACAACCTCCTTTCAGGTAGTTGTAGAGAGTAATGAGATCTCCTCTCAGCCTCCTCTGTTTGTGGCTGTGCACACGTGCAGGGTGTTCTGCTGCCTCTGTGGGACACACTCGCCGTGTCCTGGAATGCCGAAGGAGTTAAACTGCTTTCTAATTGCCTTATCCATGCTAATAAAGTGCCTTGGAGCCCATCCAGCAGGCAGACACCTGGGTATTGTTGGAGTGCCTGACACCCCCAGAGAACCTGAGCCTTGATGAGCTTCGTGCACTCGCAGAAAGCCTGGAAAAGAGGGGAGGCTTTCTGCAGAAAATGGATTTTCAGGGCCAGCTGAAGGACACGATGTTCAAGATCATTGCTTTAAAATAATTTCAGCTGCAGTTAATGTGAGGCAAAGAAGAAAAGAAAACCCAAGACGGTGAGAGGATAATTAATTCTGAGTTTGAACTGCAATTTGAGTGGACCGTATTGTGAAGTGACCCTTCGCCAGCTTGTTTCTGAGCCAGCTCAGCTTGTGTAAAACCCCTTTAACAGATGAAAGGTGGGGTTGTTCTGCTTTTATACCGTGTTTTTGTTCTCCCCTTAAGTTAGGGAGTGACCTTGAATTCCCATCTCTCCTAGATGGCGTGCGAGGGGCCAGGGCCAGCCGAGTGTCCCGTGCTGGCTGTCCTGAGCTCCTCTCATCCTCAATCCCTGCCCCTGTCTGCCTCTTTCTCCCTGAATACCAGGACACATGCCTTTGCCAGGTTTTGCAGAACTCCTTTTTGACGGTTCCACCGTCCCTTGGGGAGCTGCAGTTCTCTGCCCCTGGGATTCTCACCCCATAAAGCTGCTTTGCTCCAGAGCACCCTCCAGCTCAAAGGGAGCTTGGGTCAGTAGATAGTGTGTCCTGGCTCCAGACTAATTTGCCTTCGCTGTCCCCTCTCTTTCTGCTACTTTTTGCACTGAACTTCTCCAGAAGCTTGGAAGAGCTTTCCCACAAGAGGTGTTCTGTGACTAAAGCCTGAACAGAAACTGGTGTTTCTTACTGGTCAGTTCTGCTGTTATTTGACAAATGCGTATTTGTGGCTCCTTAATTCTTCCTTGGCTTGTGCAGAAACCAAACAGAGGGTGTTGAGGTCAGAGCTATAATGAGAGAGAGTCACATTTTGGACGTTGTGTCTGTACAGTAATGCATTTCCCACCATGTTCCCTAATTTGCCTAATCAAATAAAAGGAGATCAAGCATTGCATAGCCCAGCCCCTCCCATTCCAACAAGGTAACGATGAGCCCATCAAGTCATTTTCCCCGCACAGGTTGTCTAAAGCACATCATTTAATCAGCATTTGGCAGTTCTGTCAGTAGGCACAGGGTATTCCAGCAGCTGGCACTGCCCGGAGCAGCAAGGAATTGCTGAGTGTGGGGATGATGTGGAGAGGTTTCTGGAAGGAGCGTAGGTGACTTGGGCTGCTGTGTTCGGTGCTGTTGCATCAGTTTGTTGCGGTGGTGCTGTTCTTTGCTGCAGCGTTTGGCTGCCAGGTAAATAAGTCGGATGCTTTTCTCCAGCCCTGCTGTCTGGGCAGGCTGGTTTCCCTGCGTCATCAGTGTATGCAGGGGACAGAGGGACAATGCCAGGGCTCAGCCAGGCGGCCGGGGCTGGGGAGGGGCCTGAGTAAACAGTGAAGCAAGGGATTGGGTCATAGAATCATACAATCCCTTGATTGGAAAAGACCTTTGAGATCATCAAACCCACCCATACCTGTTCACCACTAAACCATCCCTGAGCACCTCAACTCATTGCTTGACCTCATTGCCCTCTCCAACTACCTGAAAGGAGGCTGTGGAGAGGAGGGAGCTGGGCTCTTCTCCCAAGTGACAGGGGACAGGACGAGAGGGAATGGCCTCAAGTTCCGCCAGGGGAGATTTAGGCTAGAGATTAGGAGGAAGTTTTTCACGGAAAGGGTCATTGGGCATTGGAACAGGCTGCCCAGGGAGGTGGTTGAGTCATCTTCCCTGGAGGTGTTTAAGGCACAGGTGGATGAGGACATGGTTTAGTATTTGATGGGAATGGTTGGACTTGATGATCCGATGGGTCTCTTCCATCCTGGTGATTCTATGATTCTATGAATTACCTGCCTTTCAAACCCCTCCAGGGACTGGGAACCCTTTCAGTGAAGAGCTTTTTCCTGATGTTCAGTCTGAACCTGCCCTGACACAGCTTGAAGCCATTTCCTTTTGTCCTGTACCTTGTCCCCTGAGAGAGGAATCATTCTGTGGCTGATTCCAGCCTTGTAAGTCAAACATAGAGGTAGATGGGAATTGTGCTTTGTGTATGTCCATTTCCCTGAAGATACTTAAACATGTGGTGTTAGGAAAAGATTCCATCTTCCCTTCCTGCTTCCTCGGAAGGCTCTGTACTACGAGTGCCCAGGTGTTACTGCCCTCAGCCCACGTCCACTGGAGATAAACACCCCTCCCCACCTGCCATGTTGAAGCAAGAAAGGCCTCAGTGAGCTTGCCGGGAATGCAAGAGGGAAAATGAGGTGGCCGAGGGACCACAGACCACCTGAAGTGTTTGTGGTATGCTGGGTCTTCCTTTTTTTCCTCTTCCTGCTGAGGGAGTTGGGCTGAGCATTCTCATCAGGGATCTGAGCGCATTCTCATGTGCTGGTCGATCCACTGCGAATCTGTGTGTATAAATTCTGAGCTCAAACCTGGTCTCCCTCTCTTAACAGCAAAGCAAAGCTGAGAATCTCAAAATAAGCAGCAGCATTGTTACTATTGCATACTTTTTTCTCCTGTAGCAGGATGGGGAATCCGGCAGAGTCTGAGACTGCGTCTTTTAAAGGAAACCAGCTGTTGGGTTGAGTGTGCAGCTCTTGTAATTCGTTGTGATTTAGGAACAGCATTTCACTGCTTGTGAGGTAACAGGAAGAGCTAAAAATCATTTTTAAAAAACCCAAAGTATAAAAAAAGTTCTAGTTCTGTTTCCCGGGAGATCTGTCCCTGGGTTTGGCTCTGCTGGAGCCTGTTAGACTGCTCTGTGCAGGTGATGTTTCTGCCTCAGGAAGGTGCTTTTGCCTCTGGTGACGTAGCTGAGCTGTTTGTGTGGTTTGTGTTCGTTACCATCAGCAGCAGCCTAGGGACTGGGCCACGCGCGGTTGCTGTGCTCATGGCACACAGAGGGAGCTCAGGCCTTCTCTTGGTGCCGTCCCAACCTATGAATGTTATTACATGTCTGTGCTTCATTCTGTGTCCTCCTTCCCGGGACATACGGGACTGTTCTCCAAGGCATTCACCTGTCAGTTCTTGCTGCGTCCGCTCAGTGCTGGCAGGCAGGCTCTAGCACCTGAATCGACTGCTCAGTAGCAAATCTGATACTGGTGGAGGTTTATTTTTTCTCTGTGACTTTGTTGAGCAGGAAGGAGGAAGCAGGAGGAAGTTTTTCCCACAGAGGGTCATTGGGCATTGGAATAGGCTGTGCAGGGAGGTGGTTGATTCCCCTTCCCTGGAGGTGTTTAAGGGACGGGTAGATGAGGTCCTGAGGGACATGGTTTAGTGTTTGATGGGAATGGTTGGACTCGATGATCCGATGGGTCTCTTCCAACATGGTTGTTCTATGATTCTATGATTCTGTGAAGCGCCCGTGTGTCCGTGTGGGACGGCTCCACAGGATCCCTGTGTCCACCAGGTTGGGTCCTGCAGAGGTTTTGGTGGAGTGAGGAACGGTGCGTAGCTTCCCGTGCAGAGGCCACTGTGGGGTTCTTGTCGGATCTGTTTCCTTTGTCCAGTACCCCAGTCTCCAGTCATGGGGAGATCCATACTGGAACAGGCAGAGACCCAGGCCGCTTCCACAGACCTTCCCCTCGCTGTCACTGGGGTGAGGAGGTGACTTCCATGTCCATGTGGTTGTGCAGGAGGCAGCCGCAGGCAGCTAGCGGAGAGCAATCCCAGGGATTGCAGTTTGGGGAAATGAGCTCATTTACAGAGCAAGCAAATGAATAAGCTAAGTGTGAATTAAATAATATGACTTCGGTGCAAACATGTAGCTCAACTGTTTGCTTTTCCATAGGATGCGGAGCCATCCCTGTAACACAACAAGGATCACTCTAAGTTTACTGCCAAAAAACCCCCCAAAAATCACTGAATTTAGGCAGTTTCTTGTACCCAACGCCCCTCATTATATTAAAAAAAATGATTGCAGCAGAAAATTTACCAGTGCATCGCAGGACCTGCTTGCGCTGTTAAACAGATGGCACCTACACAGGACCCAAAAATATGTAACAATTTTAATTGAGCCAATGCAAAACAGATTTGTGACATAAAATAGTGCCTGCCAGGTCTGATAAGGCACTTAACTAGGGACTTTGACATGAAGTAATTCTGTAGTGGCACAAGAGGTATGCGCGATGCTCGTCAGCACATGCGTCTTTCACTCTGCTTGCCTATAGCGTAATCTCTGGATTCTTGTTGCTTGCGTTTCTACCCACTTTAGTTTATCCTCAGTGCGGTCTCTGCTTCCTGACATCTGAGGCTTCCCGTGAGATGGTGTTATGTTCAAAAGCACCTCCTTGCGCTGGACCCATGTCTGTGCCGAGGGTGATGTCAGAGCATCCCCACCTCCTTTTGCTGTCAGGAGGGGGATGTTCCTCTTGGATGCTCGAGCATGGCTTCAGCAGGTGATCTTGTTCTTTAGGCCTGTTGTGCTGGTAGGGTTGGGCTGGAATTCTTGGCACGGGAGGAGCTCCTTATGTCCCCTGCCACTGAACAGCCCTGTTTGTGAAGGGTGCAGCCTGCGCGCGGCTGCCGGCTGAGGGGTGGTCAGGCTGTCCCCCTGTTTGTTCTTGGCCTGGGGATTGCAGAGCTGAGCTCCTGGGAGACCCCTGCACTATTGTCATATGCACAGGGCAGTAATGGCTCTAACAGAGTGCAACCCACGCACTCACATCTGGGTACAGCTGCTGAATATGTATGTTACTATATATATAGCAGTTTGAGTTATTGCGGTGTCCCCTCCACCCTTCCAGCTCCTTGTGTTATCCTGTGGGAGATCCTCCAGGCCACATGTGCTTCCCAAGCCACAGCAGCCATGGGATGGGGGAAGAAGTCTGTAGTGCCTCTGCAGAACTAGTGTGTTTGGATCAGCTACGGAGAGGGAGGCTGCGCTCACCACCAGGCTTCCCAGGAGACGGGAAACATCCAGCAGCACGGGAGAGGCACGGACAGGAGCAGTCAGAGCCAGGCCATGCCTCCCAGGGCTGCAGGTTTTACTTTCCAGAAGTCTTCTCTGAGGATCCCCTTGTGATCTAGAAGTTCGAGGGAGATCAGCTCTAAAGACAGGTGATGACGGCACTTTCACTGTTTCCCAGAGAGTCAGCAAAGAGAAAGCTGTGATGCAGCCGAGCAGCATTAGTGCAGTCACGAAGCAGCAGGCAGTAACCACAGGGTAAAATGTGGGGTTTTTTTTTTTTTTTTTCCACCTGGGAAAAAAACCACCTTGATAGCTTCATAGCCCTTCAGACAGCCTGGGGTGTGAGGAATAGGAGAAACAGTTCTCCCCAGCTGGAGAGGGCGGATCTGTCTAAAATGCCGGAACACAGAACTTGCCAGTCCCCTTCCATGTGCAGGCAGGCAAAGCACAAGGTAAAACCTTCCCTACTTGTGGCTTTCACCTTTCCCTCGCCTCCCCCCCGAGTACATCAGCGTGATTTGAATGGTAAGGACATGTTAAAAGTGAAAACGATGAGCAGCGCAGTCTTGTGTCACCATGGATTTTGAGGAGGCTGGATAACTGTGTGCTTGGTGCGCATTAAATCACAGGAAGGGTTGTAAACGTGACACTGAGACAGTTAAAAAATCATGTTAGCTTTTGCTTTTAAAACCTCCAGTGCACTCAGGATTTGGGGTTCCACTGCACAGGCTTGTTAGGACATTCTGATATGATGCTGATAAGCAAACATCGGTCCATGAGGCGTGGAAGCAGCAGTGTCACATTAAGGGTGGTGTGGAGAGATGAGGCACAGTGAATTTCTACCAGCCCGCCTGAGGTTTGCACGATGCTCGTGTCTCAGAACGAGCCTGTGGTGTGCACTCGAGAAAAGCCCTTTCCCATTCCCCTTGGACCAGGCGGACCCGTCTCCTTTGGTCTGAGCCCAGTGGGTTAATGTCTGATGAAAGCTACAGTTCCTCTTCAATTAATAAATGACCGAAAGGGAGCGCTGAAAAATTCATTTGGATTTTTATTTCACATTAACTCCAGCCAATTAATTTCTGCTATTATCAGAATGTATATTTTAGCAGCCTTGTTATATTCCTTATATCCCATTGTCCACGGTAATGTTTCCTGTCCCTGCAAATCCTTTGTCTCGGTTGTAGCAGGGGCTCCTCAAGGACCAGCTGGTGCTCTTGCTGGGCTCCGGGTACACCGCTTTGTTCCCCAGCGTGCGTTTCTTACTTGTGATGCTCTGGTGCATGGTGAGGGGTGCGTTCCAATTCTGAGCACGATCAAGTAAAAGGAGCATCAACAAATCCCTTAAAAATCGAGAGGTTATTAGAGAGTGCTGTTCACATCTCTTACACGCCAGGTTTAGTTTAAGCAGCTACCTGAGAGCAGCGATGGCAGAAATCTGTTACTGGGGAGTAAAGACAGAGACACCAGCTTTCAGTTTTCCTGGCACTAGAGGCCTTTCCTACTTGGTTATGTGTGTCTGAAACGGGGGTCAGTGTGGCTGGTGGTGTCTGGGTGAGAGTCCATATTGCCTGTTTCTTGTCCCCTGGCACTGATGCTTCCTGTAGTTACCGTCCTGTGTTGTACGTAGGGGATGCGCCCCGAGGGCCTGGGCAGGCTGGAGGGCTGGGTGGGCCTGTGCCAACCTCATGAGGTTCAGCCAGGGCAAATGCAAGGTCCTGCGCCTGGGTCAGGGCAATCCCAAACAGGTACGGGCTTGGTAGAGACTGGATGGAAGTACTTGGGTGCTCATTGATGAGAAGCTGGAGAAGAGCTGGCAGTGTGCACTCGCAGCCCAGACACCAACCAGGTCCTGGGCTGCATCCAGAGCTTTGGATCCTGGGCTGTGAAGTTCCTCCCAGCCCAAACCGTTCTATGGTTCTGTCAGGTTCTACACCCAGTGTGCTGTCAGCATACTTTGTGTGAGCAAGGTGTGCACCATCTATAAAGCTGGAATGAGGGAGAACTTGTAGTTCAGCTGTAAGGGAAATGAATGAGCATTCAGCGTCCACGTGGCATGAAGAGCCACGAGGCTGGTGAAGGGACTGGAGAACAGGCCCTATGAGGAGAGGCTGAGAGAGCTGGGGGTGTTTAGCCTGGAGAAGAGGAGGCTGAGAGGAGACCTCGTTACTCTCTACAAGTACCTGAAAGGAGGTTGTGGAGAGGAGGGAGCTGGGCTCTTCTCCCAAGGGACAGGGGACAGGACGAGAGAGAATGGCCTCAAGCTCCACCAGGGGAGATTTAGGCTGGAGATTAGGAGGGGGTTTTTCACGCAGAGGGTCATTGGGCATTGGAATAGGCTGCCCAGGGAGGTAGTTGATTCACCTTCCCTGGAGGTGTTTAAGGGACGGGTAGATGAGGTCCTGAGGGACATGGTTTAGTGTTTGATAGGAATGGTTGGACTCGATGATCCGATGGGTCTCTTCCAACCTGGTTGTTCTATGATTCTATGAAATAACACACCATGCAGGAGAAAACCCCCTATTATTGTCACTCTCCAGGCATTTGGGAATTGCTATGCAGCAGGATTTTCTAGGTCTCATTCTTTCTTTTGCTCTCTATCAATCCTTGTGGTTGCCACATAACCCCCCAAGCATATTCTGATTTCCAGGGAAAGTTCTCAGAGTCCAGAGCAGCATCCCAGGTACCCAGTGCAGGATCAGAGGGCAGGGACGCAGCCTCTTTGCTGGAACCCGCTGGAACCAGCCCTCACGGGCTCTATGGCAGAGACCTCTCACTCAGTATGAACAGAAACTAGAGTGTGTGCTCCTGGAAAACTGTGCCTTCCAGGGAAGGGAAACTTGTCTGATTGGGCACCCTTTCTCCTATAATTTCTGGAGAGATTGGAGGTTCCCTATGCCAGTTTACTGTGAACAATCTTAGTACCCAGTGCCAGCGGCTGCTGTGTCCCCTGTATTTAGTGGTTTTTTAGCATGGAAATAAGATACTGAAATGAGAGCTGGTGTCTCGGTATGGAACAGTTTCAGACTGGAGTTCAGACATACCTCTATGCAGGATGTGTTCTGGATCTCTGGTACCTGAAGGGGACCTCCAAGAAAGCTGGGGAGGGACTTTTTGTAAAGGCATATAGTGATAGCGCAAGGAGGAATGACTGTAAACTGGAGAGGGGAAGGTTTAGACTAGGCATGAGGAGGAATTTCTGTACGTTGAGGGTGGGAAGGCCCTGGCCCGGGTTGTCCAGGGAAGCTGTAGCTGCCCTGTCCCTGGAGATGTTCACGGCCAGGCTGGATGGGGCCTTGGGCAGCCTGAGATAGTGGGAGGTGTCCCTCCACATGGCAAGGGGGTTGGAATTAGATGATCTTTAAGGTACTTCCATCCATTCTGTGTGATTCTGTGATCTCTCTCATACTTTTCTCACAATTTTCTGAGACTGTTAGTGTTTGTACACAGAGTGCAACATCAGGACATGGGGTTTTGTGAGGAGATACTGGGGTTTGGAACTGTGCAACGGGGACGCTTGCACTCCCAGTTGTGTTTTTCTCAAGCATTTCGAGTTCTCTTGCCAAGGAAATCTCACTTAGTGTCATTGTGAATCAGTGGATTTTTAAGTATTGTTCCTCTGTGAACACTGAGTTACTTGTGACAGACACTCCCCACTCTTCAGTAATGGAACTATTAGCATGTTATCTGCAGGTGAATGAAAAGTGTAGCATAGCATAATACTCTGCTAATTAGAAGAGAAAATCAGTGTTGATACCAGAAATAGGATTTTGCTTGGTGTCTGTGAAGAATTGTGCATTCCACGGGTTTTAATGAGTATGGATAGAGAGGAAGATGAGGACAAAGGGTCACTGGTGGATTCCTGTTTCTCTGGCTCTGTTACAAACGTTCCTTGAGAGACAGCATATACACGTGGGGGGAGAAACCCTTTTCATCTGCATCCTCTCCTGTTACCCACACGCTGCTCCAAACGCAAGCTGACAATTGCAGCAATATCTTGGAGAAGCATTGTGTTTACTTTAAAAATGAGGAGAAATCACTCAAAGGGAGCAGATTTTATTTTACCTTGTTGCCTGATGGGATCAGTAGTTCCCGCCTGCATTGCCTCAGCATACTGAGGAATGGTGTGGAACCTCACCTGTGTGCTAGCAGATGTGCCGAGTTTGGGTTCCTTACCTCCAGTTAAGCTGGAGAAGACCCAGCGGTTCCAGCAGAGGCTTGGAAGAAGCCCCAGACTCGCTGATGTTGGGCTCTGTTGACAAAACTGACACAATGGGGATAAATGGTGCCAACAGCCAGTGGGACCGATGCTGTGACTGCACAAGGTGCAGGAGCAACAGGCTGGTTCTGGGCCCTGCTGTTTGCGTGACCCACGCTATGTGCCACACAAGCTGGTGCTGGCAGGGTCCCAGAAACTGGGGACCAGTTGGAGCCCCAAGCCAGGCTGTGACCGAAGCTATCGGCACACCACGCGGGGCCACAGGAAGACGAGCCGCTGCTTGAAGGTGGTATCGAGGGTGACCGTGTAGCTGGCAAAATGCGGGCTCTTAAGAGTACGGGAGGCTGGGGAAGCAGGAGAAGGAAATAAGCACTGAAACCTAGATAATAGTTTTATTTATAATCTAACGTGCACACATGGCTGTTTATGATGAGGATACCAGTGGCATAAATAAACTCAAGCAGAAGATGTAAGCGAGTGGATATATGTAAAGGCTTCTTTGGGCAGTGCTACAGATTTGGACATCGACCAAGAGAATTATTTATGTCCCTTGCGATTTCCGTGAAGAGCACAAAGGAGATAATTAGCCCAGGATGCTTCGCGTTGCTCTTTCCATCTTGAGCACATTCATGCCCACCAAATGTGAAATGTTCGCCTTTCCCCCTCCAATGTGATGGTTGCTGAACTTATTTTTAGTGTCATTTGATAAGCCTCCCTGCTCGCAGAGAGACATCCCACTGACCCAGCCACTGGTCATTGTCTATACCGGTTCCCATCAAAGCGGGCGCGCTTTGTCAGGTTTCGACTCGAATATCCATTCTGCGCCTGAAGTACAGTATCGAAAGTGACTGGATCATTTGAGCCTTTTCCTTCAGCTGCTCCCTCCTTCCTCCCCCACAGTGTTTCCGCTCACGCTAACATAATTTGGCATCGTCGACGTGACACGACACTGGTTTTTCTAAAAAATTATAATACATACATGGTCGATGTTTTGTGATGGCCGGCGCTCCCGTGCATTTAATGTCTGCGTTGATGGAAGGAGGTCTTTTTCCAACGCGGAATTGCAACTGACGCTCGGTGCCCCCTCGGAAACCGAGCGACGCACATACAGTAATAGGTCATTCAATGTCAAAAGGCATAAAAAAGATGAGCAAAATCTTCACAGGCTGCTGCTTGCTGTTGCCTTTAATTATATTAATTAAACTTTGAAATTCTCATGCAAAGAGAGTTGCTGGCTTGTGACGCTGAAGAGCCCTTGGAGATTTGAGGGGGGAAAAAACCCTGAGATACCAGCTTAGTGGCTACCGCTTTTTTTAACCTAAAAAAAAAAGGAAATAGATAAGCCTGCGACTACTAGGTATGTTTATAGATGATGATGATGTTTTATGCGCTGCTGAACTTTGAATGCAGGAGAGGGGAAAAACCACCAGCCACAGTGTCAAGGTCTTGAAGCGTCAGTCCCTCAAACTCTGCTCGAGATCTCTGGTTACAGGCTGTCTTCCCGTGGAATAACGCTCTATTAATTTTCTTCCCATCCCGCGTGCATAATGAAAGAAAGGTGTCTTCAAAAACTAAAGGGCAAAGTCTTGCTCGCTACCGATACCTTGAGGCGCCCTGTCTACATTTTGTCATGCGTGTGCACTTTTCAGTGTTAGAGTGACAGGATTTCCAGTCAGAAGGTTCCCGTAAGGCACGATGCGATGGGAGGCTGGCGAGGGGGTTTGTGATCTGACATCGCTGTAAGGCACTCGGCTCTCGCACTCGCTCAGCCTGGTGGGAGTTGTTACCCTCCACCTCGGGCCAGTAGTCCCCGCTCAAACAACACGTGCCGTCTCTGCCTCTGAGAAGCTCCGTGTCGCTGCTGAAGGCACACGGTGTCCTGAGAGTCTGCAGTCCTTAGAAAACCATAAAACAACAAAAATAGAAAACCGTTATCATCTTTGGTGTCTGTGCTCTCCCTTCTGTGGTCTCTTAAGTGCATGGACGTGCAATTCAGCGCCGCTCGTCTGGTCACTGCTGCCAGTCGCAGAGCATCGAGGCACAGGGGCTCAGGGCAGCATCACTGGCTCCTGGGAACGCACAACGCAGAAACCTTTGGAGTTTGGGCTTGATGGGGATCCAAGAAATGCGAGGAAGTGCTCTGTTCTCTCTGCTTGCTTGAAAATTGTCTATGTGGCTGTCTTCCCTCCTGGGATCCTCTTCTCCTTCTCTACTGAGACTGAACTCTTGTGAAGTTGATGCATCGGCCCTGAGGGGGGAAAAGAGAGAGAAACTCTTATTGGCAGAGTGATAAACGCAACTTAGATTTTCCAGTGCTGAATGTGAGCTAGGAGAGGGCTGTAATTTATGTTCTGATGTTGGTGAAAATAACGTACCTACAAAAAAACCACCAGGGATCAATGGAGATTACCTGGTGTGAGGCACTCCTTGTAGGTCAGTGGTGCAAGGGAGTGGGGATGACACACGAGACGCATTTTGAACACCGTCTCACGCAAGGATCATTTACATGTTCTCTGTAGTGAGCAAACACAAACCTCTCAGGATGTGGCGCAGGAGATGGTGGTGAGGACAGGTCGTCTCCAGCCAACTCTGCACACAGCAGCGCTAACAGGCACTGTCAGCAGAGCTGCTGCTCATTTGAAGCTGTGCTTTATTACCAGTAACCCACACACGTCACCCATCAGATCTGTCTGGTTGGCTTTAAAATCCCTGTGCACCAAAAGAAGCAGCGATTCTCTTGGTGTTGCACCTGAGTAAATACCATTCTGCCACACATGGGTTTAAAAGATGGGCAGATGTCGGACTTGGGTGGTGGACTTGAGCAGGGCTGGATCCTTGGCTGGACTCAATCTAAAAAGGCCTTTCCCAGCTGAAACACTTCTGTGATTCTATGAATAGTGAACACCAGCCGCTACTGTGTGTTTGGCCATGAGGTTCATCATTAATGACAAAGTCCCTGTATTTGAGTGGGCCCTGTGACATCAAGTCTGGCACTGGGCAGCGGTAGGTAGCCTGTGATGGGACTTGCTTGGTGCAGGAGCACAGCTGGGCCTCTGCAGCCTCTTCTCCAGGCAGGGGCGATCTTCAAAGGTGTGGAGGTTGCCTGGCCTTTAGAGAGGCTTTATGTGAGAGCCTTTTCAAAAGGACAACGCTGTGTGTGTCTCTGTTTCTCTGTCCCTTTGGTTCCTCCTTGGGGACTTTGAGCTGCCGTGTCTGAGATGTAACTTGTGAAGTGTGATGCCTGGTTTGGTGAGCTGATTAGGGAACATGGAGCTGCGCTTACAGTCTAAGTCCTCTTTTGTTTTAGAAGATGCATGGCTGGGGCAAAATTACTGCTTTCTGCTTAAACCTGGGAGATGTGGGATTGCCAAATGAAATTAGGGCTCAATTTCATGCTCCTGTCCTTGACTGGTGCTGGTCTGAACGCTTTGCCAGCTGACAGGGAGGGCAATGGCACACAGCGTTATCTAGCACTGCTCCGGCAGTGGGTTTTCCTCATGTTCCTTTAACAATTCTGCTTCTGCCAATTGCATAATAAACATAAAAGTGGTGAATAGGTGGGTGCCATAACTGTAGTAGCTCCTGGCTGCCATCATCTGTATTACACATGCAGCAGGGATGCAGAGCGGTCAGCCCAGAGTGTGCAGAGATTCCTTTAAAAGCAAAGCGTAACCAGCCTGGACACTTCCACGCACCTCTCCCTTTGCTTGCTGTGTTTGGCTGTGGGTGTTCCTGATCAAGCTTATCGAAAGGGGCTCTGTGGTAGAAGCTAAGTATTTCTGGAGCATGTAATGCAGAAGCACTGTGCAAGTCAAGCGCTTCTGAGGACAGAGCTGACGTTAAATAAGCACTGACAGCAAGGAGGTCGGCATCCAAGGTAATGGAAACACAACTCTGGAGAGCATCAGCAGAAAACAGGCAGTGGGGGGTTGCAGTGGTTCCCAGCTGCTGTCATTAATGTCACAGTTTATCCATACATACAGAATTTCTGCCTCTGTTGGTAGCTTTCTCACCGTTCTCTAAAGACAAAATCTATGTGAATTTGGGGCAAGTGATCTGACTGTTACTTATTTTGGTGTTTGCAGTTTCGGGCTCAGGGATTTACCCGAGGTCTGAAATAACCACCAGAATCAAAACCAAGTTCTTGAAGGTCTGAGTGTATGAAGGCAGTAACTGCAGCACCTTTGGATGGGCCAGGCGTGGTTTTAGATCTTGAGAAGGGCATTGATGAGCCACATAATGAATGTTGTCCGAGGGGCAAACAGCCCCTTGGTTCTAGGAAGGTGGTAATTCTGTGGCCCTAGAAATCTTGGTACCAGAGACAGCACAAGTTTCCAGCCCTCCCTTCACTGGGATCCTGCCAGGCTGCCTCTCCATTTTGTTCTAAACACATCTTCCCTGCCAGCCTCCTGTAAGGGTTAGGAGGTTTTGGAAGCTGCTCCTCTCGTACTTGTGCTTTTCCCTTCTCCCTGAGGTGCAGTCCCCTCCGCTCTGATCTCCCGTAGGCATTGTGCTAGCGAGGCTACCTGGTGTGTGATCAGGGCCGTAACTCCTCTGAGTTTCTGTACTGGTGGCTCTACCTGTTCTTATTAAAGCAAATGGGGGGATGAGGAGAGATCTCAAAGGAAAACAAAGCCCTCCAGCCAAGAAGCCATTTTTGTGTGCGATGTGATGCTTGCATAGGACAGAGCTGAAACCAGGATGTTGGAAAATACTGGAAGTGCTAATTAATGAGAAGGTCAGGATCACCACGGTGTCATTAACGGAACAGCAAATACCGTGCACTGGCATTGCCGAGAACAGCTTCTATATTTAGGTAATGGGATGTGACAAGGTGCCTGGTCTCTCAGTACCTACACATGAAATGCATTCAGAAGTGGATTTCCAGCCAATGTAATGGGGTTTGACCTCTTACTGTGGCTGGCGATTGAGTCTCACTCGCACAGTTACCACCTATACCTTTCCTGGTATTATTTCTTAGCAAAACAAAAGACACCTGGGCAGTAGCTGACCTCTCTCTCTCTTTGCTGCAGGTTGTTACAGGTACATAACTGCCCCCTAAACGCTAGCTTGGAGGGCTTTCCCTTTCAGCACAAGTGGTTCCAGACACAGCAGGGACAGCGGATATCCTTAAAGAAGCAATAATCGCTATAGATCCTGTTCATCTCCCATGGGCTCTGTCCCAACCTCCTTATTTGAGGGGGAGGAAGGAGAGAAAGAAGGCTCGGTTTTGTCAGCCTGCCCCCTGATCCTGTGTGACCCACCCAGCTGGCAGACAAAGCACCATTTACTGGAGAAAAATCTCTAATACTCGCTATGAAAACACTGCCAATATCAGACAATAACAGATAATAACAAATCTACTGTAAATGATACTCTGGGTGAACTCATTTGTTAAGGATTTATCACTCCAGATGACACCAGTACAAACTGTGGGGTTCTGTCACCCAGAGATCTTGGTTGTGTGTGATGTAACCGGTATCGCTGCCTTCCCGCAAACTGGTTTGAAGGAAAATATACACATTTGTGCAAGTCATGAATTGAGAACCTCCTCCGTAGTGATTTCTGCTTTGTAAAGGCCACCTTTTAGATAGAGATTATTAAATACATCTTCTGATGAATCTGAACTTTACAATACTTCCATAGAAGCCTTGTTTACCCAAGAGCAGACTGCTTGGCCTGCGTTTGGCATTCCCAGTTCAATTCCCAGTACGTACCAACCCCACCAGTGAGTCTCCTCTCTGGCAGCATCGCCTGCCCCACTGTGCCGGTGACTTAACATCACACTCCTGTCCCCAGACTCAATTAATCAATACAACCAATTTGAGATCGGATGTGTCACGCCTTGTAAATCACTGGATCATAAACCTTAACAATACCAACACAGTGGTGTAAAATTGAACTAAATTAGTGGTTCAGGACTGGAGTAATTAAAAGATGAGTTATGTAAGCATTCTTTTTGTGGAAGGTAGAGTTGTCTCCATGCAACAGACAAGAACACGCCCTAAACTCTGGAAGATGCTCACTGCAGGATAATATGGCTGGTGGGTAACAATGAGAAGAAAGAGAGGTGAAAAAGGTCTATGACAAGGATTTACCTGAGAAGGAAGTTTTCCTGTTACAGCAAGGCTGTTTCAGATGGCCTAGGGAGGTGGGAGTTCGCCCCACGAGTAGCACAGCCAGAAAATGCTCACGGAAGAGCCTCAGAGGGCAGGGTGAGAGTGAGAAGCAGCGCTCCCACAGGTGACTTAGAAATAGTGCTAGAGCTTCCCAAACTGAAGTAGACGAAAGGTCAACTTCAAAGAGGTGAAGGTCTAACAGCAGATTTATAGTGAGAGGCCATCACAGCATTGTACACCTTGAGTCTGTCAAGGTGAAGGCAGGTTCCCTTACTGTGAACTCAGAGAGCTCGTGTCCCTCCCTGTGGCCCCATCACAGCACTGGGTGGGAGGGCAGCACAGGGCCTGTGAGGAGAGCTGGTGCCAGTACCAGAGCTGCCTGCCTGGGACAGTCTGACTGCCTTGAGTTGTGTCAGAGTAGAACTTCTATCATTAGGTACCATCTGGAGTGCCTAGGGCTCTGGGGGACACGTGCAAAGGAGATGCTCAGACATGGACATATCGGCTCTGTTCTTGCTATCTTCAGTGTGGATTGGATCTGCCAAAGCAGTGACCGTAGCCCTCTCAGCGCTGCCTCTGAACCTGAAACCTGGCAGGAGGGCTGCTCCCTTCCCTTCTATGCTTGAGAGGTGCTTTGTACCCACGTGTGCAGTCCTGTACTGACCTGTGCTCTCTGAACCCAAGGGCCTCGCCGCATGGGTGGGGCTTCTCCACAATGAGTATTTAATGATGGCTTGGATAACACATGCTGCTAGTTTTCTGGCTTGCTCTTTACCGTGTTGTGTAACTGCCTAAAAAGATGTCCTTAAACGAAGCGAGGTTCTCTGTGTAAAAGGTTGAACCTAGCAGACACTCCTGGATGCTGTCACAAGGGTTCTGGGTGAGATGCAATCTCCTTTCAGGCTGCGGATCCATCCTTGCAGCCTTCCTCCAAATGCTGCTGAGCCGACAGGCTTGGGCTACCTAGGAACCACAACCTGTGTGACACAGAAAGCCGATGGGACACAATGTCCCCAGCTCGAAACAGGACTTAGAGGCCTTATGAGGAATGGCTGAGAGAGCTGGGGGTGTTTATCCTGGAGAAGAGGAGGCTGAGAGGAGACCTCATTGCTCTCTACAACTACCTGAAAGGAGGTTGTAGAGAGGAGGGAGCTGGGCTCTTCTCCCAAGGGACAGGGGACAGGACAAGAGGGAATGGCCTCAAGCTCTGCCAGGGGAGGTTCAGGCTGGACATTAGGAAAAAATTCTTTACAGAAAGGGTCATTGTGCACTGGCAGAGGCTGCCCAGGGAGGGGGTTGATTCACCTTCCCGGGAGGTGTTTAAGGGACAGGTGGACGAGGTCCTGAGGGACATGGTTTAGTGTTTGATAGGAACGGTTGGACTCGATGATCCGGTGGGTCTCTTCCAACCTGGTGATTCTATGATTCACATCGATCACTTAGTGTTTTAAGTAGCTGGCGACTGCTGGGCCATGAGGGGCCTTAGGAGGTAGCATTGAACACAGCCCCTTCAGCCCTCTGTCCCTGGCTGCTGCTCCCTTTGGTGTGCTCAGCCCTGCTTGCAGCATCCTACAGTGATTCAGAAAGGGCAGGCAAGGCAGCCGGGCGGAGAATGGGGTGTGACATCATCTCTCTAACATGCTGAGTAGCTGTTCATTTAGGAAAAGGTTCCACACGTGCTGCTGAGTTTTTCAGCATCTAGGACAGCTGCATTTTCCACAGGAGCCATTATGGCTCTCTTGTCCAGAACAGTTGTATTATGCCATAATAAACAACATCGTAAAAGACTGATGCATTTTGGCCACTGAGGATCAAGATGCTCCACCCTGTGTTGCTGATGTGCCAGCAGGAGCTGAGACTCTTGTGCTCCCACCCCAGCTGCAGCATCTCCGTAAAGAGAACGTGGCTGTTTGGGATTTGTCCTTTATGTGGCACATGTGAGCTCGGTGCCCTACAGCCCAATCGGCGTCCGCATGGCCGTGAGGAAGGAGAGGGCTTTGGAATAATGTCACTCCTGAGACAAGTATTTAGTGATGTCCTTCATATCTTCCCAGCACTGTCAAAGCATCTTCTGTCTCTGACAGGCACATCCCTGCTAGCCCAGAGCTGTCGTTGCCCAGGAAGCTGTCTTCTCGTGACAGCTCTCCACAGCAATCTGCTGGGCAGCCAGGGTCAGCACACAGGTGTCTGGCTTACCTGACCCTGTTTCCTCTTACACTGATTTTCCCTGTGGCCAACTCTGAAATCAGAGTTGAGAGTATCAGCTTCCCATAGTCCTTCCAGGAAAAGACAGAACTGTGTAGGCCTTTTCTTCTTTGCTAATGCAAGAGAACTGGCAATTTCCTGCTTTCCAAGCCTCTTTAGAATCATTATCTCCAGGGACAAAGCTTCCCTGGGATAATGTGCTCGTGCAGTTGTGACAGTAAAAGAGCCCTTTAGAGGAACGAAACTGGCAGGATACCAACCAGGTGCCAGCGCTGGTAGAGCCCTCCTCACAGTCCTGTAACAAGAGCTGAACAGCAGCAGCTCTTCCCTCACTGGAGAAATCCCGCTGCTTCCCCTCAGCAGAGCCTGGTCCTGCAGTGTGGAACAGGACAGCAGCTCGTGCCGGCATTCCGGCACCAAACGCACCAGTCTCAGCCTCCAGACAGGGCCTGCTCCCTCACTGTAGCCGGCACACAGCATTAACTGGAGCTTGTGTCACCTTGCCCCCATCTCCTGGGCATTAAAATTCTACTAGCATTAACATCCGTGTGCTTCTTTACTAGCTCCCTGCTCGGGAAGTATTTCACTGCTATAACCGTTATAAAGTTACGCTCCCCTCATAAATACCCACTGACAAGCCGAAGCACACAGCTGGAGTTAAGTTTATATGTATTTTTTTAGAGAGAGCTGATTGATGTGTTTGCTTTGGAGAGGGGCTGCTCACCCACTCATGTCTGGAGCAGCTCCACACGGTGCTCAGAGGTGTCAATGGACACCTCACACTTCTCTGTCCCTGACAATCAGGTAATCTCTTGTCTAGGGAGACCCGAGATGCTCAGAACATCATAAGGATTCAGAGCTGGCTTTGCGCTTCTGACCACGGAAGCCTGTGTGCTCTGTTGCTTTCAGGCCCAGGCCTCCTCCCTGCCGATGAGTGTTGCTCCCAGCACGCAGGTTTTATCTAAACTAAAGCCATTTTCAGCTGCCAGGTTCCTGTCACATTCTTGCCTGCAGACCCCACCACAGGCTGCATTGGCCTTAATGAAAAGACACAAGCTACAGATGAAAGGCAATATGCATTTTCAAGATAAGAGGAAAGGCACAGCACCTTTTTTATTGCCCTCGTGTTTATGGGATGCTGCTCTCTTAGCACATGTGCATGTACCACATGATGTTTCTAATCAGTCCAGTGCTCCCGCAGGTCAACTTTCCAAAGCCACCTAACCTGCACTTCAAGAATAGTAGTTGACAATGAAAACTGGCATCGTCTGCCCCAAAAACTGCACCAGCACAGTTCAGATACTGCAGCAGCCCAGTGACTTCACAGCTGCCTTTCCAACCCTCAGTCCCACTGAGGTTGTAGGAAACGACAGCAAGTATGGAATCAAGTGCAGAGGATGACATGACTCCTTCCCTTCGGAAGATAGTTCCTGTCTTTCTGCACTGAACAAACAACTGTATTTTGGAGTACAACTGCCAGTAATAGATTCAAAACCTATATTTTAAAGATGCTAAATATATAAATATGTCTAAATATATAAAACGTGTAAAGGGTGCCCAAGGGTCTGTTTCTGCTTTGTCAGACAAGCATTTCACACAGGGAAACGCACAGCTCAGTTGTAGTCCCCAACCTTTCCCTTAATGGAAATATTTAACAATAATCATTGACTTGTGGAGGGAAGCCTTGTGCTGTCTTGAACCCACTAGTGTGCTCCGTCCAACCCAGCTGCTCACTGCTGTTGAAGGAAGCAGCTAGGTTCTGTTTGGGTTTTTTTCCCAAGTTCCTGTGGTTTAGGTGTGTGCTTTGGTGCATCTGGTGTGGAGATGGTTTGCTAAACGGAGGGAGCAACCTCACAGTGATGCAGAGCGAGCAGGTGGGTGTGAAATGCTGCTGTTGTCTGGGGCAGGGAGGGTACTATCCGCCTCGTACACACTTACATAGAATCACTTGGGTGGAAAAGATCTTTGAGATCATCGAGTCTGACCATCCCTGTCCACTACTAAACCATATCCCTGAGCACCTCCTCTGCCTGTCTTTTGAACCTCTGCCCAGGGAGATGGTGGAGTCCCCATCCCTGGAGGTGTTCAAAAGACAGGCAGAGGAGGTGCTCAGGGATCTGGCAGCCTCTGCCAGTGCCTGAGAACCTTTTCTGTGCATAGATGTTTCCTGATGTCCAATCTGTCTTTGTTTAATGTAAATGAGAGCTCGATGTGCTTCTGTGAGGAGTCAAGTGCTGTCTGTGGCAGTGTTAGCACACGGGTGGCTTTGAGGAAACACTGTAGAGAACAGCTTTACACACCCCCCCCCTGTACTGCTGACTTTGTAACTGGCCAGGACCTTTCAGCACCATTGCTACAGCAAGCAGAATCTCTGAAGTGTGTGTTTACTAGTGGCACAACCCTGTGAAAGCCGGGACTGCGGGGATTTTGCAGCTCAATATGCACTGTGGCACGGAATGGCACGTGCTTCTGCCAGGACTCTGGTACTTGAGAGCAGAGACACAGGGCTAGACTTTAAGCCCTGCTTGCCCACCTTTGTAATTAAAGGTAAGCTGAAAAGCTCCATGCACTTAGAATTCTGTCTGGCTAAACCGGGGCAGCTCCTTGCCTGTGCTCGGACAGGTGTGTGCTCTGTGAGGCAACCATTGCTGCAATGTGCACAGAGCTGTGTTTATTCTCATGGCCTGTGCTTCCCGCAGTCTGAGCGCCGGCTGCTCTGTCATTTACACACAGGGAGGCAGCTCCTGCTGCCAAGTGCTTGGAAAAGGATGGGGGGTTAGTGGATTATTGCAGAGCAGGCAGGGATGGGAAGGGAAGCAAGCGCTCAACTCATGTGAGCATTGGCCTTCCCTCCTGGACAGATTTTGGTAGTGAAGAAGGGAGGGATTTCTTTTCCCTCACCACATTCCCTGTGACTGCTTTATTCAGCAGTTCTCCAAATAAACTCCTGCCTTGAAAAAGAGCGGTTGTGACAAGCTGCCTCTCCTGCGAGTTGGCCTTCCAGGTCCAGGAGAAGAGCATGACGAGCTGCCGAGCCGGCTGCATAGGCCTTAGGGGAGAATAAAACTGCCTGCATTTGTAGCATCTGCTTCAGAAGGAGGTTGTGGCAAATATTTTATTCAGCAGAGCTGGAGGTCTCCTGTCTCTAGAGGGCAGGAGTTTGTTGTTTTCCTCCTACGAGGCAGGCATTGCTTATGCAAAAGAAATGGATGTGGAAATGGCCTGGAGAGCCCCTGGTTTTGTAGCACGGGTTCTCTGGAGCGAGGGCCCCAGCATGCTCTCCATCTGACCCCTTGGCAGAGAGCCTCTCTCACGCGTGGCACTTCTGCCTCCCTGGAAATGCACCATGGCCTGGCAAGGTTTGACCCTTCTTTTCCTGAAGGACACGCTCTTGTTTTCCCACCGCGGGCACCTGCCAATGGAGGGCTCTTCTCCTTCAGATCCAATTACGCCTTGGAAGGCAGATCGAGCTTGTGTGCAGCGCCAGAGGGAAAGTGATCTCTGTGCTGGCGGCCGTCCTGGCACACACCTAACCCTGCGCACGCGGGCGCAGTAACTGCAATGCTGCTGCTCCACCGTCCCTGGGAGAGAGGAGCTGGAGGGGTGGGATTGCAAGAGGTGCTTCCAGGTGAAGCTTCCGAGTCCTCCCTAGCACCCGTGGTGTATGCACGTGTCTGTGGCAAGGCTGGGGGCTGAGGAACCGGAGAGAGCCTTTCAGTGAGAAGGCTCTTGGCCCTCTGAACTCTTCTAAGACTTTCTGGGATGAATCCTGGTCAGGACAGGGTGTTACTGGGAGACGGTGGAGAGATGCTGTGCAGCAATAACACGTAAGCCATTCCAGAGCCGTGTTCCGTGGAATTCCTATCACAGCCAAAGACCTGGCCCCTTTGATTGGGCAGTAACAGACCGGCATTTGATGCCACCACAGTTCTATCCATCACAACTAGATCACCTTCAAGATGCTATGTAAATTATTTTAAAAGAGTTATCAAGTAATTATTATGCAGGAAAATAAAATCCACTTAAGGAGTTCTGTGGGGTAACATGATTCTGTGTGAAGATATTAACAGGGCTTGAGTGGATTCTCTTAGGGAGGAGATGGGAAGACAGAGCCTGGTGGGAAGGTTGCTCTGCCGCATGAACGCTTGCACACACTGTGTGTGGTGGCCCTCTAGATGCCACTGTGACCCAGCTGTCGCCGCACCAGCCACAGCCTTCACAGCCGTTTCCGAGAGCTGGATCTTGCACAGCGACAGCAAATTCAGCAGTAACGGCACTGAGCACTAGCCCAGTACAGAACACAGTGCTGAGCTGCCTGCCCCTCAGCTCCTGCTGGCTCCCCCAGTACAGCAGCACATGTCAACAATGAGCTTCCTGAAGAAAGCCCTGCAGCACAGCATTAGCTCTGCTGGATCAGTAATCACAGACTCCACAGGTATTTGAATATCCCTCCCCCTCAGAGAAGCCCTTCTCTGGTCAGAGCAGCATCAGAAGTGGCAGCTTTAAATCCCTCTGCCTTGGACCAAGGCCCAGATCTTGCCTGGAAGCCGACTCTTGTGCAGCACCTTAATCGTAGAATCATGGAATGGTTTGAGTTGGAAGGGGCCTTAAAGCCCATCCAGTTCCACACCTGCCAAGGATCAGGCTGCCCAAGGCCCCATCCAACCTTGCCTGGAACATCTCCAGGGATGGGGCAGCCCCAGCTTCTCTGGGCAACCTGGGCCAGTAACTCACCATTCTCATGGTGAAGAAATTCTTCCTTAGGTCTAGTCTAAATCTGCCCCTCTCCAGTTTACAGCCATTAATGCCAGTGACCACAGAATGCACGTTCTTCTGAGGGCCCCTCAGAGCTGATTCAGACTGCCTGGACCCCGTAAGAGGAGGCTGTGAAGCTCTGATTGATGTTCATTCCCGTCTCTGTCAGTCTGCCTGCTCTCCATTTGTAAAGGTGTCTATTAATTATATGTCGGGCGTATTTCAAACAATGCTAATTTACAGCTCTTGATGCTGGTATTACTGCTGGTGGAACCCTGGCCACCGACCCACGCCCCACACGCTCCGAGAGCACAGAGGAGGTTGCTGTGACTAGTCTGTTATGGTAACAAGTGCTGATTTCTGATGCTAATGAACAGGGACAGAGATGAAATGCCGATATGCATCCCCACATCTGCCTGGCATTGGAATTAGGAGCCGGTGCTTCCATCCAGGAACACAAACTGTTAGAGGCACATTTGAAACTAAAGCTTAATCTCTCATCTGGACATTAGAGACAGCAGAGGGGAGGCTGCTGGTCACTGTGGAGCTCCAGTGATCTCCTGCTGCTTGTCAGGCATGGGTCAGAGCAGCCTCCCTGTAGCACAGCTCTCATGAGATGGGAGAGGGGATCAGTCAGTTGCCAGTGGAGGGAGGAGAGTGCTGCGTTCTCCTACAAGAAGTGACGGGGTGGGCAGCACTCACCCAGTAGTTTCTGTAGTTCTTTGCCAAAAGTCTGTGATTTAGGAAGACTTTTGTCCTGAGTTATCTTGAAACCTACCGGCGCTCTCTGTATTTCCTACGAGCAAGGTGTGTGCCAACAACTCGCTTGGATATACTAGTGTGAACGTTACTGGATTCTGCTCATTCTTTGGCACTGCTGCTGATCTCGTGTCTTGCTGAAAAGCAAGAATAGTTCTTTTAAAGTCAGCAGTGTAAAGCTCATGGAAATAAGACCAGAAGCCGGTCCTCTGACTGTATTGTGACAGTGTGGTGTCTATCACGGGCTCCTCTGCAGGCCCACCAAGCAGTTGGCCCATCACGAGCAGTGCTGGCAGCCTCGAGGATGCGCGAGTGCCGCAGAGACGCTGCTCACGTGCTGCAGCAGTTGCACTTGTTCCTTCGTTATGGACTGGGTTACATGAGGTGAAGTCAGTTCTCTGGGAAATCACGGCTACAGATGTGCTTTGCGGAGACGCTCATGTTCTCCAGAGGCAGGTGGAGTATCCCATGGGGACATACTCAAACTGCATTTTTTTTCCCCCATACGTTTTTCCTATGTTTACGCTACCAGCTACTACTGGAAAAAGGAATGGGGATGGGCCTTAGTATGTTCTGGACCCCAAGGGACAACAGGGTGTTTGTGGTCCAAAGAGTCACCCATATGGCGTCTGCCTCTCACTGCTGAGATTGCTTGTGGCAGAAGCCGCTCTGCACTACTCATCTTTCCAATCTCTCCCATGAAACAAGGGCAATGGGCACACAGTGCTGGATTTTTCCTCTGTATTTCAGTTATTTCAGTTTCCACCTTTCCCTTTCTCCCTTCTTTTACTTTCATTGGTGCAGTTCATATAACGAGGTAGCTTTTGGTGAGGGTTTATTACACGCACGCCTCAAGATATCAGTATTAAGTGCGTTTTATAAATTAAGAAATAAATATGCTCATTTGTTGTAGCATTTCTATTGTTGATTTGGGAACAGGGAGCTCTTGCAAATCTCAGCTTTCACCTTGCCAATCACTGTATCCCTGCAAGTGCGCTGCCGTTACTTGGAACCATTTCTGGGTTGGTGTTGGCATCTTTTTGCTAGATTACATTTATGCATTAGTACCATCTGTGCCTGCGGTACCTTCTGTGAGTCGGCCCCGGCCAAATGACTGGCATTTATCTGGAAAAGCACTAAAAAAGAAGAGAGAGAAAGAAAAAAGCAAGGGGGGCAGGGAGGAAGAGAGGCAGTCGGGATGGTGCCCAGAGCTTGCTGCTGGTACTCACGGCTCTCAGGGTCAGAGGTGCTGGTGGACGCATACACCTGCACCAACGTCCCTCATTTCAGTGCCTCATGAAATCTGTCTCTCTCACTAAGAGCTGCTGCATCCTATTTGAATAAATCCTCCCTGCCCGTGCGTTCTACAGGAAAGACCAACTGGCAAGGCCTAAGAGAAAAAAATGCTGCTGTCCAGGGGCAAGACTTGAGTTGATGGTGGTTTTCCCCCATTGCACTGTGCTCCAGTTTGGTCAGAGCTGGGACCCAGCGCTGCCTTCATCCTGCCAGCCAGGACTGGAGGGTGTTTGCAGCCTTGACGGCACATAGGAACGTGGGTGACACAGGGCTGGCCCTGTGTCACCCACGTTCCTACGTGCCGTCAAGGCTGCAAACACCCTCCAGTCCTGGCTGGATGTCGCTTTGCTTTCTGTTTGGAGTCATTGAAACTTAAGTGTGAAGCAACCTCTTGTAGTGTCTTTCCTATACGGAAAGGGAGAGGTGAGCATTTGTCAGTGTCTTCATTGAGATAAGTAAAAGGTGCTCCCTCTTGAAAGTCAAGAGTCCTGGGAACAGCGTCATAGTCACAGGAAGGAGAGCCCTTACCCTAGTCTGACCATTTAGGAGATGATTGTGAATTACTTTCAACTAAAAGTAAAGATTGACTCATTCTGCTGTATTTTTGGTTTAAAGCCAGTTCCATTGAAGCCACGAGCTTTGGTGCGTGCTCTTGGTTGACAGCAGTTTGGATCAGTTTGTCCTGAGTAGGTAGGTATAAAAGAAAAAGAGCAGGTACGGGTTCTGTTCTGAGTGACCGCTGCTTTCACACTGCAGAATCTCTCCTATCAAGACTGTGGTATTTGGAATTCAGGATTTGCTTTTTCATTCCTTCCATATGTTCTGTGTTAAACATATGCTATGCTTTATATTTAAAAACTAGCAGCAGACTGAAGGAAATAGCCCACACCACAAAAATATGTTTGCTTCGTTATCAAAAGCTTCTGGGGTTTTGTATATTTTTTTAGCATGGTGGGGGGAAACACCCTTGGGGATAATTTCAGAACGTGAAACTTAACTTTTAAGAGCTGCAGAGAGAGTGAACATCTGGTTCCCGGTTTGCAGCAGACGCAAGGCTTGTTAGAGCTTAGAACTCTATGGTGCCGCGTCGAGGTGGTGATCAAGGTGTCAGGTTTGTAATTAAAGAAGGGAACCCCTCCACTGCACTTAGGAATTGGACTTGGAATACCTGGCTAATGCTTCAGCTGCCCTCGACTGAAATCCTGTGTGGATCCAAGGGCACACTGCGCAGCATCCAACATCCACCTAGGTTCCTAGGACACCATCCCTCTCCTCCCTGCTGGCATTACGCAGGGTTTCCTCTAGACCCTCCGTCTCTGTGCACGGAAAGACCCACTCAAAGGGAATGAATGTGGCACCAAGGGGATCCATCCTGATGGACTAAGAGGTAAAACAGTCTGCTCCCAGTGCCTGTGCATGTGCTGGTATTCTGTATCAGCTCAGCCCATGGTTTTGGTTTGGGGGGACAGTGAGGATGATGACGACAGCTTCATCAAGAGCCAGGTCAGCATCTGTATTCCATCACATCTGTCCCTGTGGCCACGCAGCTCCCTTAGGCTGGAGGGGGAATAGTTGACCCGGTGCCAGGGTTTACAGTGCCTGGTGGGCGAGTGCTGCTCCAAAGCACAACCAAGCCACGGCCTGTGTGCCACGAAGGCAAGCACTGTCCATCTTGTCCCTGGTAGGAGCTTGCTCCTGCCAGCACCCGGCCTGGGAGTCCTGTTTGGGGTGCAGCCCCTGCACTGAGCCCGCTCCTCTCGCCCCGTGCGACGGGACAATTGGCAATGTCAGGAGAAGGAGCAAAACGGTGCAAGGGACTTGAGAGCCCCTTTTTACAACCCTCCTCACAGTCTGTTTTGGGATAGCTGCCTGAGGGACTGGATGTTTTTAACTGGCAAACAGAAAATTGCCTGTTGCCGCAAAGCTCCTCGTTTGGGAGCAGGGAGACGGTGAAGTCTGTTTAAATTGAGGTGAGGTTTAAACGCCTTGTGACAAATCTCACTGGCGACTTGGGGTGAGGAAGTGGTGTTTGTGGTTTGTGATATACAAAGTGGTGTGGCTGTTGCTATGGCGACACGTTGTTTATTCTCAGGCTGTGACACGGTGCTGCAGGGAGCCCCTCAGTCCATCTCCCCTTCGCTGTTCGGGTCTGGCTTGTGAGTGCGTGATGCGCTGCTGGGGGCGGGAGGAGCTGGATGTGAATCGTTCAAACTTCGTGAAATCACCGGCAATTTAGAACTTGTCTCTGGAATTACCTGGCAAATGACCACCGCAACACTGAGGAGTAAAAAGCAATGAGGTGTGCAGGATTACCTTCCAAAGCTGGGGACGCACACACACTTAAGCATGGATTTAATTACAATATGGGTAGATAGTTGCCTTCTAAAATCCTCTCACTGATGGGGTGACAGCTATCGCTAGCTGAAACCATAATAAAACAAAAGCCTGCACTGTTAAATTATAAACTTATAAATAAAAATTCCCTTAGGAAAAAAAAAGTAGGTTTAATGACGGTAATTAGCTGCATATTTCAAATTATATTTTCAAACACGTGTGCCTATATTAGTGAAGATGGCTTTGTGAACTGTCCTAAAATGGCTTACGTGTATTTCACTGCAGTCAGGGAAGGGCTGGTGCAAGGGAAATGATGTTTAGAAGTTCAGAGAGGCCCAGGCGTGCTGGTCAGGGGCACCGTGCCAGCTGGAACGGAGCTAACCGAGCTGGTCTCTCATTTGTGCGAGGCCTTACTGACACCCACAGCCCTCTAAAACCCCTGCTTTAATTGCACCTTTGCAAAGCAACTGCGCTTTCAGAGCCTGTGGCTTACAGGAGACCACGAGTGAAAGAACGGGGAGATGCACAGCTGTCCTTTAGGGCTGGGTTACGGAAAGACGGCATTTATGTTATTCCTTACTGAATCATAGAATCACCAGGTTGGACGAGACCCACCAGATCATCGAGTCCAACCATTTCTATCAAACACTAACCCATGTCCCTTAGCACCTCATCCACCCGTCCCTTAAACACCTCCAGGGAAGCTGGTCAGGAGCCGCACAGCTTGTCCACAGGGGAATATCCCTGCATGAGCTCGTGTGCTGTAATGGGCAAATTAACAGCCCAAGTTCACGCATCTTAAAAGGCGCAAACACTAAGAAGGGTATGAACAAAATACTTGAGCTGAACAGAGCTGCCATCAGTGAGGGGGTTTGTCTTGACTGAGCCCGTCCACATCCAAGAGGCTGCACTGGGACACCACTAACACAGGGAGGTGTGCCGAGTACTATCAGCGTCCCCCAATGCTTCATTAAAACATGCCAAAGGTAAAAATGCAGGGGAATTGGGGTAGGAATGACATCTGTAAAATCTATCCAAACCGTGAAAACCAAACCACCTTGCCATGCGAAGCTGGAATGTGGTCGGTCCACATGGGATCAGAGCTGATTGCAAAGCTGAGTCTTTTTAAATCCAGCAGTCTTCCTGTGGTGCTTGCAACCCAACTGTCACTGCATTATAAATTCATGCCAGAGATGCCAAAAAGCCCCTTAAGTGGAAAATGTCAACGTGCAAATGTTGAGCCAGAGATTTACAGCAGAACTGGAACTCCCCAGGTGCCACTGAGATGTTTCCCTTCCCATAACCCCTTTGGAAATCTCGGAGCTCTTGCCCTGCTCAGCAGCGTTTGCCAGTGGACGCCCCTGCTCTGCCTAGACTGAGCCGATGGGGACGGTGCTCCCAGGGCTCGGGGCACACGCTCAAATACAAGATCTGACTGGAGCTGGATCTCCATCACTCCTACCCCATCCCCTCCCACCCCTCTCAGGTGAAGGCAGAGCTGTCCTGAAGGACAGCACCGACTAAACTCAGTGAAGTTAATGTGCTAAGAAGTGGGTTTCATTATGTATAACGAAATATAAGTCGGGTTTCGTTGTTTCGTTTCACAGACCAGCGCCTTGTGCTTCCACAGGGCTACGCACGGAACACACACTTGTAAATGGTTTGAGAGTTTCTTCCTGAGAGTCATTATTGAAGCCATCATTAATAAAAGGGTTAATTGATAACATTTTATAAACATTAAGGACCTGCAGATGCAGGCATTTGTCACTAAGGAATTATGAGGTTGTACTACAGAGAAAATGTCTGAATTTAACTTGGACTGAAATCCTACCCCACACGACACAGACCAGACAGAAAGCTCTGGCTGAATCCAGACCTTGGAAGGCTTAAAGCGAGGAAAGATTCTCTCCTGTGGAGGAGTACATTAGGTCGGCTTCCTCCCAGAAGAAGACAGCTTAGAATAGAATGAGCAGGTAATGCTGAAAAAAGACTAAACACTGTTGGAAGTCTGGGAGTTGCACTTCACTGACAGCACGTTTTGTACCTTGGGAGAGCTCAGTACGAACTTCTGGTTTGCCTGGGAATACCCTGTGAGCTGTTTGACATTTGCTGTGGCAAAAAAGCTCTGGGAACCACAGGGACATGCGGTCGAGCTCACCCTTTGCATTGAGCCTGCTTCAGAGCATGGTGGCCTCTGCGAAGCCAGGACAGACACTGACAGCGTAGCATGGGCCAAACTCACCCCTTGATCTCCATTTTGCTAGGTGTAGATGCAGTGTTTGTTGTAGGCACCACAAACTCACTGCCGCAATATGTGACCTCCCGGCACTTGCTATAAAGTGCATAAAAACTGTAGAAGCCAGGTACAGAACAAACTCCAGGAAATGCTCATGACAAATATTTATGTGAGTTACTGAGGTTTCCTGTACAACAGCCCTCTTGAACGTGTTGGTTTTGCTAAGAGCCTGGGCCAGCAGCTGCCTAGAAGGGTGGTGGCACACAGCTAAGGGAGGTCGATGCCCAAAGCTGAAGGGTGGCTCTTGGTTGCCGAACCCCTTCCCCAGGTACCACCTCACTGCAGGCTTGTAAAACCAGAAAGGGTGGAGATGTTCTTTTGTGCGTAACTTCTCATTCTTGTCAGGACCCAAAATACGTGTGTAGAGGCACTTGTTCTTGCTACCTTACATAAAGCTCTAGTGAACGGAGGCATGCAAAGAGTTTTTCTTGGCCAGGGAGAGGAGGCGAAGCAGCAGCACCTGACGTTTGGGAGAAGCACTGGTGATGATTTTCCTATCACCTGAGGTGTGCTGTGGGGTCTGGGCTGTTTCTGAGGGCAGGCAAGGGCAGAGGTATCCATCCGCCTCTCTGTCTGCATGTGACAGGTGAGCACCGGTGCTGCGTTCTTCCTCTGGCCCAGGACAGCTACCAGTGTGGGAACTCAGTCTTCCTTGGGCATAACTTGTGTCCCATCGGGGAGTGCTGTGCCACTGTGGCTGTGAGGGAGAGCCCTCACCGAGCCGCTCCTGCCTCGGCATGCTCGCCACCTGAGGTACTGGCCACCAACTGGCACTGCTGGCACTGGCTGGTAGGACTGAGGCCTTATCAGAAATACCTGGGGCAGGAAACAGAGGATGTAGCTGCAAAGCAGGCTTAAAGTTCTTGGGAGGAATAAATTCCTAATGCCCCTTTGATGTCTCTAAGAAGATGTTCTCAGTTAGGCATCTCTACTACAAGTACAGAGCAGGAAAAAAAAAAAACCGTTCCTGCTTTTATTTTTTTCCTTATTTCTTCCCAAAGACAAGTGATTTGCCTGTACCTAATTAAAAAGAAGAAAAAAGTGCTATAAGCTTAATTAAGATTTTAATGCAGTCACAGGCTAGAGGAATAAATCACTGCAGACTTGGTAGTGACAATAAGAAAAAACAGTGCCTGTTCTTCCTCTGCAGTAGCGAGAGGAACAAGTGCTGAGGGATCCCAAGAGGAGGAAAGGTGCAAGGGCTCCCCAGGGGCCCCTCCAGCAGGATGTGCCCAAGGTGGGATTCCCTGTGCCCTACAGGCAGCTCTCCACACCCTGCTCCTCCGTGCTCCTGCATTCCTGTCCCTCAGGCACTGTCTGCAGCACAAAAATGGGAAGGAGGAGCAAGGGACCAGCGTTTCTTGGAGAAATGCAGAGACAGAGCATGTAATGAGTTGGCTGCTGAGAGCAGGGCAAGTGCAGCTCCTGCCATTTCTCTCTGACACCAAGGAAAGTTTAACTATTTGTTTCTGGCCAGCACTTAAAGGTCCAGGAGCCTCTTACAGTTCTGCATTTGCACCTACAAGGTCTGGATCTAAGTGCAGGGAAACCAGCTTTCCCAAAGACAATTCCATTTCTAACGCTAGTGCTAATAAGATCCAGGTGAACAGATAGGATTCTCAGTGAGCATTTGAGATGTGGGCACATTCTTTGGAAGTGCAGGCAAGAAACCAGAAAAATGTGAAATGCTGTTTTTTTCCTGAGTGAAATACTGGCATTTAGCACTGGTTATGACCACAAGAATGAAACACAAACTCTTCTTAGCTGTGTGGCCTCGTCGCTGCGAGCAGGTTGGTAATGAATGAGGATGAGGCCAAAGCAGCCTCTGTGCCAGGACCTGTGCAGAAATCCTCTTTCCCGTGTTCTGATCAACTTCATTAAGAGCCTGTAGAGCAGACAAACTTCCTTGGAGTAGCACCTCAGCTTGGATCAGTTATATGAGTTTTTAAAGTAAAAGCCAGTCATTAAAAAGTAGTTTGGTGGCTGCATAGTGCTTTTAAAAAATAAAAAAATCTTCACTCCTTCGGTTTGTAACTTTTCCAAAATGTCTTATTCTCAGACTTTTAACATGCAGTTTTCAACTCTGGTCACTCTATCAGAAGAATTAATTAAAGTAGTGGTAAAAAAAGAGAAGTGACTGCTTTACTTTAAGGGGCTACCTCGTTCTTATTCAGGATGCTTAATAAATTGAGCACTGTGAAAGAATTACTGCTCATATTACAATCATTAAAAAAATTATATCAATCGCCTGAACGTTAAAAACGGCTGCAGTAGGAGAACAAAGTTCTGAATTTTGCCATTCTGCGTTAGGAGGATTAAAAAGCAGGGGGAAATATCTGTATGTATCTCTAAACAGGCAAAATGGTCGTCACATGCACTCGTGTCACTCACCACGTGGTCCCTGGTACATGGCAAGGCTGGAACGTCTGGGCCAGGACCGTGATGGGCAGGTCTGTGCTGCAGAGGCTGCAGGAGGCGAGGCCGCTCGCAGGGCTGCCGGCAGAGAGACTCTGGCACAGTGTGTTTGTGGTGTAATTCCAGTAGGCCGTTAAGCTCTTAAACACATTAAGCATATTCCCTGCTGCTGGCGAAATCTTTGACGTCTTCACCTGCCACTTCAGCGCTTCTGGCTCTGGGAGCGGCTCCGTGCAGGCAGCCCCTCCGGCCCTCCTGCCCCTCTTCCCTCAGGCCGGTATGGGTCTGGGGGGTGCACCTCAGTTTGCGTGACCACTCAGCCGTGTAACTCGCCAGCTTTCTTAACTTTTAGGCTCATTCACTACATAACTTTGCTCTCCTTTTATCCAGCAAAATAAACAGCGGGTGCTTCTCCAGGGCTCCCTTCACTATTGGATCTGGTGCTGCTGTGCAGCTCCTGCTCTCTGTCTCCGTGGGGGTTTTACCTAGAGCTGGGCTGGTTGTCACTGTGTTTTCTGCCGCTCCAGCCTGTGAAGGTGCCTCAGGTGTCACCTCTGCTCCTGCCGCTCTCTGTGTCTCTGGAGATCACAGCATCAGTCGCTGCTGTAATGTGGTACTCGCGGGGGATTTCTGAGGGGCTGCAGTGAAGCCGTGGGGGTTTATTCAGTCATGAAAAGGGTAAGAGTAAAGAAAGCAGGTCGCAGCGTGTGCAAGTTGAGCAGGGACATGACCAGTGCAGTTTGGTTTTCCTGATCCGAGAATCGGGCACCTCACTGGGTTGCCCTCTGCCAGGGTTGTAAAATGCAGGTTGGAAACTTGTAGCAGAAGTAAATGGAAATGAAGCCATCCTGCATTACCTTTGCAGCATTAATGGGAAAGGAGAAACCGGTCCCCCTGTTCTCAGCTTCCCCTGCCAGCTGGCACGTTGCTACTTTAAAGATGCTCATCCTGGCACGTGGTCCCTGCCAGCGAGGAGCCATCTCAGACTGAGCAGTGGCTGAATAGTTAGGCCCTGCACGCATGGTGACACAGACAGCATTCTCGGAGAAGCCTTTTCCATAAGGAAAATGCTGTCCCTGAATAGCGACAATGTTATTTTAAATGGCATTTTCTCTGGAATCGGCCGAGCTGCAGTTTCAATCACACACTGTCAGCTGAAGCACAGATCACAGTTGGCTGGGTTTCCCCCCCTCTTTTCCTTGTTTAAAGAAAGAAAAAGAAAGCAGAAAGAGGGGGGAAAAAAACCTCAAACCGAAACAGCTAAATAAAAGCCCGGGATGGCCTGATGCCAGAGGAGGACAGCGGGGATGTCACACAGTCAGAAACTGTACCAGCCAGGCCAGGGGATATGCTTTCAGTAAATATCCTCCGGGAGCTGCGCAGGTAGCAGCTCTCACAGATGCCGTACGAGCATCACAGCAGCCCAGGCTGTGCTGCTGGTGCCAGCAATGCCATCGCTTGGGCTTCCCTGAGTCTCTCTTGACAGCAGTGCTAAAAGGTTACACCTCTGTTTCTGTCCACTGACTATAAAACTCAATGAAAAAGGCAAAATAAGAAAACCCATAGATTTTTCCCTTGAATTATGTTTCCTTTTACTTGGATAAATTCTCAGTGCCCTCTCTGAGGATTAATCAGCTGCATTTCAACACAGAAGCGGCTCAGCTCTGGCACCATTGAATTCTCAGGCCCAGCTCACAGACAGACCTCTTAATGTAAGCCGCGCTAGGAAAATGGCTGTTCCTTCCCTTCCTCCTTTCCTTGTTAACCTGCAGGATCCAGTCCCTCTTTATGGTTATGATGTCAAAACCAGTTACTCCACAGGCAGAGATCTGTGTTTCTTTTGCTACAGACAATAAATCTTTAGTGTCTTCTCCTGATACGCATCACTCCACTTGCTCTCAGGAGGCACTGTACATCTCTCTTTCCCTTTGCCTCTTCGAACAAGGTCACTTTTCAGTGAGGAAACAACTTTTCCAGAAGGTAGAACGTTCAATAATTAATACCCACTGATAACAGCCTCCCTAAGCAGTGCTTTAAAAACTCTCTGCAGGCTCTTCACAGACCTGCAGCGCAGAGAACCTTTAGCAGGTCCTGGAGCGGAACATCTGAAAATATCAGCCTCAAAAACTTCAAACGCATCTCACTAAACTTCACTGCTGATCTGAACAGATCTCAGTCTGCTTTACACCCCAGGAAACTCCGCATTTGCTCCCCCAGCAACTGGCAGGACAGAGGTAGGAAGATGGACACGTCTCCTGTTGCTTTCGCTGCTGCACCGTCCGGAGCACCCTCCCTCTCCCAAGGCTGCTACCGCAGCCTTGGGAGAGGGAGGGTGCTCGGGACGGTGTCTCTTTGAGTTTTAACATCAGGTGTCAAAACGTAGAACTACACATGCAGTTTGCACCACGGGTGTAATACTGATCTAACACAGAGAGACCGGCTTTCAGTAAGACTCCTTGGCAGGAATTTGAAACAGGAAATGGTACAAAGCACCAATCCAAGCTTGATGGCTTTACCATGACAGTCAGGCAGTTATTGAGTCATCTGTATATAATATATACAAGTCCCAGAGATGCATTTGCAAGGCCAAACTTACTGAAATTTGCTCTTTCTTTCATTTCTTTTTCACCAGAGTGGGAAGGGTGCTGACTAGCTTTAAAATACCTGGCACAGCCAATTCATTCCAAGGGGCAGAGTCCATAAGGCATAAGTAACATGCCTTACTCCACAAGGCAGCCAGTATCGTGCCCCTTTCTCTCCACTTAGTACCTACATCCCTTACCAGTGTCTTTTACTCTGCATATACTGCTGCATTTGTAAAGTGATTAATTTGAAAAAAACAGACCTAGAATTGATGGAATTCACAGAATTCTGACTCACAGAATCTTAGGTCTGATGGTGTATTGGTATATGAAAGTATTCCATGATATTCTCCTAGTCCTTTATAGAATCATAGGATCATAGAACAACCAGGTTGGAAGAGACCCATCGGATCATCGAGTCCAACCGTTCCCATCAAACACTAAATCAAGTCCCTCAGGACCTCATCCACCTGTGCCTTAAACACCTCCAGGGAAGGTGAATCTACCACCTCCCTGGGCAGCCTATTCCAATGCCCAATGACCCTTTCCGTGAAAAACCTCCTCCTAATCTCCAGCCTAAATCTCCCCTGGAAGAGCTTGAGGCCATTCTCTCTTGTCCTGTCCCCTGTCACTTGGGAGAAGAGCCCAGCTCCCTCCTCTCCACAACCTCCTCTCAGGTAGTTGGAGAGAGTAATGAGGTCTCCTCTCAGCCTCCTCTTCTCTAGGCTAAACCCCCCCAGCTCTCTCAGCCGCTCCTCATAGGGCCTGTTCTCCAGCCCCTTCACCAGCTTCGTTGCTCTTCTCTTATGTGCCTTTCTTTTCTTTCTGTTATAAATGTTGTTATCAGAGGGGAAAAACCCCTCCCTGGGTGTCATTGCAATCTTAATAAAAGGCCCTGTTGGGTTGGTGAGCCACCTCTGGTCTCTGGCCACCTGCCTGGGGTGCATCTGTGTCCTGTTATGAAAGGAGCCTGCGTTGTCTGCAGCGCGTGGCCAATGGGTGTCAGCTCCGGCCTGGAATCTCGTTATGGAAATGTCTGCACGGACAAGGTCGCTCCCGTCTGCTGCCTGGGTCACAGCCTCACTGCCAGCAGGTGGAGGCCTTTGTAGATGTTATTGCTCTATTAATGGAAAGAAGTTAATGACTGGTGAGGAGCTGTGGCTCAGCCCTGACAGCTACTGCAGGCTTGAGGCAGCAGGCCCGAGGTCTGCCTGGCAAGGGCAGCAGGAGGGGAGAGGGGAGCAGCCCTGACGTAGAGATGTGCGCCGAGGGGTGGGCAGCTGTTCCCTGGGCTGATGCGCAGGGTTTCTGTGTGATTTAGAGAAGTGCTGCAGTGTGTAATGCTGGTCTGCACTTGGGTTTGCTGGGAAGGTCCTTCCGCAAAAGGAAGAAACATCCCAAGAGCCCTTGGACTCTGCTGAAAATCTGCAGCCCTAAATAATCAACTTTCTCCTGGGATCACGCGCTGCTTCCTAGAGATACCTGTCCATCATTTTACAACCATTCTGAATTCTAGCTGGTTTTATGTTGTGCTATAATGTAAAGTAAAATATCATCCATTTCCTTCGGCACAGAACGATATAAAATGTGATGTAGCTGCTGAGCACTTCCAACCTGCATTTACCCTCTCTGATCAGACACTAACATTTTGCATCCAGCACCGAAATTTATATTTCGGACCATGAAAGAATTTCTGCTGTTGCCAGTGGGGAGAAAAGCAATAATGAATTCTAAGAAAATCTAATCCTTTTTAATTTGATCAGACTGATGTAAAGTGCAGGGTCTGGATTGCCAGAACGAAGCGAGAGCGACGCTGGGGGAGGGAACTGCAGATAGAAACGTGTATCAAAAGTATTCTTGCTTCAGCCTGGAGCACAAGCTGGGTGGCTCCACACCTGGTTACCTGTTAGCTTAGCACACTGGAGTTTGTGATTGATTTTCCTTTAGCCATTGTCTACCACCCTCACCAGAAGCTGCAAAATCCACTTTGGAGTCTCATGAAAGGAACAGAGGCATTTGCATCTGTATATACTTAGTGACAGGAGGCAGCATTAGTAACGCCATTACTTGTCATTGAATTAACTTCTTTTAAGGCTGTGTTTAAATACACGAAGGCTGTGACATGAGCCATCAAAAAGCAGCACATTCAATATTAAAATTAAACATCAAGGCTGAGGCCGTGCCGCTGTGTCACACTGCTGAGGGACAAACCCAGGTGCATCAGGACATTCTCATGTATGGGTGGATGTCAGCCCTAAAGTACAACAGGCTCTGGCAACAAGTGGCACAGTCACTCCTTTTCCTAGGTAGCAGCTTCCCCTTTAGACAGAGCTCAGCAGTGGACACAGGTGAGAGATCACAGAATCACAGAACAACCAGGTTGGAAGGGACCCATCGGATCTTCTAGTCCAACCATTCCTATCAAACACTAAACCAAGTCCCTTAAGACCTCATCCACCCGTCCCTTAAACACCTCCAGGGAAGGGGAATCAACCACCTCCCTGGGCAGCCTATTCCAGCCTATGCATAAGGATATTGCTGACTAGTTGTTCCAAGAATATTATGGCTTATGAAAGCTCAGTCATTTAAAAACATTAATACCTCGAGCGTTCACGGGGCTTGTTAATTCTTTATGGATCTGAAGTTCATAATGGACTTAAGCATGCAAAAGTTGGTTTGAGAATAAAACTAATTCTGAATTACAGGAATGCAGTAAAAAGATCAGGAGTAATGAATACAGTTTTTGATCATTCTTCTATTCTTCTATTAGGAGGAAGTTTTTCACACAGAGGGTCATTGGGCATTGGAACAGGCTGCCCAGGGAGGGGGTTGAGTCACCTTCCCTGGAGGTGTTTAAGGGACGGGTGGACGAGGTCTTAAGGGACATGGTTTAGTGTTTGAACTAAACCATACTACATACTACATATGTAGTGTTTGTGCCGATCTCCAAATGGCAGCGAAACCACTGTCTGAATCCTGTAAAACAGACCAGAACTGCACCGTTCCCAATGATCTTTGGGAGCATGGACCTTAAAAGACTTAATGCATTATTTTTGCTCCAAACAAAATCACATCATCTAAGTGCTGTCACACAGAAGCTCATGGGGGTACAGATGAACAGCTAAAGGAAATGCTTCCCTGGTTCTCTGGGAGCAATTGGAGCGTTTCTTTTCCTAAAGGCCAGCAGGCACACCCCACTCTCCAGTCTGCAGTATCTTAAACCATTTCGACTAATTCTGAACACTGTAAGAGCAGACTTTTCGGCTCCTGAGTAAACTAAGTGATCAGATCAGCTGCTTTTACCGTTTGCATTTTGCTTTGGGCAATGGGATGTGGTGTGGCGCTTTGCAGGGAACAGGAATGTTCCACTGTCACTTAAGGAGCACTTAAAACCACAGGCTCCACAGCCCCACCTCCACCTCCAGGGGTGGGAACAATCACCTAAATGATCTGTAAAGGAAGGAAAGGCTGCAGTTCACATCTGTACAGAATTGAAATGCTGGGACTCTGCCTCAGCGCTTTCTTTCTTTGCATGGGTTAAGTGCTTAAATTTTGATTCGGTGTCTCCTCCCTCAAAGAGGACTTGGTAAGTGTAGAAGCAGTGTTACTGGGATAGATCAGGCTGTTCCACAGCTGCAGCCATGGGCACTTGTGCCTCTGCCTGAGCTGGCTGTCCCAGCAGTAACTTGCTTTAAAATAAGAAAAGAGAAAAAGCAAAGGCCTGAGCTCATGGAAACTGTGGAAGATAGAAACGGTAACATTTCTGCTTGCAGTCCATATGTGTCTGAACGGCCAGAGGCACAGAGAGACAGGGGCCGCACTGCTGTTAAACATGACTTAAGTCTGCACTTCAGAGACCTCCGTTTGAAAGATAATCTCGATAAATGGCATCTATAGTCAAAATGAATGAATATCAACATAAACAGAGGTGTACGTGTTCATTGTGTGGAAGCTGAACCTTTGCGGTTTCTGCATTTCCATCCTCTGTGTGCACGGCCGCTCCCCCAGCTCTTTGTCTGCCCCATACATACGACAGCATCTTCATACAGAGATGTATGCCTGTGTCAGTTGTGTGAATGTAAATATAGGATAGGCCATATGTCCCCAAAGTCCCAAAAGAGCATCTGATGTTGATATGTAGACAGTGTGTTAAGGACCTTCCTAATTAATAACCCAGATTAAAACCTCTTGGCAATCAATTAAGATTAATGACAGAAGTCATTCTCTATCCCCCTACACCCGCGTCTCGGGCTGTGAAAACCCTGGGTTGTGAAACTTTAATCCTGTTATCTGCTGCCTCCTTCATCTGAAAAGCCTGCAGATTAACACAGCAGACATTATCGACTTTACAAGCAGCCGCTCGGACAGCTGCCCTACTTTCAGCAGTTAATGGGAAGGGAACTAATCTGGTTAGGAGCGTAGGACTAGTTCGTAAATCTGGACGCCCAAGACAGTTAAAGCTGTCACATCTCTTCTGGACAGCAATGACTGAGGGGACCTGTCGGCTTTCTCCTTGCTCAGAGGTAGCTGGTCTCTAAGTTGGTCTAATGAGGTGCTCATCATTAACAGGAACTGCACCCCGGCTGGGAGCCGTGTTCAGGGGCCAGGTTTGGTTAGACACCAGTCAAATAGGACTGGTTTTACTGCAGTCCACACCCTAAAAAAGACAGTTAGAAGAATTAAGAAAGCAAACAGAAGAGGAAGCTGAGGGGAAACCTCACTGCTCTCTACAACTCCCTGAGAGGAGGTTGTGGAGAGGAGGGAGCTGGGCTCTTCTCCCAAGTGACAGGGGACAGGACGAGAGGGAATGGCCTCAAGCTCTGCCAGGGGAGATTTAGGCTGGAGATTAGGAGGAAGTTTTTCATGGAAAGGGTCATTGGGCATGCCAGGGAGGTGGTTGATTCACCTTCCCTGGAGGTGTTTAAGGGACGGGTGGATGAGGTCCTGAGGGACATGGGTTAGTGTTTGATAGGAATGGTTGGACTCGATGATCCGATGGGTCTCTTTCAAGCTGGTTGTTCTATGATTCTATGATTCTAAATAATTTTTTCCCTTTTGAATTGTTCCCAGTGAACCAAATGGTTATCAACAAAAACTGCTCTGACAAATTAAATGTGTTCTTTCTAGTACAGCTTGGACAAGGGCGATAACTGAAAAGCCCTCCGTGGCACAGAAGGTAGCTGTGGCTGTAGCCAATTCACACTCCACCCAGACAAGACTGACTTTTCCTCCTGTGACAGGCACTATCCCTGTGCTGCCAGCACAGCTCCAGTCACCATGATGCCCGGTACTTGTTGCATTTTAGGAAGCCTGAAGCACCCATCTTTCAAGTAGCTATTCGTAAACTCTTACAGACAGCATGAGCTGTCCTGGCTGTGCACTCTGTGGCAGCTCAGCTTTCTGAAATGCTCTGTTAAAGCGTATCATGGCTTCACACTGATGCCGTCAGGACCTTTGCTGCGGCACAGAGCCTGCTGTTGCCCATCGGCAGCACTGGAGCAGCATCCTCGCTAGCGTGCTGGGCCTGCCACAGACACTTTGTCCACCTCCAGAGCGAGGTGGACAGACTGCCACAAATGTCAGGACCTTAAAACTGAGCAGTAGATTCCCTTCTTTCTCCTGTGACATTCATACGAGCGTTCGCACTCAGGCTGATGAATCCTGAAGCTTGCTTTAAAAAGAGCAGCCGCTCTCATCTGCACGAAGGGAGGGAGTGCCAAAGTGACTGCCTACGTAGATGGGAACATATCCTTGTTTCTCCTAACACCAGAACAACATTGTCTTCTAATAAAGATTATTTACTGCTGCTCCCATGCATTGGCAGCAAATCCGGCTGTTAGGATAAGCACTCTTAGCTAGGATGGGGCAGCCAGCCTGGACCCTGCTGTGAGGGATCCAGTCTGAGCAGAGGGAAGCTGTGATCCCATTCAGTGACCATCCTTTTGCAGCAAGTACTACTGTCCAGATGTTTTAATCACAGGCTGTTCTGCGGCTTCAGCACAAGACAGGACTAATAAGTCCATAAATAATAATCATGCTTATCTCTTGCCTATTGCTTCACATTTTAGCTAAAGGAGAAGCGCCCTCTCCAAAAAAACTGTTGTGTTTTTTTTTCCTTCCAGGCTGGCCAAGGGATGATGGGTTTTTTGAAATTCATTTCCCTGCTTTGTTCAGCAGAATGTGCTGCATCGTCTTGGAGACCAACCTCTGACTTCAGTCTGAACAGGGCACTTGGAAATGAATACTCTGTTCTCTTCCACTGTCTGTATCAGGTAACTGAGTAATTTTAACATTAATTCTAACACTAACAGTAATTTAAACCTGGTCTGTTCTGGAACTTTGGCTCCAGTTTAGCTCTCGGGTCTGTACAAACAAATTGCTTTTAGCTCACTTCTCATCTCACATACTTCATAACTCAGTTTTGTACCTTCTTACCATTGCAGAAATTTAGAAGATTAAACACAAAACATTTCTTTTTAAAACTCTCTGACAATGATTTCTTGAGCATTTTAATTTCTGCTTTCCTCTAAGATGTGCTCTACGCCACTGTCATTGATAACAAGGAGCTCTGGTGAGTCCAATCTTACATTGGAATATGAAATTACTGCTGATGCACTTTCAGTTTTAAACGATCTAAACCAAAAGGTGTGCAGCTACTGAGCAGGTGCAGTCATCTTTCTCTTAGCTGTAACTTGTTATTGCTCTGGGCATTTCAACATTTTGCAGTAATTAAAGGAGCCAAATCACCTTCATGTTCTTGAAGGAGGTGCTCCTTGGTTCCAAAGAGCTCCAGTTTTAGAGAGTACAGGAGCAACCCAAAAATCAGAGTTGCCGGTCCTGCTGCAGTCCCTGCTGCCCTGTAAGCAACCAGATGTGGTTTGGTGGGTTCCGAAGGACGAGGCCACTCACGCTGCGGCAGCCAGGCAGGTTGTACAAAGAATGTGAACCCCCTGCTGATTACCTTGAGGTGCTCAACTACAAGTTGGGAAAAAAACATAAGGACTTAGAGGAAAGCAGAGGACTGCAGCCCAGGCTTGGAGAGCTGGTGCTAGTCTGTGTTCTCAGGCAGTGCCGCTCCCTGGCAGAGGTGTTCTGTGCGGAAACAACAGCAGGCACTGCTGCAGCGTCACCCGCGCCTGCAGCTGGCTCTGCTTCCCTGCTGACCCTCACACCACAGACTAAGGGCTGCCGTAACTCCGCTGACACCCCTGGACAGTTACCTGGTTCATCAGAGCACCCTAAAACTACAGGGCTACGTTTGACTTTGCCTATTTAATGCAAAAAGGAGAAGAGCAGACATAGAAGTATCGGGGCAGGGTAATGCATCATTTATATATTACCTTGTTAGTGCAGAAAACAAAACACAGCTTTGAAAACAAACCCTCCTGCTGCGGCCACCGCCGCGTTTGATGGAAGCCCTTCAAAAGCTTCCATGGCTTAATGGAGACTGTTTGTGCAGGGACTCCGATCCGTACCTGCTGTCCCCTGTCACTCCCAGGGAACGGGGCGGCAGATGTTGCAGCGCGGAGTTGTCTCTGAAGTGGCGCTCTGTCCTCGTCTCCCCACCGCAACAGAGTCAAACTACATTAGATCTCTTTATTTGTGCCCGAGGCATGTTTGGGAGCGCAGCTGTGTCCACCCCCACTCTACCTTCAGTGTTTCAGCCCCCAGGCGGCAAATGTGAGACCAGAACTGCTCTGCCGCTCTCAGCTGCATCTGCTGACAGTCCTGCAGCCTCGCTGCAGGCTGCCGAGGACCTCTGCCTCTGCGCGGAACAGATGTCGGCCACAACCTGCTAGCTCACACCTGTACAAGCCTCCTACCCCCTCGGATTGCCAGCTGAAAAATGCATGACTCCAAGGAGTTCCCTCCGCAATCAAAGCCGCCCGGCTCGGCCGCGTGCAGCCCTCGCATTGGGCAATCCTCAGCATTGTCTGGCAGCGAGGCAGAGGTGGGAGAGAGAGAAAGAAGAAGGAGCTTGCTCTGCTTTGATATTTCATGCCTAAATTTCATTTGCTTGATCAAGGATGGAATTCAGCAGTGAATTCTCTTACAAGTGGGAACTACCATGTTCTTAAGCAATAAATGAAAGAAGACAAAATGAAGCAAGGATGTGGCGGCTGTTTACGACGGCAGAGCTCCCAGAGCGCCCGTGTGCACGCGTGCCAGGCCTCACGCACACGTGACGGCTCAGCCGCTCACCGCCTCACACCCATCACGTGCAGTATGGGATCTCTGCCTACCAAATGTGCACAAGTAATAAGACTTCACTTACCTCCTACCCAAGATACAAAATACAACACAGGACAGTAACTGTGCTCCTCCAGGGTCACAGGTCACACCTGAACTACCACCGGTTTAGATTTTACTCATCAGCACAAACGCTGCTCCTTTTTCCAGTGGAGATACTGAAGGTTAGTGAGCCACTCCTCTGGTTTTCATAAACTGAGACACTGGTCAGTGTGTTCCCGTCCAGGCCAGAGCAGGCAGATGCCAGACCTGACAGTGGCTCAGCAAAGCCTTCCCTGGCAGCAGATTTTAGTGACTGCCCGTCTTTATGGCCAGAAACCCTCCAAACAGGGCCTAGCTGCCATTTTCTTTTCTCGTTTCTTCTAGGTTCCTATTTACGTTGACTATACCTGTTGAACTTGATTGTACCATATATTTTATATGTAGGTTTCTTGTTTTCACTAGTGCTACATGCAACATCCACACAAACAGTAAACTCCTTGCCAAGGTCGCAGCTAGAATAACAGTTGTATTTGACTATGCTCCCTATTTCCAGCATGGCACTCACTCATTTTGCTTCTTCCAGCACTTTTTCTTGGTTAAACCTCACCTTTTCTCCCTTTATAACAGCACCGAGCTTCATCCCGGGAAATCACCTAAGCACCGATTACCTCTCAGTATCTCCCTTCCGTTAACCCCTCTGATTCTTTTATGTTGTCTTCATGGTGTATGTTGGAAAACAGTATTCTCGCACCTGACTGCTGAGTGGTTTAAGAATCAGATCTGCCATGCCCGCTTGGGCCAGAGCACTGGGAACAAGTTCCCGTCTCATTTAGAGGAAACCGTTTGCTCCTCTGCCTCTTCCAGTGCCACAAACAGGAATCTGAATGGCCCTGATAGATTTGAAATACTGTGACGATACACACATTCCTCAGATAACACTAAGATATAATGTAATGCTTTCTTAAAGAATAGCCACCAGAAACACATGATCCAGCTGCACTAGAAAAGCTTCCAATAAGAACTCTGCTTCCCACTCACAGCAACCTTTACCATGGAGGTCACTTTTCCATGGCTCACAAGTGTAGAGGAGAAAGGGATGTCTGAGGAGCAAGTTTCCTCACCTATTTTTTCAGTGAAAGTTGCCTCTCGAAAGCCGTGCAAAGCTGCCTGAAGCAACGTGCATAAAAGCTATCAATGGTCACTGAAATCTGAGTCAGTTTTGTTATTCTGATTGCCAGACTACTCTTAGGAGTAGCTGGCTCTAAGGAAGTTTGGGGTGTTTGTTGCAGAGAGTTTACACTGAGTGAAGTGTGTGCTGTGTTTTAGTTTTCCAGTGAAATGCATGCAATTTACAAGATCCTTCACTGCTTTCAGGAGATGCCAGGTTTGGCAACGCTTCTGGGCCGATGCCATGTGTTGTGCTGCTCTTGTGGCTGCTTTCATGGACTAACCAGAGTGCAGCGGCTGCCTGGCTGTAACCGCCCCCCTCCTGCCGACCGCAGTGGATACACGCGCCGCACACAAACCTCGTCTCCTTGCTGTGGTCGCATCAGAGAGACTCTGTCGTACTGCCTTCGTAACAGTGCCCACAGTGCATCGAGTCGACCCTGCCACAACACAGCAACAGCACTTTCAGCACAGTAAACTCAGTCATCAGGCAGCAGACCACACCTCCTACACCACCATCCGAGGAGATCCAGGGAGATGTTTACTGATATAACTGGGCACTGGCTCCTTAGAGACAGGTGAGCAAAGTACAAACCCAGGCTGTGTCACGCCCCACCACACAGCTGTGGTGCTGCTCCTTCCCATCACGGAATGCGAGGTACTGTATCCCTTCCTCCCTTGGGGCAGAGTGGCTCTCACCTAACCCACGTTTACATCTCGGCCTTCTAGAAGCCACTGGTTATTTACCATCATTTGAGGCTGAATTGCCATGTGTGTATCTGGGATTTGTCCCACATAAATGTTTTGTTGTTTTTTTTTTTTTTTACAGTGTGTAAACTGCAAGTTCATGGCTGTCAGGAAGCCCTGGACCTCCTAGGCACACAGTGTACACTGATTGTGCTGCATGGTAAGTCCCACGTGCAGTGAATGCAACAGGTCTGCTGTGTTCACAGCAGCTCTGATGTGTGTCAGAAATATCCTGCTCCTTAGAGATGAGCGACAGAGTTTGCACGTGTGTGTGGACACTGTGTCTTCAGGACTTGCTGGTGGTCAGGAAGGAGTCAGAAAGAGTTATGGGGTCAGAACAGATCCACACTCCTGGCTAAACCTGTGTATTCTCTGCTCTTATGCATTTAAAAGAAGGTACTTATGGATGCATTTTTAGTTTTTAAGAAGAGCTTGTTACAGGTCTGCAAGTAATTCATGGTATCTACACAGAAAAATGCTGTTTATGCCATTTATTATGTTCCACTTGTTTGTCAGGCTTTTCGCTTTACATTGTTCTATATAATTTTTTGCATCTCTTGCTTGGAATTGAGTACATATGTTTAAAACTGAGCACAACAGCTACAGACTGTGTAGTTTTAGGCTTAATTAGAGAGATGCTGAGATAGCCCAAATGCCAAAAAGGCCCTGTTGGATTTAGTGCTCTTACTGTGCAGTGCATCCCTTTTCGGGGAAGGATAACAGAATATGGCAGTAATGATGAGCACTGAGGGCTAAAAACTGCTCCTGCTGTTCATACCAAGAAGATGTTCCCTTCCTGAACAGGACGTGACACTTGAATGGGAATACTTGGAACAACAATGTACAGTTCAGCAAGCCTGAGACTGGTGCAGCAGACCAACCCCAGCCTTTCATACAGAACTACATTGTACTGAAGGCTAAAAAGGTTACCTTAATTGGCGTGTACCACTTCTCCTGAATGGCTGGTGAGGTAGGCTTTGGTTTAGGTGGTTTAGGATGAAAAGGTTCTTCTGGTTCTTCTGGGAGTTTCACCACAGCGTTTTTTGCTTTCTCTAGTCTGGCCCCTTCTTCGGTGGATCCTTTATCGCCCCAGCGAACCTACCAAAAGCAGAGTTCAGGTATAAGTGGTTGGACTCGATGATCTGATGGGTCTCTTCCAACCTGATTGTTCTATGATTCTAAGTGCACTGCGTGCAAAGGATATGAAACAGTTACAAATAAGAGAAGTAGCTGAAGAAGTTTAAAATTGAAAGAAGTTCCAAATAAACAAGAGGGGAGGTATTGAGGGGAGCATTTGTAGTTAAATATATCACTCAAAATGAGTCTTAGCAGTGAAAAGGTAAGAGAAATGCTGAAAGATAATCCTCCTGCACATCACACGGGCTGGATGGGAGACAGGAGATCTGGGAATGTTCTCTAATTAACAATGCAAAAAAAAAAAAAAAAAATTTCCAGTTCTGCTTTATTCTAAAATGCCAGACCTTAACCTGGCACTGGTGAAGGCCTAGATTTTCATCACTCAATTTCTTAACACAGTGTGCTTGCTAAGAACCCCAGTTTAGACAGAAGGTGGTACTGGAGCAAGTTTTAGCAGGAACTCCTCAAAACCACTCAGGTTTCCAAGTAGTCCTGCAAGAAGGTTCATCCTGGAGAAAGTGCAGATGAAGGAGTCATCCTGCACAATACTGGAATGTAAATTGTGTAGCAGTGCACGCTCTGTCACTGCCAGGAGTGTACACAACACCTTCCAGGGGTTCAGTGAGGAAGGAGACCAGGGTTATTGCTGTGGGTGAGGCAAGGGCATATTTCTGCTTCCATAAAAGGCTTTAAAGAGGAAATACAGAAAAAGCCTCCCCTCTAAGAGATGATTTGTCTTGCTACAGGAATCTTTATTTCTCCTTGTAACTAGTAACGCCACTCAGTTTGAGCAAGGGTGTTCGCAGTCTGGCACAAAGCAACAAACCTAGACAAGACCCTTTCCTTCTCATCCCAAAAGAGCATTAACAGCTGTGGCTCGAGTTGGGAAGTCCTTTTTCACTAAACTGGCCCAGATACCTGTCAGTGCCAGACACCCTAAATCACACCATGATACCATCCCGCCTGTAAGGATACACCAAACCCCAGCAAACTCAATCTTGACATCGTGTCTAGGATAAAGGTGACCACTGGCGAGTCAGGGAACAGTTCCTGGCAAATGGCAAGTCCTTACTGCAGGACTGCAGGACACATTAGCTTTTTTCAGGGACCTCCTGACTGAAAAGAGAAGAATCCAATTTAACAGCAGAGAAGTGACCTCACTCCCTGACGGACAAAACCAAGAGCATCGGTGCAGACTGTGTGGTAGGTGTGTGTCATTTCTCTCTTGCTGCTTGCCCCTGGGAGCACCTGAAAAGTTGGCAAGGGAATAATGGGATGCAGAAGCTCTCCCACTGCCGAGGAGCACCACCTGGTTTTGCTCAGCAGAGGAAGGTGTGTCCCTGGGGTTCCTTCTGCTACCCAAGGGACAGAGAAGGCAGCACGGGGCCTTGCTGGGGACAAGCTGTAATGTTCTAGGATAACTGTGCCATAGGGTTGGGAGAAAGGAGCAGCCTGACTCGGTCATCATCAGCACCATGTGCAGTATAGAAATAGAACACAAAATGAGGGAAATATGTAGCCCAGACAGAGTGTAACCCCCTTCAAAAAATGAATCATCATAGAATCATAGAATTGCTAGGTTGGAAAAGACCTTTGAGATCACCAACTCCAGATGTACCTGTCCACTACTAAACCATATCCCTAAGCACTTCACTTACCTCTCTTAAACCCCTCTAGGAACAAGGACTCCACCACCTCCCTGGGCAGCCTGAACCCTATCTGTGAAGAAGTTTTTCCTAATGTCCAATCTGGACCTCCCCTGGCACAGTTTGAAGCCATTTGCTCTTGCCCTGTCACTTGGGCAAAGAGACCAACATCCACCTCCCTGCAACCTCCTTTCCTTAGAGAAAAATCTTGGCATGTTCTGACCTCCACCAAGTGTTTTTTACCACTGTAACAGCCATGCCGCAAACGTGAGCAGTGAGGTATGACAGAGCTTAGTTCTGTACCTCGCCTTGTTAAAAGGCAAACCACTGTTTCTCGGGAGGGGGATCGTGTCCAACCTCTCTGTTATTTTGAACCGTACTATTTGGTTTGCTTAGTGATTTCTTTTCCTCCTCGCTGAGGAGTCTTCTCTCTGCTCTGTTGAAATAAGCTTTCATGTCCAAGTAGGCCCTGCTGAGTCATTAAAGTGCATCTGTATCTTTCAGTGTGATCAATGGTACTTTTACAGTGGTTTTTATGAGGTTGTTAAAAATGTATGTTAAACACTGTTAAATCTATTTAGAGAGAGGTGGTGGACTCCTTACTGATAAAATGACCCTCTCCTCCACATTAAAGCAACTTCACCCAAACGAAACCTGAACTCGTGCGAGTCTGGCAATGTAACTTTGACATAAAAGCTTACTGCCTGTGATGGGTGGGGTCTAGAAATGACATTGTAAAGCTTCAAAGCGATGCCAAAACACAGATCTAGGCAAAGAGAACAACTCTGGCCACGCTATTCCAGGCTGCTGCAGGGGTGAAACGAGGGGAGAAGGCAGGAGAGAACATTGTCAGCCAAGAGAAGCAGGAAAGGAGTGGGGAGCAAGGTTTGATGGTTCATCCCTTCCTATTCTTTTTTTTTCAGCTGCCAGAAGAATCAAGATGCTGAACAAAGGCAGAAGAACTTAGCACAGAGAAGCAAGGAAAAACAGGCAGCTGCGCTACCAGGTGAACTGAAAACAGGGAAGAAATCATAGAATCATAGAACAACCAGGTTGGAAGAGACCCATTGGATCATTGAGTCCAACCATTGCAATGAGAAGTCCAGCAAGTCTTTCATTGCACACAGCACAGAAACCACATTTAACTGTAAGGTAAGGAATAACTTCCCCTCAACCCAGTCACCTTCATTGTCCCGTTAGGACTTTCTGTTCTCCTCTGTGATGGGGATATATGGTATTTTTTCCACGTTATGAACATGCATTTCTTTAGGGAACTGCCGTGACTTGTGTTCTTGAGGTATCTATTGGTTCTCTGTGTCGTGCAGGGCCCCATTTACAAACTGTAATGATTTAAATGATTGGACTCAGTGATCCAGTGGGTCTCTTCCAACCTGGTTATTCTATGATTCTAAATCCTGTAACCCCTCCTGGCTCCCATCAGACATCCAAGCTTGTAATTCTTTATGCTGGAAAGTATATTCTAGTTTGCTTCTGAAAAGCACTGCACAAAATGTTTTTTCATTTAAATTAGCAATTCTGAGCTGCTGAAGGAGACACACAGAAGCAAAAAAGCTTTAAACTTGCATGTTCTGCTGCTGCATTTAAAATGAACTAAAGCAAAGCTGATTGCTAGGCCAAAACCTTTAAAGTTTCATCACAATACATCAGTATGGCCTAGGTGGGCATTGCAGACAGTTTCTGCGATTGGAGCTAAAACCTGCAGAAAGCTGCTCTGCAAACGCCATAAAGGCTGCCTTGCCTATAAAATCTGACATAAGGACGTGCCCATAAGGATGCACATTTTTCATTCTGTTCTAATTAACATGATGCTATCACGTCTCTTCAAAGACAGGCACTGTTGTCACCGCACGCTCCTCTGGGATCAGGCCTCTCCTTAGCGTGACCGTTGTCGGTGCATTTGGCTGGCCCACTCTTGCAGGACTTATGTCACACTGTAATTTCTTCCAAAACATGCAGAAAAAGGCTCTCACTCTCCCTTTCTCATTAGCCTGATGGAAAGAGCGTGTCTTGAGGCAGCTATTTAAAGATCCAGTCAGATGGAATTACTGAAAGCTGCTCTTTCATAGGCAAGGTCAAAATTGTTTGATAGGGTAAAAAAATTCTGTGGGGCTTATGTCACTGGGGAGAAAGCGCACATTGTGCCCTTGTATTTTCTTTGCAAGCCTTTGTTTCCACCGTTTGCAGCCTCAGAGAGCTTGTGTTTTACTGAATTGGCATCTCCGGATTATACAAACCTCCATCCTTTTAATTCCTCCCACTCCTCGTCCACCGTAGTAGGAAGCATCCACCGTGGGCCACTTCTTGGTAGGCAAGGGCTCCTGTTCTTCTTCCTGGCAAGAAATTCATATACGGTTTACTTTAAAAAGTCACTTTTTTCGCCTCCACTATGTGTCTTTGTGGTATGTTTCACTGGAGCACACAGTAACTTTTCCCCTGTTAAGAGTGGGAGATCAGGTATTTTGGTTTCCCCGTTTGGTGCTTACAAAATCTAGTGGTGTCCGGAAATGTTTTTTCATGTTTTGCATGGGAAAGCGTTGGTGGTGACTGCTGGCAAAGTCCAAATGGGGAATGTAACTGTGTGCTCTACTGACAATTATGCTTTTCCTTTCTGCTAATAAAAATAAGCAAAACACTCATAAAGAGGAGGATTTGAGGTGGCTTCTTCTACATAAAATCCTTCAGCGTGCCAGCTCACCAGCCCTGCTCATCGGGATGCAGCAGGCGCTGCTTGGCAGCTCTGCAGACAGAGGTGACGCAGCCCATCGCGGTCTCCTAAGCCTTTGTCCGAGCCGCTCTCGGCTGCCTCCGCTCAGCGAGGTGAGCCCAGTCCTGGGCTTTACTGGCAGAGAGCGCTCCACTGTGCTCAAGCAATCGCCCACAGCGAGACTAAGAGGCGAAAATACTAGAGAGACTGGAAGATCCTCGAGCACATTAGTGCTCGCAAGAGGGAGAGACATTGCCTTGTACGGGTTCTTCAGTGCCTGGAATGCCAAAGCTGGGGGGAAAAGCTGTTTAAGCCATACGTGAATCTTTAGACTGTACACAGCAGATATTCAGTCTTTCTGCGTTTTCTGCAGAAGGGGAAAAATAATGTTCAGCTATCTTGGGATAAAGCTCCTAAATATTTCTGTGGATTTGGGCTTAATTCATGCCACACTGAGAGGGCTGAGACAGAACAGAGATTTGGACTTCAGCCATCACACTCTCAGCTTAAGGCTTCCCATGGGGCCATTCTTTCTTCTTCAGCAGCTAAGACAAAGAGATGGACTTGTGGAGTACAGGGAAGCACCGAGGAGTGGAATCGTGTAACCCGCACGATGAGGGAAGCACCATCATACTGTACCTCTTTTGGAGGTGGCGGAGGCGGAGGGGGATCTTTGATGACCTGAAAGAGCAAAACATGTAAAAGCATAAGGAATTGCACTGGCAGCATCCAAAAGCCAACAGAAAATGTTAAGAGTGAACGGTTTCCATCTGATTTCCCCACATCTGCTTGCAGACTGACAACCAGTGCTGCCAGGTCCCTTGGGTATCGATTATCAAGGCCTTCTGGAAATTAACACAATCCGTCTAGTAGAAAATAACATCAATTGACTGGCAGACACTCTTTGGGCAGACGTGTCTGCCACTTTGCTTCCTGACCGGGTAAGAGTCAGTCGGTCTAAGTAATAGCCAACGATGAAACCCCATGGAGTTAATTACCAAGCCTGCAAGGAACAGCATCCCCAGGTCTATGTGAGGCCTTGCATGATCTTGGGCCAGGATGCCTGCTTCCTTGTGCCGCACTGCTGGATAATTTCTGGCCTGGTGACAAATCTGAAATGCCTTCTGGTAGCTCAGGCTTCACATCCATATCGCTTCTGCAGATCTCACGTTTCGCATCTAATAATTTCAGTCTGGAGCTCTGACTGTTTGGAGGGGAGCACCTGCAAGAGGAGGCATCTATGCAGGGCGGCTCAAACTGATTCTGGGTACGTCCCACTCTTAGGATAATGCACTTATGCCTATTTTACAACTCTGCCTACAGTTTCTTCCCGTTCCCTTCCTCACACAGGTATCATAAATCTCGGGAAACACCCTGGTGCTGACAGGTATCCACAGGACACTGCGGGACAGGAAGAGGAAGAGATCAACTCTCTGAAATCACTGAGATGAAAACCGAATGCACAGCTGTTCTTCCGTAAGAAAAACCAGTTTGTTACCCATGGAAGTACTTAAGTGATATCAAGTGATTTTTTTTTTTGTGCTTGTATATTGTATAGGAATGACTAAAACATAGCCCAGGAATAGAACAGACTCCATTTCTGCTGTGCCTGATGTCATATAACAGAACCAAAACAGTCCATGATGACAAACACCTAAATCTCCTTGCACAGGACTAAGCACTTCATTTGGAACATGTCTTATTTTTTTCATTCCATGCTATTAATTACAGGACTTTCCTTGACTCTAGCACTACCTATAAATAATGTGATTACACAGATGTACAGCATGATGCATAAAGCTCAGGAGTGCTCAGTCCCTGTGTGCAGGAAATCAGTCAGGAAAGGGAAAAGACTGGCATGGCTGAGATGAGACCTGCTGGTTAAACTAGAGAAGAACTGGTCATTTTATTAGTGGAATACTCCTGAGAGCCAGATGGGAATTCCCACTCTAACTTTACAAGAAACAACAATACAGAGGGATCACGCGACAGATTCAGAGAGATACTTGGATGCTGAGCCAGGTCTTCCATAGCATGAAGATACTTAATTCTCACCGAAACCAATTGAAAGGCTGGAAATGGTAAAACAGCACTTGTAATATATTGAGGGTCACCTTATCTTATTTAGTTCCCATTCTTATTTTCCTTTTGCCTGTCTCTAGCAATTACCTCAGAAACCATATTCCGCTGCCAAGACTGCAAGCTGTACGGGGACCAGCCCGGCTAGGCTGTGGATTTATTTAAATCCATACTAAATGGTATTTTCACTCCACTTTCTACAGCTCTACAATTCTTAAGTCTTGCAGGCTCTCCCGGGCAAAGACAACTTTGCTAAGTAAACATCTCTGCAATGTGTGCTGATGTTCGCATGAGCCCTGTGCCTGTTGCTAGTGATGGAATCAAGACTTCTGCCCCAGTGGATCAAGAAAAACTAAAACTCCACTTGCTGGACCCCACAGGGCTTCAAGTCTCGAGCTGTGACATTCCCTGAGCAGAGGATCTAATCCTATGCCAGCTGCTGAACTCCCTCAAGCTACACGGTACACATTATGTGAAGCTGAGCAATACATTAATTAGCTGCTGCCTCTCATAGCTTCAGAAAATGAAACTTGCTTGAAATGTGACAGTGGTGTGAGAAAATAATCTGCTTTGAGTAGCAGAGAGTCACCCCTGCTGACAGAAGTGGAATGCAAGTGCCTGCATCCTTATGTTTCCACCGGCCCCTCACGCACTCGTGCACGCTGATTATTTCCAGTCCTGTGTGGTATTTCAAGTGAAATCAGCAGAAAGCCATTCTTCAAAAAGAGAAATCTGAGGAACTCGTGCACCTTTGGCAGAAAACAATACAAATGCAGCATGAAACTGCACGCACCGAGGATCATAACACTGCAAATTCACTTCTCCCAAACTGGATCCAGATCGCTTAAATATGGAGAGTGAATAACAGTGCCATCTGATTAACCCCACGTAGAGATGGACCACTTCCTAATTTTGTTTTGTTTTATCATCCTCATCACCAGGCGAGGCCGCATCTCATTTATTTAGCTGCAAAGAATGAGACTTGAGTTTGGAGGAGAGCCGATTTCTTAAAAAAACAGAAAGAGAGACGAGAAGCGAGTTGCTTCAGGCAACGGTCCCTTTGATCTGCTCATTAACACGTTTCAAATGTTCGCGTGATGTGGGCATTAGGAAATGTCAGCACCAGAGCCTGAAGCCAGCTTGATGCGATCATATGTTCCGATATCGAGGGAAGAGTGAGAGAACTGTCAGCAGCGAACTGCCTTTAAAAAGGGGGGAGCAGGAGAAGGAAAAGGAGTTCCCCTGCCCCAGTCTCTGAAGCGTTCCTGAACCACACAGCAAGGGACGCTGCTGAGCCCCAGTCCTAGCATGGAGGAAGTGGAGTGCTCAAACCTCATGGAGCTGAGCGCTCTGCCTGCTCCTGTGGCTCTGGACACTCATTCCACTCTGTCTGCAACACCTTCTGCTTCTCTCTCTTCTCTTTGGGTCTGAAGCATGGGGTGCCCTAAAAGGTTTGCTGCTTTCTCCCTTGCTCCCGTTCCTTGTCCCATGAAGCTGACCGCTCTGCTCTGCCAGGAAACAGACTCGGAGGAAAGGAAGAGGAGGTCCTCACTGGCCCTGCTGTGCTGCCTCTCTTGTCCAGGAGACAGACACCAAGGCCCAAACTAGATTAAGTAGAAGGGTCATAATATAACAGGAAGGCCCTCAGGTGCAGCCAGGACTGGAAGAACAGACACAGAATAACGATCTGAGGAAGCGGATATCAAAGCAAAAGGAAAGGAAGAGCCCTCATTTGGTAACAGGTTCAGTGCAACAGAATGTGAGTTTGGAACTCAGCACGGTTCTAGCAGGGAGTCCTAAGATTGCCTTTTCTTTTTAAAGAAACAAAGAATATCCATGAGTGGTGGAAGGAAACAACAGAGGACGCGGACACTTGAAGGGCCATGGTTTCATTGCTCCCATAGAAGTCAGGCTCCTTTGTAGTAACAACATCTCAATTTACAGCTGAAGACTTGCACGGAAAGAGCCAGTTGCTCCTGTGATGAACGCTATATGCAGAAAAGGTGCTCAGGGTAAGCTGCTGTGCTGTACCACAGACATCAGGGAGGAAAAGACTTCAGCACAAGGTGAGTCAGATCCAAGGGACATCATCTTACAGCTGAGATGACCAAAGACAGAGTCCTGCCCTAACAACATGGTGAGCCTTTGGCTACCAAGGGTGCTGCCTTTGCACTGCAATTTGTTATAAAGGGCATCTCTTTTACTTGATTGGGCTTGAGCTTAGGCATCCCTGCACAGCTCCGCATGATGTTTTCATGTACATGTGGAATGTGAACTGAACTCCATTCTCTTGTAACAGGCAGGAGCTGCTGCAGCTGATGCCATAATTGTACTGGCATAGAACCAAAAGGGCAGGAAATGAGCACTATAGAACTATATGTTTGGCCCTTCGCAGAAAGAAATCCAGAAAGCACCTTAGTGACTGTCATTAGGGACAGATTCCTGCTCTTGAGGGACAGAGGTGCTGCAGTCACTCCCTACTGTAGCAAGAGGAAAATGTATGTGGAGTTTCACTGTGCCGTGGGAACTGCCCACTGACGAGCACAGACTTCCGAGCACTGACCAATGGGAAGAATATCTAGATGTTTTACACTACATTTACATGTGCAAACCTGATGCTGAAAAAAAACAACGTCCACTTGGCAAGCGGTTAAAGCCACATGCGCAGTTGATGAGTCTGATGTGATCACTTGCCCTTCCAACTGTATGAGTCTGGGCTAACGCAAATCCGAGGCGGATGGATTACGTTCTGACAGTCCTGTTGAGCTAGTGACAGAGTTTCAGTGAGGTAACTCATTCTGAGAGCTCTGCAGAATAAAGGAACATGAGGTTTCCTGACAGCAGTCAGCTCGGAAGGAAGTGTGTTTGTCTTGCGGGGGGGAAAAGAAGAAAAACTTGAGAACTCAGGAAAAGGACAAAAGAAGCTGCTTTCAGCTCTTCAGCAAGGATATGGTAATCCTTCTCAGCACATACACAGGAGCAGTGAATGGCTCACTCCAAAGTAGGCCTATAATTAGCTGGCAGGAGACACTGGGGAAAAGTTACTTGGCTTCAGATAAGGTTTTAAATTGTGTTTTACATGTGTATTTTTAAAATAACTAGACTTTGAAACAGAAAATGTTTGCTTTTCTACTAGCATGAGTCTACTCTTTCTTTCTTTTCCTTCTCAGCCTGCTCCAGGTGACAGATGTGTACGGAATGCCCAGTTGTGGCTGCTTTCTGCAGACAGAAAGGGGAGAAACTCAGAAAGATGAAGACAGTCCATGCATCACAGTGAGCCAGTTACTTTAAAACAAGAAATTAGGTGAGTATCTTCGTACTGATCTCAAGTCTTCCTCTTCCACAAGAAGGCTCACAATATAAAATAATGTTGAAGTAAAACGAATAACAGACAACCCCCCTAGATCCCTGGTGGGGCTGGACTGTGGAGAATGAGACAGAATGGAGTCTTTTTGTTAGAGGAGAGCCTGTTGTTCCTGCCTCAGAAACTCTGGACCACAAGGACGCCGATGGGCACTGAGGACTTGTTGCCCTAGGAGAGTCTGGGGCGTGACCAGCTACACCAGCACTCCTGACTGGGTGGGATTCAGTGTGTCAGGCAGGAAAGACAGTTCCACAAGACAAGGAAGATAGTAACAGCCTCCAAGTAATCTCCGCTCCCCAAGTCCTCAGCGCTGTCATTGAACTGGACGACTAACAAACCTTACTGATTCGAGTGCCCCAGCATTCCAGGAGGCTGAAGGAGCCTTAGTGGAACAGCATTGCAGACTGCGGCTGGAAGGATAAAGCAGGCACTCAGATGAAGAGAGATGCAGTGCCTGCAAGGGATTATTAACAACAATAAGGGATTTCCAACCTGAGAGCCTGTAATGGACTACAAAACCCAATTTTACTGATTGTACTTTTAAAATGGTCATTAATTTCAGGATAACATCTGCACACCACCATGGCCACCAACTCTCAAATAACAGACAAAAGGGTTTTATCAAAGATTTCCCAGAAACACAACACGTGCTCCCTCAGCAGAAAGCCAGAGTGCAGTGAACCAGAATGCTGGTGCTGGCTCAGGTGTATTCAGAGCTCATAAAGCCAGGAGCACTGCTAGGAGTGTTGAAGCTGGTCTCTTCTTTCATTTATTGAGTATCACTAACGAAAGAGAACTCCCTCAACAGATGGCTTTATGTCTCATGTAGCTCTCCTGTTACTGAACCTGTTTCCTGTGGTATCTGTGTTTCCCAACATGGAATGAGTTATCATGAGTCACACCTCTAGTGCCTTTTTCTAGCAGCCTGTACTCACCACTTTGCAGCAGAGGGGCCAGAACCACCAGAGCAGACCGAGTGCCACCAACAGCAGCAGCACGAGAACAGCAATGAGTGCCGCCACACCGCTAGACTGCAGAGAAAGCACAAGGATGGCATCAGTGGACGGTGCAAGTAACGGCTGCCTGGTATCCCCACCCACCCCCAAACAGCTCCCTACTGGTCAATACGCATCCCAAACCAATTGTTCCCGCTTGTCAGATCCTGTTCTTGCCCACAGAGGGACTCCCCATGTGGGACTGAGAAGGGGGTCTTAGTCACATCTGTTTGGCACAAGTTCAGTGCCACCCTCTGTTTTAAGTCTCCTTGGTTCCACAAGTTACTGTAACAGGCGAGATAGGATGCTTCAGCGGGAGCTGCATATCACAAGGAATGATGTTTCAACATGAAAAGAAAAACGCAACAGGGACCTTGTGAAAACAGATGTTATTCAGGCTTCAGCTGGGAAAAAAGGAGGTGGAGGGACACACCTGGAATCAGTAAGGCCGACATACACTATGAATCTGTCAGAGTGAGAAGAGTTGTGCTGGGGATACAGGAGTTTTAAATGGAAGGAGAAATGGAGCCTTGTTCAAGTACGTGTCGGTGCAGCCAAGAAGAACAGGTAAGATGGGTGGCTCGGTGCTTAGAGGCAACAGATTCTTTGATTGTTTTCACTGCAGCGACGTATGTTTGCTTGGGAAGGCTCTAACTTGTAGGTCTTGTACCCCAACTGGCCATCAGCTACTCAGCTACCAGTATGAGTGGAACAGTTCTAGCAGTGACCCATTTCTTGCTGTTGCCCATCTGCTACTATGGAAACAGCAGCTCTCCTTGTACAGAGCTGCTTTTGCTGCAACTTGTGTGGAAGGCAAGAAAAGAATTAAAAAGGGCAATCCCAAGCTTTTCCTTTCAGTGCACACCTGTACATCCTATTAGGGAAAGCTTCTGACTGCAGAGCAGCACTGTTGGAGTGCGGCAGAGGTAAGGCAACTGTACCCAGAGATCTGCTTTGCATCAAGGCTTTGTTTGTACTGATTTGTGCAACTCTGCAGTTTTTAAGGGGGTGTGGGGTCAGACTTCATGTGTGCTGCTCTCTCTTAGGGGACTAGGTGAAGAGAAGGCAGTCCCCTGTCAGTCCCCAGCATCCTCCTGTGACACTAGAGAGGCTGTTGGAGTATGCTGTGCTGTGAGGTTGAAGCGCTGCCGAATAGTAAAGAGGCCCTGTTTCACCACAACAAGCTCTTAGCACTAGGCACAATCAGCATAAAAGCCCAAACTCTCCAGTACTGTGTGAAATCCAGTTTTACTCCGTTATTACAGAGAGAAAGGTAACAGATGATTACTAGTGATCAATAACAAGTTAACAGTCACAGCTTTTAAAGGCAATGAGTCATTACTACAAGAGAATTACTCTCTACAACTACCTGAGAGGAGGGAGCTGGGCTCTTCTCCCAAGTGGCAGGGGAGAGGACAAGAGGGAATGGCCTCAAGCTTTGCCAAGGGAGATTTAGGCTGGAGATCAGGAGGAAGTTTTTCACGGAAAGGGTCATTGGGCATTGGAACAGGCTGCCCAGGGAGGTGGTTGTTTCACCTTCCCTGGAGGTGTTTGAGGGATGGGTAGATGAGGTCCTGAGGGACTTGATTTAGTGTTTGATAGGAATGGTTGGACTCAATGATCCGATGGGTCTCTTCCAACCTGGTTGTTCTATGATTCTATGAATAAGTATCGTCATTAAGAAAGATCCATCACCAATTATCCCTTTATCATCATAATCATCATCCAGATCGGCAGTTACTAGGAAGCCCCCTTTTCCCAGTGAGGATGTCCCTGGACGGTTGAGAGGCTGTGCAGCATATCCACTCAGAGGTGAGCTGTGTGACCATCACTGCGAGGTTTTAGCTTTTATGCCACTGAACAACTTCCATTATCCCAAAACCGCGGAGCCTCTGGCCCCAGCTGCTCACTGCCTCTCTTTCTCACCAAGAATGGCACAGTGCAAGCACACTGATTAAAAAAAAAAACTTTCTCACACTCTCATGCATTAAGAATAGCCCAGCACAATTCTACTGACCACAGTGATGTGAGGTTACAGACTGAGCCGTGCACACAGTCACGGGACAGGGATGATCCACAGGCACCCACACTGCTCTCAGCTTGGCAGTCAGGCCCTGGCACTGCATTCATTCCTTTGACCCACGGAGGAGTTACATTCTAAATCTTTCATTTGTTCACAATCTAAGTGTGACTGAAAAACTGTCTAATTGGTCTAAGTATGAGTTAGAGTTTGTTTCTCTTGAATCTCATGAACAGAGAACTGTGATTTGTGCAGTGTGTGTTTTTTCAGCTCTCGGCTCATTCAGTCTTCCTTCCTGAAACTAAAGGGCTGAGCTGAGACAACTCTGATTTTTAGTTACCGAAGTATTTAGTTATTAAATGAAGAGAAGAAAAATGACATTTCTTTCTCTTTTAGGTTGATTTACCTACAAGCAATAAAAAATCCTATTGGAAAAATACACACTCCTGTGCAGAAGGTACCGTTCTGCATGCTGCTGTGCCTGACAGGAAAGCTGCAGTGAAGTCACACTTCAAATGAGAAAAATGTAAGGAAGAGTTGTATCCACACACAGCACTTTTCCAAAGCCTCCATCCCTACCTAGTCTTGTGTCTGCCTGCATAACTTGTCCCCACCCTGCCTGTGTGATACAGAAGAAATTAATGGAGAGCAGAGAGGTGAGATTTAAGTTTTTATGTCTCAATTTAGAAAAGCTGCTGACTGCCTGCGTGCAGGGTTCTTCCAAGAAGCTGTTTTCACCTGAGGTTGTTTAGCCTGGAGGAGGCTAAGGGGAGACCTCATTGCTCTCTATAACTATGTGAGGGGGTGTTGTGGAAGGGAGGGAGCTGGGCTTTTCTCCCAAGTGAGGAAGAGCAAAGGTAAATCTCCAAGCCTGGAGAAGGGAGATGTCTTTCACGTGTTATTAGGAAGTCTCACATGAGACGTACTTCACTTGTGTGGATCCTGCAGAAAGGATCTTCCTAACAGAAAGCTGTTTGCACCTCAGTGGGAAGAATGAAAGGAATTATTTTATATAACCTGCAGAGAAAATCCTGTCTGTGACCACAGACACTTCATCAAGGGACCCAGACCAGCTAAAAACTCACTGATTTGTGCAGTGGTGTTATAAAACAGGCTGAAAGTGTGTCCTGAAGTACAGAGAAAGCTATTTAGGGCCTATATATGAAGAAATCATACCATATTCTGTGTGTGTACTGGTGTATTTTTTAGTTAGGTGGATTTAGGCACCGTAAAGCATCTAAGAGGAGTTGCCATGCACTGAGCCTCTGCACCGAGAGATCACACATGGCAGAACAAAAAGAGAGGGTGGATTTCAGGATCCTACACAGAATGATGTTAACCGTGTACTTACACACTCTGATGCGGTGATGGTTAACGAGCTGGACATGAAAGATTGTCCTTCACTCAAACGCACCAACACTTCCAGAGTTCTGGAAAGGAGGAGAAAGAGGAAATAGTCATCAGCCACAGTAGAGTCGGTGTGGGTGCGTACGTGGTGTGGGGGCAACAGGAGAAGAGAAGGGCAGTCGAGACCCTGGAGCTGCACCAGGCGTGGAAGTGAAGCCACAGACATCACAGTACTCAGGTGATTATGTTGTGGCATCTAGGAACCTCTGCTGACTTCAGAGTGACCAAGCTGCAACAGGGCTGGACCCTGCAGCTTGCAGAAACCCACTGTGGTCATTTTAGACAGAGCTTTCTTGTCCTCAGCCTATGCTGCTTCCCGGGAGCAGTGCACGTTCTGTGTCGATTGCTACTGGGAATCGTTTTTATCTATCAGCAGAGCCCTCTGAGCACAGAACATCTCTTCTATATTCCACGTAACACAAAATCCTCCAAAAACTTTTACATAAAAGAAATCAAAGTTCAGCTGTAAAAAAGAACAGGGTTTTGTCTGTTCCCTCAGTATCACTTTACTCATCTGCAGACGTAACGGATAAAAATGTTGGATAATTATAAATGGTCAAGACTTTATATAAATAGCACATAAACACTGCACGCAAATAGTGTGTGGTTTACATTTTACAAATTAACCCCAGCAGAAAACAACACATGGTGAATGTTAAACATAAGAAGGCTCTTCAGCTTCTCTGGCTGGGATTCCCAAGATTCCGACAGTTTATATTATGCAGAGATGTAATTAAATAAAAATATAGATATCCATGAGCTGGAATGATTAATCGTTTATTCCATTCTTACATGTCGTGAGTTTTTATTCTGGCACAAACGCTTCAGTCAATATGGAGTCCAGAGCTACTTTAACTAATTTGGCTAATTTCTTTTTCAGTTTTAGTGAAAATTAAGTAAGTTGCTTCCACTAAACTAATTTTTAAATGATCTGTGTTATGAATAATTGATCAAACAGAAAGAATAACTCTAATTTACTCCTAATTATTACTGGAATAAGTGACTCAGAACAGATAAAAAATGAATTCAGCTCCCTTCCAACAGCAAACTGTACCAAAGTTTTGGTTAGTGATGGATTTTTTTAATGTAATGCTTTTTCTTACTATGTTTTATTTCCAGTGTTTTGCTTTGCCAGCATGATGAGAAAAGCAGTAGGAAATTTCAGCATGACAGTTGTGCTGGAGTTTGCCTGGCACAGCAATCCTGTCGGCTGCAGCGCAAGGGGCAGAGACGGGCAGCAGGGCAGTGCTGCTGACACAGCCCTCCATGAGGACACTGCGACGGGTAAACTCTTCAACCTTTTGGAGATCTCTGCATCATCAGTGCCTCACACGCAGGGCTTTTCTGCCCAAGGCAGCTATAGCCCAGCTATATGTACTTAACTCCAGTGGCATCTTGGTCCCATCACTGCGTTGACCGTGACTGTACAGCTCTAACTGAGTCACAGAATCGGAGACTTCCTCGCATTGGGAGGGAATAACGAAACTCAAATGAATCCACACAAGTATTTTTGGATGGCGACTCCTCAGTTAAGCACAAAATGAAAAATTAATCTCCCAAGTATTTCATTTTCCCCCATTAGCCTTGTCTTTTTAAACCACGGCTCCGAGAAGCAGCCCACAGGCTCCACACCTTGGTTACACTCCAGAAAGGGCATTCATCGTGGTCACGTTTCCTGAATACAGCAGTTATTTGGCCTTTCTACTTTTTCTGGACTTCCCGAAGTATCGGTGGGTGCTTTCCCACTGGCTGATTATGGTGTTGGGCTCAAAGGCTGCCAGCATGGTAAAAGCCCTTCCAGCTGCTCTAACTCCAAATGTAGGGCACTGTGCAATTTTGATTTTTAAATTGATATATCATGTTCTTTTAAAACCCTGATCCTTGTATGCCTTTGTTTCCGACCTTATTTTAACTGTGCCTAAATGCACTGTAGGTTTTCCTTAGCTCTTTTATTTTTCGTTGGGCAAAACTCCCAGTGAGACCACAATAATCCTGCCTGTGCAGCAGTGAAGAGCTGCTGGCTTTGGCTAGTCACACCAGACTGGAGCTGCCGCCAGCTACTGGGGTCAAATTTCCAAAATGCTTTCAGACGCTCGCTTTCTCCCCATTTCATTTGTTTAAAAAAAAGTGAATCCGAATCCTCAATTTCCTAATTTTTTTTTTCCTGCTATCCAATCAATCCCCTTTGCTGCCTGACAGTATCATTCTTCCTTCTGATGTGTGTGTTTCTATCAGGCAGGAATATTTTCTAATATCCATTTTTTTATCCTCTCTCAGTGTGGGGATTTGCACACCATGGACACCACCAGTCCCAGACCTACGTGGCTGAAAAGAAAGATGCATCTGTGGCACTGTCTGTAATGTCGTACGCTTGGGCTCACGTGTTTCGCAGGTGAGCAGCTAGGAAACAAAATACATTTGAAATACCAGAAGTGCTGCTGAGGTACGTTCTCACTCTGCTACTAGTGTATCTCAAACTGCTAGTCATGTCTAATTTCATTCTCCTGCATAAGAAAGCCCAAACAAAAAACCTACTAAATCCTCTAAGATGATAATATCAATTATTTCATACAGATGTTCGTAAAATTAGGCTTCTAAATGAGGTCTGTAGGAAACCAATCCCTTCTTTTGCAGCGACGCTTCCTATGTGGCTTCCTGCAGGCTGCCCCACGCACCGACATGTCTGTCAGCAGAACTTGGGGTGCACGTCATGGTTCACCCTCAGGGTGGATGCTCTCACTTGTTAACACACTGCCTCTCACACTCACAGCTGCCTGGTGTGACACACAGCGTATCTCAGGAGTTCCTGGGCCTGTGACTTGGGCTTCCCTAGACAAAGTCCAGCTTTTGAGACTTATCAGTTGATCCTGTTAAACTTCTCCTTTCCTTGCATGTTAAAGCTTGAAGCAAAAGTCACCCTTTTTTCCTCTGCCTTCCCTGTGTCACTGAGTGAGCTACAGACTCCTACTACAACATGTGTTATTTTATTGAATTTAAAGGGATGGTTCTCTTTTGCCTGTGAATGGAACATGTATTGGTCTTGTTGTAGCAGTGTCCTGTATCTTCCACCCCTGAGCTGTTTGCCACTGAGAGCCTGGTGAACCTTGGCTGAAATGCTCAAGGTTTATATGACTTTGGCCTTTATATATGCTGCCTTCTGAGATCAGACTCTGCTGGTCCGATCCTTGCTCATGGCAATGCCTCTGGACACTGCTCTAGCGTTGCAGAAGGCAATACAAAAGGACACAGACAACTCCTGTGCCCAAATGAAAGTCGGATCTACAGCTCACTGACCTCCCAGAACCGCGGCAGAAGCAGGCTTCGAGTTCCTGGTGCCACCTCAGTGACGCACTTTGCATCCCCCAAGCTCTGGCTGTCAGGCAGCCTGACAGATCCCAAGCAAAAGGCTCACTGAGCACATCAGCTATCGCCGCAGATACGGTGCAGTTGGAACAACCGGCTTCCCTATCAGCTTCCATTCTCATGCACAGCTGCAGGGATGAGCCAGCTGAGATTTCATGGGAGTTGATCATACTCGCACAGCTCTGGAAGCCACAGAGTGAACTCATACAGATAATTATCTCATCTTCAAAAGGATGAATCTGTCAACATGCAGAATACTCTTTTCCTGAAATTGTCATGTCTGTAGGGTATAGGAAACGTGCCTGTTCATTTCCTTAGCATCCACCTGTTTAAAGGGCTGCATGTACTTCTGTTCATATCAACCCTGCCCCTTGAACTCTGGAGTTCCGAAAACTAAGTGCCCTATTCCTCTTCACTTGTTGACAGATGCCCAAGAGAAAGAGTTATACATGAATACACCCCAAGGTTACTAGCGATTGTTCACATGTGAGGCTTTTAGCCCTGCACTCACGTAAACTGCAAGGATTTTGAAAATCACCAGTGGGAAATGAAGGTGCCCCAAACATGCTGGAAGTCAGAATGACTTCCAGCATGTTTGGGGCACCTTCATTTCCCACTGGTGATTTTCGGTGTTCCTTGGTAAAGCTGAGATCAGCTGAGCTGAGCTAGCCTATGTCACCATGTACTAGGCCAGATCCTTCAGGCTCCTGCTGATGCGCTTTCCTGCAGACTGGATGAATGTGATTTAAAGGGCCATGAGGCTGCCGTGTTTTTTCGTGACCGGCTTAGCTCACAAGGGGAGGAGCAGCATGGGTTTCGGTCAGCTGGCTGTAGGACCGTACCTTCAGTCTAGCTGGCACAGGTCATCAGGAACACCTCAGAAATGCAGCCACAGGCACCAGATGCCTGCTTTTACCAGTCACTATAGCCAGATCTCCCAGCAATTACTTATGTGATTTACATGACTGCACTCACAGTATCTTAAGCGCTTTCCAGTGACTCAAGGAACATTGCCTCTCTTTCAGCTGAGGAACACAGCACGAGACAAGAGCAGAGAAGGTAGCCCGACCTTAGCACGAAAGGAACTACCCTGGTTTTACAAGGAAAGATGGGGCTGATGCTCATTTCATACAAGTACAGAGCAAAATGAAGTACTGCACAGCAGTTTCTCTCCTCAGGTAAGCCCTGTATAAAACCTACCACAGACTAGGAATTGTAAATGTTGAGGGTCCTGCAGCAATCCGGGATGACCTCCTCCAACACCCAGACAAACCCTTGCCCTGCCGCGTGACACATTCTACGTGGCCCACATGCTCCCTATTACATCTGCGTACGCGGGAAGGGGACACAGACTGAGGGCAACCACCAGATGTTCTGACGATCATAGCCTGTGCACAAATACCTAGCCTGGCAGTTGTGCCTGAGGACACCAGGAGTGGCTTCCCTCGGTCCGGCTTGACAAGGCTGCAAGAACAAGCCTGGTGGGAAAGGCGAGCGCAGCCCTTCCTGCTGTTTCCCAACAACATAGCAGTGCCCAAATCCAGCAGCTTTCTGAGGCTTTTAGCCAGGATGTGCCTTCCCATCTTCTGATCACTTCTCACACAGCACTTGGGACCAGTGGGACCAAAGAGATGGCAAAAAAAGCGTGTGTAATTAATGTGCTGTGCAGATACTCACAAGCTCTGCTGCCTTCCGTGCACTCGAGTCAAGGGCACTATTTTCCAGCAGTCCATACTTATAAAGCAATTTTATTGTAATGGGAAGACCTGGGGGGCTTATTTACAGCTCACAGCACCTGCTCAGGGTGGGAGGGATTTCCCTGTATTTTGTCTGTGAATCCTCACTTTTTGGATGGGAACCAATCCCGGAGAACTTGGTCAGGAAAGGGCTTTTAAAAAGTGTTCATGTTTATGCCTAAAGTTAACCACAAGACTCTTGCAACTTTGACCTGCATCAGCCATGGCCCAGTGGCTGTCCTAATAAATAATGTACCAAAACATGCAGCCCGAGCAGACCCAGCAGTTGCAATTCTTTCTTTCCTTTATGTCCACTGCTGTTTTATTGTTCCGGACGAGGAGCGCGGCCTGGTACCATATGTCACCACAGCCCTGGTCTAAAGCATTTCATACCCTGTGAAATACAGCTGACATTTCAATCCACGGTAACCTATTTGCAAAGTATTCATTTGCTCCTTACTTTATGAGTCCCCAATAAAAGGCTGCCATTTTATGACCCATTAAAAAAGATGAAAAAATTAAATAAAATTGTGAAAGACATTTGCTGGAAGTAATAAATAATTTACCTCCAATTTTCACACACTGAAAATTAAACTGGCAACTGCTCAAAAAGTTATTAAAATTATGGTGACAAAGGTATTTCGGTATCAGCGCCAGCATTAAAATAACTAAAACCCTGTACATAGTAGGAAGGAAAAAAATACATCTATGTATTTAAAGGGTGTTTTCTCTCTAAAATCCTACCTGCATGAAGTACTATAGAGCTTTATGGCACAGTTAATACTGGTACGTGTATGTGTTCTGAATAGATCTGCACAGACACGCGGGTTGTGAGTGTGTGTGTTGTCACAGGTGTCACAGCCACTGCCCATAGGCTGACCAGCAATGCTGGCAGGTGGAACCACTGACTGCAGTGTGAGTTTCTGCGTGTCTGCTGCTCTACCCCCATAATGTTTCCCATCTCCTGCCTGAGAATCTGGCAGCACAAAGGGGTGAAGGAGGGGGAAGCTGAAACTCCTGGTGACCAACAGCATGTTCTTGTTTCTCGCATCATTCACGACTGGAGGAAATAAAAGTTGGCATTTGGTGCAAGTGCTCTTTTTTTTGGAGTCCCCACTGCCAAACAATTTCAGCCTCACTCCAAAGGCCGAGTGGCAGGTCTGCCATGCCATCCCTCACATTTTAGAAGCAGTACATCAATTACACTTGATCAACTTTAATTGGAAATCTCTGGTCAGTATTTGCTGGGGACACAACAAATGGGGCCCCACACATTGGCACCATCCCCAGCACCAAATGACCTTTCTCCTGGGTTACTGAACACTCCAGGAGTACCCATCTGACTGCGCCTGAGGATGCAGCCCTGCAGCAGGTGGAGCTGATGCAAAGCCACCAAGGAAAGTCTTTTGAGCCCCTGCTCATATTTAATCCTTTTTTCCTGAGGACAGCAGGACCTGCACTGTGCAAATATCAGTCTTTGGGTAAAGAATTGGTACAGACACTTCCCCCCACAGGCACACCTCAGTGTACCTTAGAACCAACATACACTGAAATTACAGTTCTCATGGGATCCCCTCCTGCCGGCAGGGCATCCCAAACACGGGTGTGTGTAGCTCTAGCTTTTCCTAAGAAACGGACAGAAGTGCAGAGATACACAAGTATTTCACTGCTGGGAAGCACTAGTGAATCCAAAAGAACTGGGAACCAGCAATGAATTAGCTCTGATCTCATGGAATCATGGGAACCTGCAGTAACAGGGTATGAAATGTCATTATTATGTTAAATTAGTCTATTAATTCAGCTCAGGATACTATGTCCACTGCATAATATTAAGCACTTAGTTCTGCTCATGCACTCTTTCTTAATGCTCTGGGAACACCGCGTGCCCTATTGAGGAACGTGAAGGACTGCATTAGAAATTGCTGCTGATCTTAACATCGGATCCATATGTCTGAGGGGCCAGTTAGCCTATACAATTCATTGAGGATGTTTCCATCTGTGAATAGTTCCCATTATAACCTAATTGTGTCAAACTAAATGTATTTCTAAAATATTTTCAGAAGTTAATATTTATAGCAGACATTAAGGCTAATCCGGCCGTATTTCTGGTTTCCCCCAACCTGAGCTCATTTCTCTGGCGCTTGCAGAGGGGTGGATGTTGTGCCACGTGAGTAACTACTGACTGCAAACCCTAGTGTCTGTTATTTCTCTTGGAATAAAATGCTTGCACAGGGGGGATAAAAGCTGAAGTGCTGGTGCTGAAAACAATACCGTGTCAGTGGTTTGGCCAAGAAGGAATGAGTCCACGTGGGAGTGGATCTCACTCAGGTTAACTCCCTTCGCCTGGCGCTGCTGGGGAACAGCAGCTGTTTGCATTGAAGGATAATGTTAATGTGGAGTCTATGAGCCTAATTAGCCATGAGTACATCAATGATGGAGAAGTATTCCAGTCACCTGAGCACAGAGGCTCTGCAATGAGAACAAGTGGAAATGATCTGATCTGAGATGGGCAGCAGGAAGTTAAAAGTCAGAACTGGGGTGTTAGGACTGGTTGGCTACTGCTCACTATGAAGATGGAATGGCTGAAGGAAGCCCAGCATTTGTCCTGGTGGTGGATGCTTCCAAAGGTACAGTTGCAGAGCTGGTTACAGAGGGGGATCTGCTCACGTGGGCTTACTGGGCTCTTGCCTTTTTAGATGAGTAACTGGTACTATCAGGAATTTCAAGTCTCTTAGTCAACAGCTGCCTCTTACCTGAGAAATCCTAATGAATCCTACTTTAACTGCTCCCCTTCTCTTTGGACAAGGTGTTCTCCAAGCAATACATAGCTGCAATGTATTTCATAGCCTGAGGAGGAGCCTTTGAAAATGGGTCCTCAAACCCACACTTGAGTTTCTAAACAAGTGGCTAAAAGTGCTCACTGCATGTGTTGCCCCTAAAGTTAACAAGTAATTTAGTTCTGTGGCCAAATTATTCTCTTGCCTTAGTAGTTACAAAAGCTGTGGTAAGGCTGTTTAGTTAATTATACCACAAAAAGAAGGCAAACATAACTTCTTAATTGGAAAGAGAACAGAAAATGCTCAGCGCACCCACAAAGTACCAATTCTTTCATAGATGACCCTAAAAGATGCACAAGGTGCATCTGCAGCTGGTGTACTATTCCCCTCCTTTGGCACTTATACAGCACATTCCCCTAAATATTACCTTTCTCAGCTAAGAAAACAAAACTCATAATAGTAATTCCCACCATGGCTGTAGGAAACAACAGCAGTTATGTCCTTCGCCTGGATTTTGGCTACGTATTCCTATGTTACAAGAAAACTCAAGTTTCATACAACTTCTCAGTATTTCTTAAGGCAGGCAGGCAAACCCTTCTACTCAAATTCATGAACTTGACAAAGTTATGGGCTTGTCAAATAAACAGATGATCTCATATGGTTATCTCCACACTGTGGGAATTGCAGGGGGTGTATTTGAGCGTGTGTGCGCGGCTTATGTGGAAGTTACACCTAGGGAGACTTGCGGAGAGCATCATTAGAGAGGTTTAGACTTATTTTGTAATAACATGTTTTGAGTTTCTTTGTTGGTCTGCTTTGTGTTTTCCTTCCATCTGGTAAGAGGAATGCAGAAAGACTAATTTTAGCTGACGATTGTTATTGAGTTACTAAATCACACAGTGCAGAAAGGTCGCGACGTAGGATGAGCACAGCAGTGATTTTTAGTTCTGAAATATGTGCATTGTAGGCAGTGTGACTGTTGGATGGGATCTGCGTGTGAGAGGTTTGACGGTGGCTCTGTTATGCCAACACTGAGCTAATTCGACGTGAAAATCGGTGCTACGTTAGGTCCGAGTACTCGCTTACTGCCTGTTTGGTTTTTAATGCTCACAGCAATAGAGGAAGCAAGACTGTGTAATCCGAACAATAAGTTAATGACACTTTTTGTGTGGGAATGTAAATCTGGTTACCATTCGCGCCCAGCCCCCACTCGCACGTGTTTCCAAAGGCGCTCAATATGCCTCCTCCGAGAGAACTAATGATGCTTTATCAGCTCGCTTGCTATTTAGTTATTTATTTCATATTTGCTTGAAGAATTGGGCCAATGTTTTTGAAAGCACATTTAACTATACCATATGCCTACTTAAATCATCCCTATCAAACAAGTTGTAGGATGACGCTCCGGTTCATTCTGTTCTGTTTTCCCTTCCTTCACAATGTGTTTGTGTATATTTATCCAATTTGTTCTGTTCCTCTTGCCAAATTGCAGGTTTGAGATCTGGGCTAGCCAGGGGCAGCTGCACTATTGTTGCTGCTGTACAAAACAAAGGTCACAGACTGCGCCCGTCTCCTACAACTAATGGCAGCTGTGTGTTATCCGGTGTGGTACAGGCGCAGAGCGAGTGGGTTCACGGGCACACAGGAGTAGGAATAAATCTTTCTTGCTAAAGGGCAAGGCAAGAACTCAACTCTTATCTTTAAGAAGTAATTTTTGTGCAAATTAGTCTCTTGTAAAACATTCTGCTATTTAATTTATTGATGTAATTTCTCTCTCTGTCAGGGGAAAAAAAAAAATTACTTTAAACAGCCCCACTGCAAAAAGCCAAAATCTGAACAACAGAATGGCAGCCGAGTTGGAAGGAATGATCTCTCCTGCACGTAACTAATCTCAGTTTATCTCGCATTTGAGCTTGGTCAGGATTATCAGCTGTTGCAGCCCAGGAGGCTGCTGAGCACAGATGCAGCAGGCTCCCACAAGGTGACATTTCCCTCCAAAGGTTGTTTCCTAACCTAGCCCAGCAACTCAGACTAAGGCAACAGCAGGGCAGTCCTGCCGCAAGTGTCCTTTGTTTGCTGAGAGAGATCAATCTGCAAGGCTTGTGAATTCAGAACTATCTGCCCCGTGGGTGGCCTGATACATTATTCCTCCTTCTGCTGCCTTTCAGAGCAGAAGCCAGGAGTCCAAAGTTATTTGAAAAGGCGTTTCTTAGAGGTGCACATAGCTTTAGAAAAACCTAAGAAGAGGGGCTGCAATAGCTGGAGCAGACTAACGAGATGAGGTGCATGTCCACAGACGCAGCTCTGAGACCGTGCAGCTGCCTTTGAGGCCGGCTGTCGACGGCTACTTCACCAGTGCACCGTTAATTATTTAAGAGAGCACTGGGGAAGCTACCATCACATCTGTCACCCGTGCACAGGCAGAACCTTCGCTCATCGCAGGACCAGATGTGTTTATTTGAAACATGTACTAACTAGCTACTTAATGGGTTAGAATTATTAGCCGGAAGTTAATTAGGCAAATATATTCAATATCAGTCACTTTACAAAGCATGGCTTCTTTAATGCTCCTTTAAGTTCTTTAGAGCCACGATCAACCACAGGGAAAAAGGAGGGGAAAAGTAAAGATGCCATAACGAAGCTGCAGTGAAAAACAGACTTGGGAAATCTGATCACCAGTGAGAAGGGCAGTGGTGGAAGCAGTTGCCTTAAGGATGTGCCTGTTCATACTGCGAGTGTACTTGCACTTGGGAGGAAGCAGGGAGGCATCTTTAAGGACCTACAGGTGCTGGAGAAAAGAGACTGTACAGTGGAAATTGTTTTTCCTTAGTCCAGTCAAGTCATACTTTGAAAAGGATGTCGTCCCTGCTTCTGCATATATTGGACACGTCCCTCAAGATGCCAGTGTTTGTGTGGCATTCTGCCTGCGTAATGAACTCCAGCGCTGCTGGCCCATGGAACTCCCTCCTGTTCCCCAAGAGATGAAATTCAAAAGTAACTCTTCAGTTTCTAGCTTCCAGGTTCATGTCACCAGGATCAGTGGATGGAGGATAGGCACAGCTTGCTCTGCCTCTGGCATAGCCAGGGCTGGGGAATAGTCAGGACCCTTTGTTTGGAGTCTGCCATGACAACCACCTTGTAGAACACCTTTTTGTGGAACTTGGAGAGCAGCTGTCTAAGCAGCCAAATGAGGCCATTTGCAGGATGTAGCCCACAATACATTCATTTACACTGTGCCTGGTTGCTTTCATGTGTCCCTGCTCTTCTGCCTAAATCTGGTGCTGGTTAATAAAGATGACACTTTGGAACCAGAAGGCAAGGCTCAGGGTACCACAGTTCCACTGTCATAGAAACATTTTTCACTCAAAGCATCTAGAATTAATATAAAGCACACGCTTCCTCTTTGATTGGAGAAACTGCTTCCCAGGCAGGCAGACACTGAGGGCGAGAGTGCCAGGGGCCTACGGGATGTGAACCACTGGGCTTGCAGCGAGTTCAAGGCTTTGCCTGCACAGCTGCTTGAACGAGTTCAGAGCCCCAAAGCAGTGAGAAGTAACTTCTCAGTGTGACCTGTAAACTGCAGTGAATACATTTTCAAGAGATTCACCCAATACTGTTCTCCTTTCAAAATGGTTTCATGTTGTCAGAAACATGGAGGAAGAAGTGCAGTGGATTCACAGGTCTGCTTCTCCAGTAGCATAGAGCTACAGGCACTTCCCCAAGACAGAACCTTGGCTCCCCTTAAGCCCCTACTGAGAGATGCTCTCTTCAAGCTTGTGGTTAATTCTCATTCTCAGTCCCATGTGTGATCAACAGCAAAAAGCGCAGCAGCCAATTCTGCCCCAAATCTGTACCTCAGAGATTAAGATCGTAGCACCAAAGCTTTGGCCAGGCAGAGGAAACTTTTGCCTGCATTCAGGCTATCACAGGCTGAAAAAAATAGATTAAAATTAAAAAAAGTAGAGCTTGTTTTGGTATTTCTTCCAAGTCTGGAAGTGCCATGTAAAATAATCCCTCATCCTTTTATTCCAAGGGGCTCTAAGTTTAAAGACATGATCAGAAGGAAATCGGTGATAAACCAGAAACAAAAAAAAAATACTATAACGACCCAAGAAGTGATGGTGCAGAAACCACAGAAAGCTGCTCTGTTTCTGAATTCCCTCTGAGGAGCTGTCCCATTCACAACAGAGAGCAGAGCAAGCGAAGCAGCTGCCGTCAACAGGCAGAACAAAGCCTGCAATGGCAGAGGTGCCTCCTGTGAGAAATCCAATTAACAGCTAGAGCAAAGTCTGCCTCAGAGTAGTGTTTGCAGCTCCCACGTGCAAAGCAACGTCCCTAGTCAGAGACATCATTTCCTGCTGTCGTCTTTCTAGGGAAAAAGTTTTTTCTTATGGTTTGAAATGTCTGGGCTATTTATTCTTTCAGTGAATCTGGACTTTACTAAGACTTGCTCCATGAGGTTAGTTTTTCCTTCAGCAACTCCATATTGGACTGTCTGGATAGGAAGAACATTTAAAGTTACCACTAAAACTTGTGAACTTGTACGAGCTCATGGCAACAGCGCTCTTAAGGTTACATAAACCCCTGATGATGGCTAACAGATTCACATGCGTTATGTGCTTTTTTTTGAAGCGAACCACAGGCGGGAGGCAACTAAGAATGTGAGGATACAAGTGTAGTAATTTTCCTTCCTACCACACAAAAAATAATTCCTTTTTAATCTTTGCTTTTTAAGTGCCACCAGCTGTTCCTGCTGGACAGGACGTAGGAGGGGATATATGAGAGCTGAAGCTAACATGATTTGAATAGAGGGTAAATAAGGTCATTAGAAACCAGCAGTGCAGGCTGTACCACCTCTGCATGGAGCAGATAGTGTAAACTGAAGGTAGTGGTGAGCAAGGTTTCCCTTGCACCTGGGCTCACATTTGGATTTGCCTCTTTGGCTTTGTTATTCCTTAAGCTTATAAGCCCAGGGAAAAGGATGCTGCCCATTCCTGTCCTAAAGTAGCCCTTGGATCAGAGGAGCCAAGTGGCACTCAGTGCAGGGCTGTCAAAGTGTCACTCAGCCTCAAGATGGAATATGCGAGATGCTTACATGAAAGTCATGATCCCACTTAACCCGATGTTTGCCCTTCTGCTGCTGTTGTGAACCACATAACCAGCTTCCTGTATGTGTGCTCAGACAGACTTAGTTCACGTGTTTCAAGATATGAGAAGCTTGTATCTTGTATTAGGGTGAATCATTTTAGGGGTGAATCTTAGAGCGAACAATGAATTCAAGTGCAGGATGCATAGTCAGAAGCTGGCCAGCAACGCTGCAGCTGCATTAAAAAATAAACTTCTGAAGCTGTTGGAACTATTTTAAGAACACTGATGATTTCTCAGCCAAATGGTTCATTTTGAATAATCCAGCACCTAGCGCAGACCCAGCCTGTTCATGTGTTGTTTGTATGAGTATCTGTGCAAGGACAAAGTAGATTTTTTTTCAATAGGCATCAGCAAATCCAGTGTCTTGCATTGCACTGCTCCAGTGAGAATCTGGAGTTCAAACTGACTTGGTTAAGTAGTAGGCCTGGAAATATTCCCTACAAACATTTCAGTAAAATGATGTTGTGCTAATTTGTACTGATTATTGTCATGCATTCATCAAATAAAATGCCATTTGCAAACGTTCAGGGAGGTAAAGAAACTTATTTTGTTCTGGTGGTGTTGCTATAGAGGGCAGAGGGGATTTTACCTCTGGCTTTGGGGAACAGAACCCACCTGTTTGTCAAGTCACAGATATATTTTCTGCATGCGTAATGAAAGAACTTCAAGCAAAATGAATAGAAGAAAAGCAAAGGTAGCACAGGAACATGCTTATAAAAATACACAGGTTTTTTCTCTACTGGTCTTCCAAAGAGACAGGGGCTCTGTTTTCTTTCTAAAGTGTTATACTATGACTACAGAAACACCTAAAGTAGCAGAGAGCTCAAAGAAATTCCTGATTTGGTTTGATAGCACTGAGCTGTGGCAGGACAGCACACTAAAGCCTGAGCTACAAGGCAGAACTGATTTTCTCAAATATTCTGCAAGACTGAAAAATACACGGCTTTTAAATGGTCAGTGCAGTAGAATCTGAGTCCTTTTTAGTAAACCAGCTTAGCTGTAATGTTACCCTTGCCCTCGCAGCATCTCCGTTACTTCTCAGAGTACATGAAGCAAAGCAAAATCAACTGGGTTTGGCTCCTCATCTCATGCTTTTGGAGCACACAGCGTAGCTGTCCTGTCTGGATTATTTCATTGCATTCTATGTTTTTGTGTATTGTGTGGGTTGCTCCTGTAGAAATCCCAAGTAATTTTCACCTGTTGGCTAACTGGGAGTCTTTTGAAATGGGCTTGTTTTATAAGCAGGCCAAGTAACTTTACGTTGTAGAAGTGTCATGTCAGGAAGGTATTTAAATGGCACAGGCAGCACAGTCATGTTGTCGTATAACTTAAGGATTCCACATCCACAAGCTACTGGGAAGGAGCAGGCGTTGAAAAGAATGCTGGGTTAAAGCTACAGCTGGCATCTTGGAGGCTCCTAACTAAATGCAGCTGGAAAGAAAGCAGAAATAGACCACAGCATGTGCAGGGGTTTGCCAACCCAGCATAGGGGAGTGCTTTGGCATTCTCTCTGTTCCACTTGGGTTTCTAGTGGCTTTACATGTAAAAACTGCAAATTCATCAGTCAACAAGAAGTGTCTCCAATTATCAAAATATAGCAAAACGGATTAAGTGAGTCTTTACTGTACAAAGCTGCAGGTTTAAAAGTCACAAAGCTAACTTTGTCTGTCTGTGCTGCTCCAAATTTCACCAAAAAGAGCACTAAAAAAAGAGCAGACTGGTTGTTGCTGCGTTAGTGACTAATATTAGCTCCACTACATGAGGAATTACTGGGAGTTATCCAGCACTAGTCTGAGCTATGCCAGTGGGAGTCAGGAGTTCAAGTATGTACAGATCTTTCAGAGCTGTCAGTCTCCACAGCAAATTGTTCATCTCTGGGCCAAAGCCGTAATGCTTCAACATCAGGTTACGCAAGTACCTTGCATGTAGTAACTTTGAACCTACACAACCGCACGTGTTGTTAGGGTATGACTTCTTACAACCACTGCAGAGAAATGTGCCCTAATGAGGTTCCCACTCTACGCTGCAATGACAGCATGGTGAGCTCTTGATAACGCTTCACAGGCCAACCTGGCTCTGCACAGATTAAGAAAAAACACAGTATGTTCATCAAACTTCCACTGTGCTTTAACCGATCTAAGTATTCCATGCCTTTTGTGTTCACTTGGCAGGATAGGCTGTTGACACGCTCTCAGACTAACAGTGTCTGGAAAAGCATTTACAGCCTGATGTCCTGGGGGTCCTTAATACTGGGGGTCTCAAGAGCTGCTGTTAAGCGGTAAGGTAACTCCACTGAAGTACTTGCTGTGGAGAGGAGACGTTGTTCTGGTGGTGGAATTGTCCTCTTTGAGCTAAGACAGCAGTTTGTCACAGCTGTTGTGTACACCTTGCACACAACCACAGGCAGCCTTGCTCACCAAGCGGTGTGACTGCACCATTTGCTACACAGGCACAGAGGACAAAAAAGGCTGTGTAAAAGGCAACTTGAGTATCGAGGAAACCAAACAGCATTACAAACCCATCCCCTTCCTCTGATCTCCATGTAACTCTCCTCTCTCCCTGCCCTACTACACACCAGCACTTGCTCCCCAGAGGGGAGCTTTGGCCCTGAGGCAGCTCCTGCACTGATCCACTGCCTTTCTTGTGTTTGGGATTTAGCTATCGGTCTTACAGTGCAACTGAGGTGGTTGATTGTCGCTTAACTCTGAGAATTAACTACTGAAAATCATCTCTGTGATCGCAAATATCTATTTGAGATCTATTCAATGATCTCAACGATCTTTTCCAACCAAACGATTCTATGATACGCTTAGTTCTTTAAATGGCTAAGAATTGCCACAGCACAATGACCACGCAAAGCTGTGACACTGCTGTGCTTCCTACTGGATTAACGTTAGCCACATCCCAAATAACTCTGAGAAGAACTCCTTGGAAAACAGGGAGAAAGTCAGCAGCCTGACAGCACTTGTCCTCTTACAGGGCCTAGATCTGACATGCAGTTTCCTGACTTCTGATTAGCTTAGAATTCCACAAATGTGAACAGTGAAGTCAAAGTGATTTGAAAAGCCTAGGGCATGTCTGAATTTGAGAGGAGGAGGAGAAGGATTAGTTCTCACAGGGCCAGAAGTAATGTGCAGCCGTGGCCAGTGACACTTAGAATAAGGCTAGAGCTGCCGTTTGGCCGCAGCGCTGTTAGGAGGTTGCTGCCGCTGATAAATTAGTGCCTCGTTTTATCATTACATGTGGAGCAGTGGTATGCATCTTGACATGTAATTTTAATAATAGCTTGTAAGTGTCAGTGATAATGTAATCTGTTTAACAATGAGCCTAAAGATTATCCGGAAGAGAGCATATTACACCCTGTTAAAACGGCTAATCTGCGTAAAACTTAGGACAAGCCAGACCTTTTCAGTGTTTAATAAACTGGCTGAATATTCATTTTTGAGGCACTGTCCAAATTGGTTTGGTCACAGATGACTATTTAAAGCCCATTCCAAAGCTGGCAGATACACGAGGGAAATAACACAAGAATGGGGGAAAAAATGCAGCCACAAACCACCCCCCGTAAATCCAACAAAAAGCTGCCTCCAGCCAAACCCCTGCATGATTAACATCAGCAACAATGGGTCCAGTTCTAGCAAAACATAGGATGACATTTGTTTCAAGTACTTACTGGCCGCTTTTGTACAGGATTGGTGCAGGGCAGAGCAAAAAATCAGATTCCACGGTCTTTGGCTTTTCATCTGAAAAAACAAATCATGTGAAATTAATCAGCTGTGCTGCTTAAATGAGAAGGTGATGTGCAAAGTCACTTCCCTTGTCACGGGATGCTGGTTACTGGCTGGATCACGTCTGGAGCTTGCAAGTGAGGCAGGCCCAACTTAGGGAATAAAACTGCTGCATTTTTTAAAGCTGAACCTTGAAGATACCGACTCAGAGCTGGGTTTGGATGCAAGTGTGACCCCACGTTACACTGATGACTTTTTTTTTTCTGACTGAAGGCAGCTCATGTTCTTCCAGAGAGAGAACTTCCTAGAACTGAGGCCATTTTTGCCAAGAGTGAAAACTTTATTAGGGGTTTCCCAATGTGTTGAAGATGGTGGTTTGTTTCTAATTAGCTCCAGCCCTGTGCATTGCGTTCAAGGACTACTTGGTTGGTTGTGATTGCAGTCTCTCTCATGCTTTGCGGTCTCTAGCTGTTTGCAAGTCTTTTAACCTTCTAAAGTGTCTTTGTAGAGCCCTGTGTCCAGCAGAGCATTTCTTTTCTGCAGTTGTAAAAGTAGAGAAGGGAGCTCCTCTATACCTCATGCATTTGGTAAGCTGGGAAAAATTCTGCTCCAGTGTGCAGAACCACCGTCCCAAACATCCCCGTGACAGGACTGACGATTTCTGTGCTGGAGCCGCTCCTGCAAGCACAGATTATTTCCCAGTTTAGGGGTGAGAGCAGATAAATGATCTGCCAGATAAACTTGGGAGGTGGCTCTGTCCTGCGTTTAGGCAACAGGCAAACATACAGGCAGTTTCGGGGCAGCTGAAGGAGGAGCTGTTAGTACAAATGAGCTTTTCTTATGTGCTATAATCTGCACTGACTGCTTGGCCTAGATTTGGGGCTAGTTGTGAGGTGGGGAAGAGGGATTAGCACATTGCCATATGTTTTTGTCTTAATGGTATGTTTCATAGATTATTTTTTCTATCCCACAGCTACATTTGGCAGGTTTCCTTTCTAGCATTTGGTAATGGTTCTTTACAAATGCAAAAAGAGAAGCATGCCAAATGCATCTTTTAAAACCAGAAGAACTGACAAAATAACGGTTTGCTCTGAGGCTGGGCCCAAAGAGGAGCCCAGGCTATCAGTAAGGGGAAATCTAACAGTGAAGTACACCCTCATGCACAAGCCCTCCCTTATGCCATCAAACAGTGAGGTTTCTGCTGAGAGACTGCCAGTTTTACGTAGAAGAGAATGCAATGGCACAGGAACAATTTTCCTTGAATCGCAACTATCTCCTTACTCGAGACACTATTCAAAGTGTTTTCCCTACCTTTGTATCCATCCTAGCTCCATTGCTCCCTTTTAGGTTTCCTCTAAGATGAAAGCGCTTGGAGCCTGGCACAGAGCTGTAGACAATGTGCTTGTTTGTCAACGGAAGGATCACATTAAGTTTCCCTGTTTCGCTCCTACAATACTCCCTAAACGCTTGCTGTTGTCCATTGCTGAAGACAAGAACCTGGGTGGGTTGCAGCAGGTCTCTGGCAAGACCCCACACAGCAGATTGTGTTTTCACACTGCAACATATAATAAATACAGCACTATGCCATTCCCCTTCCTTCGCGTGCTGTAGCAAACCCTCTCCTGAAGCCAAGGGGGCGGGGGAAAAAAAGGCAGCCCAGAGATCTAGTTGGAAATTCTCACATCGGATGCTAGCAAATACTTGGGGGCTTCATCCTGTCTAAATGCAGTTATCTCTGCCGTGGCAGAGCAGACGTACACGTGCTGAGCAGCCATAAAAGACTGAACAATCAACTGGAGAAACCAGAGTCAGACAGCATTTCAAAGGGTCACTTAAATAAGGTAACATGCCTTCAGGCATTCTTTGTGATGCTCATCTAGGCTCTTAAAAGGCTTTCTAGGTAACCTACTTCAGGCCCAAGAAGTGTTTACAGTGAGAACCATTCTCATCCCTCACCTAGATGTGCTGTGGAATTTGAGGGCCTCTTGTTGCCTCTTGTTTAATCTCAGTGGACTGGGAGAGCCTCAGCTCTTCCATTATTAAGTCCCCCAATCGGACAGACCAGGGTGCAGAGAAGCGACATAGTAAACTCGGGAGCAAAGCGGGAACAGAACTGAGGAGTCCTGACGTTTTGCAAACTAGCAGCTTAAGACGAAATTTAAGGTTTATGGTTTAATTTAACTGATGTCTTGCTCCTTACCCAAAGAGCGTGAGATTCATGTTATTCACCCGAAACTAAAGCAGCCTGTTTCCTCACTTCCCCCAGTGAGCAAGGTACACCACGATGATAAATACATAGCTGCAGCAATCATTTTGCCATGATTGCAAATTTTAGCCCCAGGAAGCTATTTTATGCAGTACTTTTAAATAAGCAAGCTATAGTTTAACTTTGAAAACAAAGGTGACAACTGTAATTGAAACTCAAGGCAAACACATAGGCAGAACTTATTTACACAGGTTGTCTGTATCCAGAACTGCTTTGCCATGCTGTTAGTCTTGCAAATTACTGCAAGTATATAACAGGCAGGAGAGGTTTGGTAGCCCATTCCAGTATTTATGATATCTAGAGTTAGGAAGAAAATGTGCTGGAAACACACGTCCAGATGGGTAGAAATTTATGGAAGGCTAATATAAAAATCAGACAGTAGGTAGGGAAAAAACGAGTTGAGTTTTTTCTCTAGGATCCGGGTTTGGTCATTTTCCAGTCTGGCTTGCTTCTAAGCGATGCTTCTTAGAGCCAGAGGGATGTACTTATACCAGCCATCCACTTCAGATTCTGGATGTAAATATGGTGGAGGTATCCATTAACTGCATTTTTTCCACCATCCTCTACCTTGTGCCGCGTCAGGCCCAATTCCAGATTCCAGCATGACTTTTTATCTGCCCTGCTGCAAGTTCATGCACTGAGCGAGAGAAGACCGAGCCCCCAATATTGTGATGACAGTTAAATTCCCTGTGAGCGCACTTCACCAGACAGCAAGAAGAAAACGGTCTGCTCTACATTTCAGTTACCTACAGAGCTTTCCTAACTCATGCTGTGTTCTACCTGGAAGAATTTCCCCAATGACACTAGTAGTTTGACAAAGGAATCACTAAGGATTGTAACACCCAGCTGGTGGTTATTACTAATAATAAAAACAACCAAGCACACCTTCCGGCGCCCCATTAAAAAAAATAGATAAAGCAACAGGGAACATGCCTGGCAAAGATGCCATAGTCACTGTGCTGGAAACAGAATTTGTTTCCACTGGACCAGAGTCCAGCTAGGGATCTGGTTGGAGTGAAACCCACTCCTGGAGGAGGGTGTTGCCTGGGACACTGAGCTGATGAAGTATGGTAAGGTATGGGGGACAAAACAGAACTGGCTGTGCTGACTCTGCCTTACTCTGTTGCAGGAGCTCCAGGAAGAGAACTGTCTGTGTCGTGGAGGAGCACCAACCCTGACACAAAGAGCATGCTAGCTATACACCTGGTACGCCGGACACAACGGGCCCGAGATACTCCAGGAGAACCAAGTAAGTGCAGCTCGGAAACCAAACAGGGAATCACGATGACAGCCTCTGTCTTGGCCTCGGTCTTCTTACAAGAAGGAGCTCTTGGTCAGTTATACTTTGTGGTTGCGGTTTTTTATTGGCAAGCATCTGCCTGCTTGCCTGTCATTCAGAAGCCAGACAGCTCTCACCGTCTTCGGTCTCACAGCCAGAGGGGCTGTCCAGCACCCATCGCAGTTTAGAGCTAGTGGCAACTAGTAGCAAATTCAAACCACCAAGCAAGATCACAGAATCGCTAGGCTGGAAAAGACCTCCAGGATCATCGAGTCCAATTTGCATCCTCTTACTAGTCCTCAGGGCTTTCCTGTTTTCTTCCTCTGATATTTCTCTCTTTTGATTATTTTAAATGAGGTAATGAGAAACAAAATAATTCACTTATTAGGAAGTATAAAGGCAGATAATCTCAAACTTGACTACTTACCAATCATAGTTCCGTTCACATTATAGGTACAAGTAATACCATCGGTCTTCCCGCCAAGGGTTAAGCCACTTCCTCGAAGAACAACTTGAAACTCCTCTGGAGGAAAAAGCAAAAACACCCAATCATCAATCCTTAGTGGGTTTACAATACATTAGACAAGGAGAATGTCAATATAGTCTGCAGTAAACGATACACAGCACAGGAATGCTTCCAGCTTACTTGGGTCTTCTTTTCAATTGACCCCTGATCATCCTTAAGTTAGGTCACTACAGGGAAAACAGATTTGTCCTAAATCTTTATCACTGAGGCAGCCCTATTAAAATGGAATTTGATCCTGACTGTCAGCAGGATCTGGGGCTCAGATGCACCCTAAGAAACAGCTTCTCAATGAATACTCTGATAAATGAGAAACCCGGGTCTCAATATAAGACTCCCAAAACCTGGATCAGGCCCACCTAAAGTGCCGGATGAATAAAACATTTCTCCTTAATACAGTTTCTCTGGAAGTTGCATAAGGGCCACGCTATTTCTGAGTTGTGCAGAGGAGGAGTGAAAACAGTTTGTTTACCGAGGCCTCTGATTTCATTGAGATGATCCATGTTTTTACAGAAACATCAAAATAAGGAGATTTTGCAACTACCTTATTTTGATTCTTCTCTTAACTATGCGTGGATTGTGAAATTCAGAAGACAAGCCCTCAAAAGTTTGTGCAACTCTTGTACTTAATAGTTTTGTGCAGCTCACTACTCAAAAATGCAGCGAACGCTTTTCTGCTTACACTCCATGGCTTTGGGGCAGGGCACTAGTCTCACAAATTTATATAAACATACATTTTCAGGATTCCTGAAACTTAACTCCAACTTTAGGTAGAAGAGTATGCGAGTGTCACAGGATCCTGAATACGAGGGCAACTGCAGAGTGCAGCTAATGAGATAAATGGGTCTCATACTTCTACATGCGTTACCTGCACGATGCAATTTAGCCCTGGAAGTTGGCTGCTCCAAGGAAAAACGTGAGTCAACAGAGAAGGATCTGATCTTTTTTAGACTCTGTGAATTTTTTAGTGGCGATGTTTTATGCTAGAGATCTGTGGGTCTTTCTTTTGGCTAAGACGGAGAAATCGCAGTCCAATAAGAACTGAGTATTATTGTAAATTTAAAGAACTTACCTCCCACACAGACACTGGATGGCTCCAAATATAAAATCTCTGTGCATGATTGCTTCAAAACCTATTGTAAAAGAGGAAACTAGTCAAAAATAGGTTTCAGGATGCTGTTTCAGTGAGAAATACTGTTTTAGAAGAACCACTTGTCCCTAGAAGATGGACATGCACAACTATAGGTTTGGTTTGCGTAAGTCTGACGTTGTAGGACGTGGCTTTGACCGTGTAAAACTCCTGCAGACCTGCACAGTCAAGTCTCCTCAAAGTCTGCAAGACTTGGATTAGTTTGTTAAATCCAGAACAGTCATCAAAACAGTGATGTCTGATCTGGGTCTTTAAATTTCTGCCCAGATCCCTAACCTAATTTTCCTTGAACCCTAATCCAAGCATTCAGGCCAAAAATTAGTCACAAGGAGCCTGATCCAAAACCTTATCCAGTCCAAAGCGATCTTCCAGCACTCTGCGGGTCAGGCCAAGTGCACATTATTCTGAGTGCTGGCTCCCTGCCCTGTGTAAAGCAGAACAGGAACATGTGGTGGTGTTGACTATGCGGCCTTTTGTCAGATGGGCTTTTTCACTGCTCGACAAGTAGTCCTGCCTTGATTCTCCAACCAGCTACAGAATATTCTTCAAAAAGGCTAGGTCAAAACTATATTCCTTCAGGTGACTTGGAAGTGCAAGGGATGGAACATAAAGGAGTTACTGACTCCTCTGACCAATCTGTATGTACACAGGTCTCAGACACTGCCCTTAGTTTCAGCCAAGTATCATTTCCCCATTTACAAACACATCAAGTGATCAAGTTATCCATGGCCATTCACAAAGAAACATAAACATCACTAAGGTGCTGGTTACTGCAGACGACTTCATTTTCTGATTCAGAATAGCGCATCTGGGATAGAACGGGTCAAGTTTGTCTGACTGTAACTATTGCTGGAATCTAACCGTGAGACTGTGCTCTCCTCACATGGTGAGGATCCTGGTCGCACAGCAGAGCACCCCTCGCCCCCAGCTCATCATTATCCAGGAGGGAGATGCAATACCACTGCCACATTGTGAACGCTCCTCTCAAAGCAGGTAATACGATTTCTGCTGATTCAGAGAATGAGCTTTTTGAAGCTTGTAGGGTTAAACTTGCCCCATGATTTAACTTCCTTCCACCTTCACATTATAATCTGTGACTCTTCCCAATAGTTTTTAATTTTCCTCTCACTCAGAAAGCTTCCACCATGTCTTTGTTTAGCTTTCCTTGTCTAAAAGATGTATTTTTAGAAGCTGTTCGTATGTAGTACTACATGGAGTCAGTTCAGGTCCTTGTATTCTCATGCACAGTAGAAAGTCCTGTCACTGTCTCTTTGCTACCTCCATTTGCCCAAACCTTCTCCACTCCTGAGCTGGCCCAGCTGTCAGTAAGCACAACTCTGCCTTAATGCTCTTATCCTTCCTTTAGGTACACCTTTCCTTAACTCTGGTTGCTCTGTTTGCTAGCAACTCCTGTGCTTTCGCATCCAGTCCCAGTAGAAATAATAACATATTTATTATTGTTCTGACAAAAAGCATGCAAGATCCCAAGAAAAAAAGAATAGCCTGTCTCAATTAATGCTTCTACATCACCCAGGTCCCCACAAACTGCTGTGCACAAGTGATATTTTTGCTGCTTCAAAACCTATTTATAAGCTGAAGTAGGACTTAAAGAAACAGACCTCGCAGGCACATCTGTTTGGATGAGGAGCGGCAATAGGGATCTTTGGAAAGAATGCAGCTGGAAGTTCAGTGCAAGGCAGCCTATTTATATGAGTTGAGCATCTCATCCTACTTCCAAAAAAGGACTCTGCTTTCTGATTCCTCTTTCAGTGGAGAGAGAAGGGTTACATAGTTTATTGGGAGGGAGATTTTATGCCAAATAAAAAGCTTTGTTATTTCTGTATTTTCTTCCTTTACCGTAAAGACACGTTCTGGGTTTTTTTTCCTAAGACTGATGAAAAGTTCCATTTAAATCAGTGAAACTGCAAGCTTGCTTCAATGTGAAGTACAGATCTTGCGGCTGGCAGTACTGAGGCCCACTCAATTTATTATTTTTTTTAAAGCAGTGCTACATAGATGGGGAGAAAGCTTCCACCTCCTGTCCTGTCCCCATTCCCCTACTCTTTGATGAAGCAGGGCCACATTGTGAACTGGAGACAAGGAGAGGGGAATACAGCGATGGATAGAAAAGGCCTCAATAGGGAAATCGACATTTCTGCGATTGCCCTGTATCTGGCAGTGCTTTTTCCAGCACTGTATTTCCAAATGCAGTATAAAACCTATTTTGGACATGCTTACCTCACTTGGGATTTAAGAATAAACTTGGAGGGGAACAGCTCCGGCTGAGATGAAATAGAGCCTAGAGTAAGCCATCCCTATTCACGCAAAAAAGCTAATTTCAATGTAGGGCTCAGGACATAACTGAGTTCCCACATGGCAGCATGGAATTCATATTTATACTTCTAGATTTGCCGCTTTTGACATAGAGCAGGAAAATATTTGAGTTTAATACTATTCCTAGGTATAACCAATTGCGTTGACACTAATTTTTCATCATTTCAGTTATTGCTGTTCTCCGCTTGCCTTGAGAAAGCTGTACTTCTCAGAAACTCTTAGTCCCCTTGCAGAGGTGGTGGTCCAAGACTGTCATTTTCACACAAACAAAGTTTACCTTAGGGAAAAAGGAAGTGTGCCAATACTGAAATTTGGTTTTCTAAGTTTAACTACTTGTTTTCCAACCTTTAAAAAGCTTCATGATAGCCCATGCATTAAAAAATAAAATAATGGCATAAAGGCCTCTAAAACTTTGCCTCTAAAAATCCTTCCCTTCAGCATGATCAAGTAACCTATAGAGCAGAAATAAAAGAAACCTTGTACAGAATTTACTGTTAAACTGTAAGTGCATAGGTAGCTCTTAGCTCAACCTTTTATAGCCCGAGTTCTTCTCAACACTCCAAGCAGCACTGAAACAATATAGGCAAAACTGAATTTTCCATCAGTTAGGTAAAACCCCGCATTCTTCCAAAAGGTCAAATCCCATTAATTGTACCAAGCACCCTCAGTTTGAATGGTTTGGTGCACAAGGGATAGGGTAGCTAGCATTTAGCTGTCACAACGCAAAGCCTGACAGTATTTTCACAGACAGCAATCACCACTTCTTCTTTCACTTCTGGGAGAACATTTTTTTCATCTAAAAGGAGGCACAGAAACTCGTGGCCTTTGTTTACTCTTCTTGCTCTGGCTCACACTGCTTTCTATGGCAACATACAAACCAAAGCATGCATATTTCACTATCCTTCTCCCCACTACCTCTTTTGAACTTTAAACTGTCTTGTTGTGGGAACCAGGGATGCAAAGTCAGCAACATCAAAATGAACTCTACAAAAATCCATACTCCGCTCCCTCTTTCCCAGTTCAAAACAATCAAAGTGAATTGTCTGGCATTGCAAATCCATTGTTTAGAAACCTACTGCCCCCAGAAAAACTGAAATCATCACTATATAAGGCCATCCTTGGATAGGATAGTTAAAAGCTCTGCTGGCATAAAATAAACTCAAATGAGACTGTAAATGGCCTTAGTCTGACAGCATGCAGGGAGAGATTTGGAGAGCCAACGTCATCTATTTTGTTTCCAGAGCTCCACACCAAATAGAGGGCTCTCTTCTCCCGGGCCTGCAAAGACTTTCCCTCCAGTCACCTCCCTGAGTGCTCGATGTCCTGGAAAGAAACACTTCTCCACAAACCTCAGTGCAAAACAGAGCTGGAACCTGTCAGCCTGTGTCCTGTTGTCTGGCAGCTTCAACTGTGGAGGAAGGGGAGGGGTTCCTGCAGGTAGGAGCCAGACCTGCACTGTGTGCAGTTGGGAGCACAGGGGCTTGTCAGGGTGCAGAGGGTCTCCCCACAGCTGTGTGCTTGCCTACTCAGTACTCCTGAGGAAGCACCTGTGGATGTTGGGAAGGGGCAGGCAGCAGAGTTCTGCTCCTCAAGGCAGTCAGTCTTGTACTTAGAGAATAGAAGACAGGAAATTCAGGCCCCAAACATCCTCTGGTTCAACAGGAGAGCAACAGATTGCTGAGGAAACCCTGTTCAGTAGTTCCTCCATATACAGGATTTGCTACATGGCTAACACGTTGCAGCAGCTTTGCTGCTTAAAAGAAATGTTGTTAGGCTGTTTTCTGTGAGCAGTTATTACCACAGCGCTCTCAGTAATAAGTGGCACAAACACAGTTCATGCTCAGCTCTGAAAACACAGCCTGCACAACTTCGGAGAGGGGGCGGGAGGCAGAGGAGCCTGAGGCTTTGAGTGAAACCACATCTTACGGCTGTACAGTTTCTGTGGAGTTTCCCAGTGTTTAAGTTCTGAAAGCAGGAGTTAGAAGAATAAAGGCATCTGGGATACCCCAAGACCAACTCATTCCTGAACTGTATGTGCTGACATACGCTGGGATTCTACCTGGCTACACAAGCCTTCATTTTCTGAAAGGGCTGCTTGTCACTCAGCTGCTACACTGCCCAGTTCTGTCCACGAGGCAGCTACCACATTCCTTACCTGCAGCCGTAACTTTTGAGAATGGGAATGTTCTGTTCAATACAGAGTTCCTGGCTTACAGTTGAGCAAGTCCCTTGCTGGATCTAGGCTTTGCTGTCTCGTACAGAAAATTAGATTCAGCTTCTTCCACACCAGTCCTGTGGGATCCGGCATGCACAAAGCTTTCAGAGACTCTTTCCTTCAGGAGGTCAGTTCCTGGACCAGCTACCTTGCACTAAGATTTTCTCTCTTATGTTCTGCCTTGCACAACTGTCGCCCCTCTCCATCTCTATCCCTTGAGCCACTTCAGAGGCTTACAAGCCACACACAGTTTTGTGCTCAGTGCAAGGTTAGTCTTCATCAGGTCCACTTACTTCATCAGTTTTTCAGTTTGGGATCACTTTTCTCCTAGCCATTTTTTTTTCTGAACCACTTCATAGCTCATCAGTACTTAAAACCCTTATCAGTGGCATGGATTTCTAAAGAATTCCCACCAGGAGGTTCCTGAAGGCTCGCATAAACTTCATAGCCTAATGTAATTAGACAAGTGTTACAGAAACAGCATCTATATCTGACCTGTAGGTGTCTGAATTGAAAACCAGCCATGTTTTGTTAGCTTTAAGCTACAGAAAGAATACAACTGTGCATATCATTCCATAAGCATAAAAAAGGCAGGTGTTCCTGCAAGAAACTGCCGAAAGGATGCCACATAACAGGATGACATCAGGTTTGGTGTTTATACTCTTTGCAAACTCCACCTCTGTTTATTAACTTTACCTTGTCATAGATCTTGCCCCTGATTTATGCAAAAATTCCCTCCTGTAGAACATGTATCAGTCTCTACCTTGTCACAGGTGGGGCCCAGCTCTGCTTTGACTCACCTTCCACCCTTGCTACTGCCCCTAAAAGTTCTTGCAGTACAGCTTCTGCAGTCTTTGAAGCATTTTGCCTATCGTCCACTCAGAACATACTGTGGAACAGAGCCATTCCATGCAGTGCAGTGCTACATGCAGGCTAGAACAGTGGTGACTCTGCCTTAGAGCACATTAAGTAATTTCACATTCCAAGTAATTGTGAGAACAATGCGGTAACAAGGAGCCATGAGCAGCCCAACGGCACACTGACAATTAGCAGAACATGCTAAGAGTCAGTTTATTTCTCAGCACTGTTTGGTTTTGCTTAGCCTTACTATACAGATCATAAGTTTTTGGCAGCAGCCAGCACCATAAATCACAACTTGCATGATACCCATTCCCTCCCCAGGAATGGTATGTGGAGTTCAGGATTTGGGTCAGGTCATCAGTACAGCTGGTTTCTTTACTGAACCACCATAATAATGTTTGTTTTCTGTTTTAAAACTAGAAAATAATCTACGGATGTGTGAGGTGTTTGCTTCCAGTATAACCATGGACTGCTGGAGGGATGCATTCCGATATTCCTGGTATGCTAATGCTTTTGAACAGCTAGGGGTTTCCAGAATCCCTTACCGAGCAGTTTCCAAGGGCCCCAATAACCTAAGAGTTTTACTAGTCTCAGCTGGGTCTGTGCACAGTGGCAAAGCCCCTTCTGATTGCAACTCTGCTGGCCATTTTCTGGTTTGGGCTTGCCCACAGCTGGCTCCTGCTGAGTGCTGACCAGGGAATGGCACACCTGTACGGCCAGGGCCTGGGCAGCAGCTGTTCCCGTGGCAGGCAGGAACAGAGCCGCTCGAGCACTGTGTGAGAAAGCAGGGTCTGGACACTCTGGGTCAGAGCTTTCTGAGCTTGTGGAATGTTGTTCCCGAGTTAGTCCCTTCTCTGGTCAGACAGTGCTTTCTTGAGCTTCATTCCAGCTTGCAGCTGGACAACTCTGTGGAAGAGCATGTAATGAAACCAGTGTTGTGCTAGTGTTTGGCTTCGTCACTCCCGACAAGGCTGCTCAGCCTGTCTGGCCTGAGCGAGGCCAGCAGAGTCTACCAAAACAGAGTTCACCCAGGTACTTGGTTTAGATCCTGAAGTTATTTGTGCTGACTGGCTGAACTGGGACTGGGCTTAACCCGCAGTTCCATGTGGTTGTATTTTTCTATGAGTCACTTAGAAGTAGTGTTGGCAGCCTTAGTCTTTTTTGTTTTCTCTGTGACTTAAAACTTCTCTTTTTCTACTATTGCTGAGGCAGCAAAAGGGAAATGAAAGTAAAGCGGGAGGTGTTTAATAAGTGTGACGGACTCATCACTTCTTTTGTTCTAGAGAATTAAATGCTGACTGTCCATAGGTCAGCGTTTTTCATATTGAATTCATTCTATACGGTTAAAAGTGAATGTGTGTGAGATCAGGGGGTGAAAGCCTTAGGCTGCATATATGCTGCTATCATTACAGGTTTCTCTTGTTCATGAGTTGTCCCTTTTATAACCTAAATAGGAGCTGTGCTCCCTCATACTGTGGTGGAGTTAGGCTTTGCAGATAAAGGCTGGAGGAGGTTACAAGAGGAAAGCAGTATTAGTAGAGCCCTTGATATCACTGATTACACTTGAATGGCTTTCATCACAGTTAAGATCTTTAGGTTAAAAGCACATTCACAGCACACCTTAGGCTCTAGACAGGCCAGCTTCTCCATACAGCAATTAGTCTTTCACACCCCAAAATTATTTGCTTGCTTCCAAAGCAAAACTTCCCACTCTTTTCAAATCGTGTCACAAGGTCCATTTCATTTCAATGTAATCTTAATGGAAGAAAAAAGTATTTAAATAAAAAACCAAAAACTAAACCATGGGATCTATACGCAAACTGTAATTCCATGCCCTCTCTGGGTCAGTCCTATATCATGTATCTCTGGTGTTAAGACAAGCCCCATCGTTTCTCATGTTTTCCTCAGCGCCAATCTGTGCAGCGAGCAGTGATCTGACAAGACCACCTCACACTCAACAGCAGACGATCAATTCACAATAATGAAATGCATGCTTTCACAGGAAGCACTTTGATGCTTCTTTGCAAGTCTCAGCAAAGGAGCTACAGCAGTTTGTACCTAAAGGGCTCTGCCTCTCTCTGCTGCCAAACATCTGTGCTCTTACCCCACACTCGCTGCCAATTCCAGCCTACTTCTTGACGTGTCTCAGCGCTGCCTGAGACACAGGGGTGGGGGAAGGCTGGTAGCCTGGCCCCTATCGATACGAAAAACATCCCCGAGACATATGGTCTTGCATAAAATAACCATCAGAGGAGAGCCTGGTGCGGTGTCAGGTTAGTGAGAATCTTCTAATTATACAGTGCCTAAGCAGCACCTCATTTGCAGTCACTGAGTAAACCAAATGGAGATGACAAAACGGTGGGTCAGGAGAGACGCGTATTTTAACAGCGTCAGAACCTTTACCCCAGAATTACTAAAAACAACCCTAAAACCATTACTTATCGAGTAATATAAATAAGAATCAAGACAAACTGTTACTTTCCATAACAGGGAAAAAAGTTGTTTGGACTATTTGTTTTTAATTAGTATGGAAAAATCTGGCTGTAGGAAACTTATCGCTAAGGAAACTAGATCTCATTTGGACTTGCGAGTGCTTCATTTTAAGGGAGTCTTACGGCATCCCTTATGTAACAGAACGGATAGCCATGCAGGGAGAGCTGACAAGTCAGATCCAAATCACAAGGCACATGCACGCTCACTCAAACTCGAACCATGTCAGTTATGTTGCTGGCTTATCAAGCTCTCTGTTCTCCAGGAGAACATTATATGGTTTGTAATATGTCAGAGAATGTCAAATTAAGGGCTGCATAGCAGTGAAGGGTAGAGCAGAAAGCATTCTATTCCAGGCCATTGATTCCTTTTAACAACTACATGCAGTAATTCCCAAAACTATCTACTCTGTCTCAATCACATGGAAAACATGGCACAACGTTAGCTCTAAACCTTGCACCCGGCGCAGCTTGAATATTAGACCATCCAAAGGGATTACAGAAGATGACTGATTTAATCAGAGTAATTCTTTTAATGGTAACTTGTTGCATTTCTCCTCCCCTTACCTCCTTAAATGTTTAATAGTTTGCTTCCTGCAGTCTCAGTGCATAAACTAAGCGTATTTTCTTCCTACAGGAAATGATCCAATTAGGTTAATGTATAATTGATAATGAACTGTTTAAGCTGATTTTGCTCTTGCAAATCCTTAACAGTATTCCATCAGTTGGGTGACCCTCCTCCCTCTGCTGCAGCCGAGGGACCCCACTTCAGGAAAAAAGGCCAGAGCAGGCTCAGTGTACCCCAAGCAAGGAAGACTAGAGAGGAATCTTAGCATTAATGAGCTGAGCTGGCTCAGGGCAGAAGCACTGACTGCTTCAAAACAATGGAGTCCCTGAGCACTACTCAATAACCAAGCTGCTTGCAAGATGCAAGCAGTTCAGACCACAGAGGCTCAGCAAATGTTAGAGAGACTGTGCGTTTGCCACCATGTCTGACCTCGGATAGCTAACTGTTGCAGTTGTTGAGTCTCCCGCTCTGCACAAATCCGAACTGTCTCTTGTTGCCTTAGAGCAGGTAGCAGTGTGGGATGCTGGCTGACTTGTACAAGTTGAACAGGTCACTGTCACCACTGAGCAAAGGCCAGGTCACTGGCCGCTGCTGATAGTGTATTTAGTGCAGAAGGCATCAGACTCACGGACAGAGGCTGGAATGCGTTTCTGTAAAGTCACTGCCATAAGTTTTACAAACCAAAAGGCTAAAATTGTTCTTTGAATGGAACAGCTCTTGCCTACCTCAACACAACTGACTACCAGTTGCTACACTTGGTTCTTTTCCCTGCTCTGGCATTGACTCATGGTCCTACATGGGCAGCTCAGTCCTCTCAAGTTTTCTAAACCTTTTACGAGTTTTACTCTAGGTGATGCGACAGCTCAGCTTACATGTCTTCATCAATTTTTTATGTCCATTGTGTTTAAGGGTGGTTTTCCCACATAACATGAACAATTCAAAACCTTGCACCTACAAAATGAAGGAGTAAAAAGAGAGCTTAACGATTCTATGTCTAATCCTGCTCAGGTAGGATACTTAAGAAATTTCCTAACAAGTAAAAATAAAATAATCATAAAATGAACTCTTTTTAAACTAACTACTTCCTCTTAAGGTCTCCATGTATCGGTTCCTCTAGTCTTATCTGATAAGTTTTTGTGGGGTTTCTTAAGTACAAAAAATATATTTTGACTTCCTGCGTTAAGTGCTGCCAACTCACTTTAGTACAGAAATGTGTTTAACTCTACTTAGAACTGTCACAAGCTCTAATAATGCTGCTCGAGTGAGTTCCATTAACATAACTTCTTGAAGGCACAAGCCTTGTCCAATTCTGCCTGCAGAGACAACCAGACAACTTTCACTCGCGTTATCGTACTCTGCTGTAGGACCTGTGTTTGCTTAAGCGAAAGGGGAAGCTGGGATCTTTCACTGTTTTTTTTTTCCAGAATGTGGAATGTAAAACCGATTCAGATTTGCTAAGCCATGCAGGCCACGAGCAGAGAAACGTGCCACGAAAGTGGGCAAAAAAAATGAAAAAAGTGCAGGAAAAATCAGAATTAAAACATCATACAGACTTGCACAGAGCGTTATGAGAACATTAAGTCAACTGTAGCCTTTTGAAAGACACTGTCTTGTCTAAAGTCCCTGTGTGTTTGATTCAAGTGGTAGCACCACCTTGGCTCCCAGCTCCTTATTTAATTGTTTGTTCTCGTTATTCCTCCGTTCATTGTTTTGTAAGTGATCAAACAGTTAAAACGAGCAGTGTTCAGAATGGAAACATTTCCTGCTTCTATGAATACAAACATCATCTGGTCCCCTCCTTGACAGGGAGTCCAAACTGATTTTTGCATTCGAGAGAAGCGTTTACCTGATGCCTGAGATATTCTCCAGCTCTCCCAAGGCTGTCAGCCCCACAGTCTCTAGTCACCTCATGGAAAAAAGGTCACTTAGGGAAACAGAGTCTGACTGAGCTATTATCCAGTTTCTCCAAATGAAAGTGCTGGTTCAGCGCTGTACATGGTTAGATGGCGATGTGGCACTTTGGAGTCAGCTTGCTTACCACCTGCTCCCGTCTCAGCACCTATGGAGATGTGTAGCCTCACCAACACTCCCCCAAAGCCAGCTTTGAAAGTGCTATTTTCATTATGACAGGGAGACTTGGATCTAACAACACAGATGAGAAATACCTAAATGGGTCTTTACCAAATGGGTGGAAAAAAAAAAAATAACATAAATGATATATAGGAAAGGAAAGGAGAATGGGTTTCATTTTCTTCTGTAGTACTAAGCTGTCAGACGGTGATATAAATTGTGCACTCCCAAACCCTTACAGTTCACACTGCTATGGCTTGCTCATGAGGCCGTGCTCCGTGTAATTATCAGCCAAACTACATCAGTAAACTCTTCCTGAGAGCATAATAACTTGCCTTTAGCATTTTTCTTCTAAGCTCTTGACTTTTGCTTAGATTTATTTACCCTGACAATGCTGTTCGGTTACTACTTTGTACAGCTAGATATTAGCGATGCCAGAAGAGCTGGGATGTTCATGAAACAGTCGCCTCTTCACAGAGGTCTCTGCGGAGTTTTGAATCATTAGTTGATATAATTCAACAGAAACATAACAGAGCATGGTAGTGCTTAAATCCTTACTTCACTGGGACTCTTTCTGAACTAAGGAGAAGGTCAAAACACAGTGCAACCTTTGCAACATCTCAGTTATGTTTTCTCTAAATGCTCATCCTGGATGTCTTCGATGTTCATCCCTGGCCAGGATAAAACACAGTTTGTGTATCTGTCCAAAGAAAACAAACTAGAATAACTGCTTAGACTCCAAAAAACTGCAGAAGAAGGTACTGATGCATGCTTTGTGATAAAGCTTATCCCTTTTTATCCCATCAACAAATGAAGATTAACCGCTAAGCTCTCCTGGAATTTCCTACAAATATAACAATGCAGCATCTAAAATAATTTACAGCAGGGTCCAGCAGAGAGAAAAGTAGCAGAGGCCTCAAGCAGCTCCTCCAACATTCCTGCTGAACAGTTTTATGTTGTGGTTTTGCACAAGGGTTTCAATTGCTGGGTTGATGCTATTTCTGTAAACAGCAGAGGTTTTCTAAACAGAAGTGTTCAACAGCGTTCACAGAGGATTTCACAACTACACACTTTGAGCAATACTTGTGCATGTTTGTGATGTGGGTATTTCATTTCCATCTGTTTTGAAATTCTCTTTCCCTTTTATGACAGTGTCTCGTTGAGTCTGTAGTCTCTAACTAACTTGAAAACTAAAGTGGAGTTAAAATTGTGAACAAAAAGGGAAACTGTGACTATTTCATGTTCAATTAGATCTGCTTATCAGTTTCATAATGCAATGAGAATGAATTGTCACAATCAGAAAAACGCCTTTCAGAGAAAACAGAGTTGTAACTGCAGCATACCAAAACATCACGTCAATACAGCCATCTCGCATGCATTTAAAAAAAAAAAAAACCTAACCATAAAACCCTATCTATGGATACTTCCATCCATGCTCTGTTGTAAAACAAGGATGCTGGCAGGGTACCATTCTCCCATTGCTTCCATCAAATACATTTAATATATGTACTAGGAAAGAGAAAAAGGAGATTTTTAAATGCCCTGATAGCTAAATGAAAGTCTGGTTAGATTCACTGCTGTTCAGAAAGCTGTAAACAATATTCAAGCCTCTAAAAGCTCTCGGGTGCTACCAAATCAGTAGCACTAACTGGTTTCGATTGATCGTTTATCCTGACAACTGAGACCAGTGCATGTAAGACTGAGGTCAGTTGACATGTTTCCTATCAGAAAGGCCTTTTCATGCCCCTTTATTTATCAGTATAAACATTTTCCACTGTCCCGACAGCTGCAGCATGAGTCTTTTTATGGCCAGAAATATACAGTAAGCCACGTGCTTAAGTGTCCATTGCAGCTGCAGTCTGTTAAATAAAACACTAAACAATTCAGGAGTTCAGTCACAGTTTAAAGCTGAGCTGTTATCTCTAAAACAACGTCCTGCCATTATGTGTGTCTATTCTTGCTCTGCTGCTGTTGTATGCACAAATCTGGGATTTTAATGCTCATGTTTTTCACAAGAAGCTCTATTAAGGCTTGTGCAAACACCATCTACCAAAAACTATCAGAAACACTTCCTTTGCTCTGCAGTGAAGTGAAGACTCCTGAAAGCTCCTGGGAGGTGTGAAAGAGGCATACCGGCACTGCTACAAGCCAGAGGATGCCCAAAAATACCTTGGCTGAGAATGGAGGACAGGGGGACAACCTACAGGTTATGACAATATTACACCTGTGTTTTAATTACAGATACCTCGATCTGAACTCTTCAGAAATGCCAAGCAAGCAAGGAAGAGTGGAGAAACCCGACTACTTGGAAGGTCTGCTCTGCAGGTCAGTGACCCTCGCTGGAGGGGAAACGCTGAATACAAATATCTTTAGTCCTCTATCTAGTTCCATCTTGATATACGTGTTTTGAAATGGAGGATGCTTGCAAACATAGCATAATTAACTGGGGTTAAATGTTCAGCTCTTACTTATAAGTCTGTCACTAGAGGCTTCGATGTTGCACCACTTTGCACTAGCAGAACAACTGGTTTTAAGTCTTTCAAATGGCAGCTACCTTTTCAGGAAAATAAATGTCATTGCATGAAAAGGTTTATTATCTCTCTTTCAAATGCACAAGGAAGATTCTGCAATTACATTTATTTTAAGCAACGAGAAGGATGATAAGTTGTTTCATTATTACATTAACTTCTACGAAAACCACACTATTCAAGGGAAGTGACAAATTCATGACTGTATAATATCCTGTGTGTGAGTAGTATCCTTTCTTTATAAAAAAAAAAGAAAAGGAAGGGGAAGTGAATTATAGTGAGGTCTCTCTCTCAGAAAAAGGATTTCATAATTGGTTTTGACTTGAATTCTGACAGTAAGCTTTTCTACATTGTGCTGCTTCCACGCAGCAGCAGCAGCACTGGTAACCTTGTGTAAAACAGCCTTACGATGAAGCAAATAGATTGGATCCCCACAACCAACAGTGTCTTCCTGACACGTGGCTAAAATACTGCCAAGCCCCTGATCACAACCAAAATGCTCATCTTGCCTTGATCCTTTCTTGCAAATTAGAGTAATCAGCTGAACAGGCCCATCTCACCGGTGGGAGTTTCGTGTGGCACGCTGAAAAAAGGGATCTGCAAGTCTTATTACTTACTGGGAAAATGAGAGGTTACAGCCAAGGCTAAAGTATGTATTTCAAATGCTGTTCTGCATACAAAGATTAGGGCAATTCCTAAATTGCATACATTCCTACTGATTTTATCCGGTGTTTCTGAGGTCTCCTGGAGTAACAGACTTGATTTTTTTCAGACTGAGTCTATACCAGCCATTCCTTGCTGCATGCCCCTCAAACTCACGACATATGCATGGAGTCCTCCAACCCCACACGAGGTCTAAGCATGAGTGACTGCAGGAGTATCGGGTAATGTTCATTTATAGAATGGCATCTCTCAGGTAAGGAGGGGAGAACTTGATATATTGCAATTACTGATTTAGGAAGCAATTCTGCCTGGAAGAGTAAGCAAAACAGGAGAGTATGCTATAATCTTGGGGAAATGTTAAGCTTGTTGCCTGATACTCACAGAATTGATGATCCCCTTAAGCGCTTGGAATCCTCCAGTGACGGGGAAGACTTGCTCTTTTGTGTCAGCAATTCTTTCAAGCTTTGGAGAGAAAACACGTGCAAACACATGAATCATTTGGCAAACTAAATCTGTCACACTTTTTTTCACCCTTCAGATGTAAACGGATGTCTAAAAACAACTCCCGTAAACTCTGCAAAGAGAAGGAAAACATTGAGTTTCTTCATAGATAGGTATGGCTTTTCTAAATGGGAGGTTTTGGAGAACAGGTCTTGCAAGGAGCAGTGGGGTTGTTTAGCCTTGAGAAGAGGAGGCTGAGGGGAGACCTTATTGCTCTCTACAACTACCTGAAAGGAGGTTGTAGAGAGGAGGGAGCTGGGCTCTTCTGCCAAGTGACAGGGGACAGGACGAGAGGGAATGGCCTCAAGTTCCACCAGGGGAGGTTCAGGCTGGACAGCAGAAAAAATTTTTTCACAGAAAGGGTCACTGGGCACTGGCAGAGGCTGCCCAGGGAGGCGGTTGAGTCCTCATGCCTGGAGGTATTTAAAAGACAGATGGATGAGGTGCTGAGGGACATGGTTTAGTGGTTTATAGGAGTGGTTGGACTCTATTATCCTGTGGGTCTTTTCCAACCTAGTGATTCTGCAATACTGAAACCTACTGCAGTAAACAAAATGGAATAATGCCTATATTGTCAAATCACTGGACTAAAGAAACCTTTCAGGGCCTGTGTCTTGGCAGTGATTTCTTAACTCTTCCCAGAATTATCTTCCCTGTTTGCTCAAAGTACGAGAGTAGCTACAGCCTTCATTAAGACACAGCAACCCTGTAAGAGCTTTTGGTCAATGAAGGACATGGATCCTTCTTTCTTTTTCTTATTTCAGGGCCATTATAGACACTGCTTGAAGCTTAACCATAACTACTCTGGTCCCGCAACCTGCAGCCCAATCTGGCTGCCATCTTAATGAAAGGAGATTTGCTGGCATTCTTTCCTCCTGGAAGCTGCCAGCTAGTGAGGGTACTTCCAACAGGTCTTCTCAGCAATGAACGCAACACCCACACATCCTATTTCTGTCTGTGTACACATCCTGAGCCAAAGAAGATGTTATGCTGCCTAATGTAAATAATATAGAAATTAACTTTACTTGACATTGACTGTATAAAAGCCAGTGATAAGGTATTGCCTAGTAATCGGAAATAGTAACCTTACCTGTTCTTGTACAAAATCCAAGACGCCGACACAGTAAACTCTAGCTCCCAGCTCTCTGGCTTTATTTGCCTGCCCCAGAACAGAAGAGAGGACTAAGCAATGCTTTCATTCAACGAGCAACACCCAAACTCTTCAGAACAAAATGTGCATTTGCACCTGGTGCTTACCTCGTTCTCTGCATACAAGGGAATCCGACCATCTAGCTTGCCATCTGTCAAAGCAATGATGATACTAGACCTGGAGGTTCCTTGATTCGCAATTTGTAGATTGGCCTGAAAACAAAAATATTTATCTAGCGTAAAATTACACCTGAACTTTTAACCAAGAGGCATCTTCTAGCTGAATATAGTGTCTAAAAAAACACTTGGCCCCATCTTCAAATGCATCTCTCAGACGACCCTCTGCCTCCCTTTAACTCACTACTAACAAGGAAATCGTTCATTGGTACCTTCCAGTCACCAGTGAGCCCCTCAACTAAGGAGATGGGGTCTCCAACTCGTCAGCTCTTGGAAACACTCTGTTCTTTCAGGACAGATACTCTCTGAGTTGCAAAGCTCACTTCTCTTTAGATCTACCATAAGGTTTCCTTTGCTACCCACTAGATTTCAAATGCCAGTAAGCAGATTCCAAGATATAAAAAGAATGGCTTAAAACTAAATATTTTTTTAAACAGCAACAAATTTCTGTTTGCCTTGCTTTTCAGCCCACAGATTGCAATTACAAACTTGGCTCCACAGGCATAAAGGAAGAAACTGAGTTTTTGTCCATCACAGTGAAAGCTCAGATCTGCATCTGATCCTTTAGCTTCAGGGCTTTAATCTCTCAGCAGAATGACAAAGTATACTTTAACCGTATGTCTGAAGGAAATACAGGCAGTTGGGAAGTCCATAATTAAGGCAGTGCAGCATTAACGCTATTTGTGTTGACAATGCTGATCTGTGCGGTGTTCTCCATAATAAGCATGTGCTCTAGTAGGCACTGTTAGACTCGCCACCCTACAAGGCTGCGTGTGACTATTTACCATGTAATTGGTATGCTGTGTTAGCTGCTAAATTCATGACAAAGAACCACTCTCTGTTGTGAAGGATCAAGTCAAAGAAATTCCATACGGCAGTGTTCTGGGATGGCTAATCTTCTGCACGAGATTTGCACAGTGTCTGGGCAATCTTGGACCACTTAGGAAACAAAAGGATTCGAGTGTCACAGACTGAGACGTACGATCGATCCATGTATGTTTCAGGTTGTTGCTTTTGTCATCCAGAGGGTGAGAAGAGAGGATATTTTGGTTGCAAGAGGAGGAGTAAAACCTACCTGTTTTAATCCTTCGTGGATGTATGTGTCACCTGCTGGTTCTACCCCCTCCAAATCCTTAAGGCCTTTCCCGATTTTCCCTCTGAAAACAAAAAGGTAAAAGGCTGTTAGCGTGAACTGAAGTAGAGAAAGGGGTTAGTTTATTGATAGAAAATTAGTATTTATCATAAAGGAGATGTTAAATTAAAATCTGTAAAATATAGCATTTAGCTGAGATGCCATGTGGAGGCAGATTTTGTATTCACAACGGAAGCGGCACTGTGGTAACAGGATATTTTAGACCTAAATAACACAATATGTCTCAGTGAGTCAAAGAGCTGGAATCAAGTTAAATGTTTCAGACAGAGCAGACACTGCAAAGAAGTGGTAAATCCCCTCAGCATTAAATAGCCCAGTGCAAATTCTGTTGTATTAAGTCTGATCACGCTGCAATTAACAAAGGAATCCCCTAAAACAGCAGTTCTATTTCTAGAGAAATCTTCCAGGTTGGTATGAAGGTACTTAGTGGGAGAGGACAGAATTGCAATAATTAAAATCTTCTGCCTTAAAAAGTAAGTATCAATAGGCAAATGCAGCATTTGCAAGACAGTGACTAGGACTGAGGAGAGGATTTTAAACTTTTGGCTGTCGGTACCCTTCTGCGTGACTTTTGACAAGACGTCACACCTACAGAGGTCACAGCTCACGTACATGTAAGAGGGGGATAAGGTTGTGCCATGATTTCTCACGGTCCTTTAAATAAATCCATCTTTGACTGCGAGATGCTCACTCAACTACAATGGTGAGACCGGATAAGCATGAAAGGAATTATTGTCAGTAAGATCAGAACAGGCAAGGAAAGAAAGGGGGCGAGACTATACTGAAAGAATTAAATCTGTAAGTTCTTGATTCTTATGCAAGAAATATTCCAGTGAAGCCCATGGCAAGTTGTGCAAGGAAGGTGAAAACTAAGTGGGGACAAAATTTGGGCCAGAATATTTAGAACACTGTAACGAATGTAGGTGACAAAGAGTGAAGCAGCAGGGGTGAGGAGATGGAAGGAAAATACATCGCAGGATGCGTGAAAGCTTTCCTTAGGGCAAACAAAATGAGAAAGAATGCATATGCCACTCTGCCTGACTGCCACCCACTAGTCATTTGTTCTGCTGATGGGCTTCCTCTATGTTTAGAAGCTCTGTTCCGTAGCTGTAATAAGCTCCCAGTCGCAGTATTCACCAATACAATCGGTGAGAGTTTGAAAAAAAAAGAGAGAAATGTGGCATTGAATATATGGGAGAACAAGTTATGTAAGATAATACAATCTGTTTAATCCAAATATTTTACATTCAGCATCTATAGAAACAACTTGAAACTGATTATGTATGAACGCAGATTATAAACCACATACTTTGTGCTTGCCAGCAATGAGTGGCAGCACATCACAGGCGTTAGGGTTCCGCTGCCAAGAAACAAGCGGCAACTGAAGTCCCAGTTTTCTGAAACAGATTTCATTTTACAAAAATAGCTTTTGCACAATAAGTTCAGTTTTATTTATCTAAAATGCCTTGTGACCCGGTGACACAGGAATCTCTGGTGCCTCCAGGCCTCTGCCTACAAGAGCTTCCAGGAAAACCTTTGGCAGCATGAGCTTTTTTAGCTGAATTTAATCAGTCACCATGTCTTTCCTTGGGGGCCGTATCTAAACTGGATACACCAGCCAGATGTGAACCAGCTGCACCTGTGTTCCACGTTGATAAGATACGAGCAAGACCCGGTAAGGATGTCACAAGGCCAGTGCAGGTACAGGACTTGGAGCCCTGGCAATGAGCTTCACCAGACAGCATGAGAGGTGAGTTCAATCCCGGTACAACTCGCACCCAGCTGGTCTGGAGGATGGGCACAGGAGCCCATTATCATTCTGATAATAGGACTCCCTTCAATCCGCCAACCATGGCACTCTGAAGCGCTCACTCCCAGCCTTCAATGCTCTCAAAACTCTTTTCTCTAGTTTCCGTACTAATTTTTTGTAGCCATAGAAATCAACAGAGAAGGTTGGCTTTAAAACTTACCTGTGCTGAAATAACAGTGCCATGAACTTAGCCTGGGTATCTGTAGGCGATCACAGCACAGTTAACACCTGAAAGGCCACTGGATTAATTTGTGGTTTAAGGCAGACAAGGGAGGGAGGTGGAATGTGCAGTCTCTGTTTGGGCTGAACGAGTTCATATTTAATATCTCTTTCCCATTCAGCATATGCACTGCATCATTTCTCTGTTTTTTAGAAAAAGGCACGCCTGATTTTTAAGAGCTGCCCTGTCTGTTCTGTCTTTTAAGCTTTGTAATGACTTCAGATAATTCTTCCAGTGGCAGCCAAACACGACCATGGATTCCAGCTCTCTGTCATTTTGCTGTGTGGGTGCTTTTGAGCTGCTCCACAAACAGGGGCTGCAGGCATAATCCCCTCAGCCTGGCTAAGGTCAGGAGAGGCTCTGGTAGGAAATTCAGAAGCACCCGCTGCTCCTCCCTCTGCTGTGCTCTAAATCAGACATTAGATGCCTGAGCTGCAGAGGAATTGTTTGGTGTGAGGGGAGGCTGTGCCAATGCTGCCGCGACGCATACAGGCCTATCTGCAAATATTGCTCCATGCAAGGGCCAAAGTCTACACTGAGCTTTTACCTTCAGTGCCTCCCCAAGGCAAGGACTGCAGAGCTAAACTTGGAATTGAAAACAGAGCATTTAGCAAAGAGATTACAGAGCAGCACAGCTTTGCAAATGACTGGGGAAAAAAAAGAAAAAAGGTTTAACATAAATTAAAATGCAGCAGCCTCTCCTTTCTGAAGCGTGTTTCACAGTTCAGCTCTACTTTCAGGCCTAAATGTAACTGTTTCCCTTTCTGAGCTCGAATTATGACAAGACAACTACCCCCCCATCTACAGGAGAGGTTTCTCTGCATAAGCTCTGTTGCAGAAATCTGCAAGGGGTTTTTTGGCAACTCAACAGGTACAGGTTCCATCGCCATTTAGGATTATCTCTTGCTCTAAGCAACTTTAATTATCACAGCACTAAGAACAGTGTTTTCAGCAGCCAAGTGGTCAGACTACTGATTTTGTTACAACATTGACTTGTTTCCTTGCGTAGATGTGGCCACAGCCAGCACTCACAGGCAGAGGAAGACAAGTCCTTTTGCTGCAACAGGATATGGAACACACTCCCATTTGAGAGGACCAGCGATGAAGTTACCAACCAGCAAAAGCCACCTCAGTTTCTCAGAGATGTGGCACTACTCTTGAGAGTAAGAACGCTTAACAGAAAGGTAGGATCATTTGCCTTAAAGGAAATAAATGCAACTTCAAAGAGTATAAGAAAGCCCTATACTTGCTTTCATGCTTGAGGACTACTTTGTTTAGAGATAACATTTTTTGCATGTACATTAGTGTTGTGGAGGACAGAACCAGTTGAAATTGCCACTTAAACCTCAGGCTGCTTGGATTAAGGTGGGTGTGGGCCTGGCCTGGCGTGAAATGCTGAGCCTCTACCAACACCTCTGCAGTTTTACACTGTGGTGTTCTTAGATCTTCTGGACGGGCGACAGTGTCTTGTATTTCTTTTCTATCACACATTCTACTTATTGAAGTGCTGGAATCTTGAACCATTTATCAGTGAGTTGAGAGTATGAGCACAGGCAGGGAAATTATGATTTCCAATGAGCATATATACATCGTTAGGAATGAGGCTGTGTGCCTGCGAGGTAAGGTACTTCATTTCTAACAAATAAAGGCAAACAAAACAGGTACTTTGTTTTTTCTGCTAAGAAAGAAGTACCATAGCAGGAAAACACACAACTTGTTAGTGAAACATAGCAGGGAAAGAAGTGTTCTCTGTCAAAAAGAGGGATGGCAACATTCGTAACAGCTGTCGTGCTAGCAAAAGCAAACCCTGCACATCAGCCCCCCTAAATGGATGACCTGGAGGAGGCATCCACCTTTCTACACCTCTCAGATACTACAGAGGGCTCAGTAAGTTTATAACAATCATTCTGCTTCAAACTTTAGTCATCCTGCATGGGCTCCAGATGGAAAACCCGTAAGTGGCCAATTTTGTCGTACTTTATACACTCTGCAGAACATCCTTTCTACAGAGGGCTCTGTTTTGGCAAGCTTCTTGACCCGAAGTATAGGGCTACCTCCCATGACTGAAGTTCTAAATCCATAAATGTTTCTGGGTGATAAAGGCACAGTCAGTACTCCACAAGACTGTGGGCAAGCACAGTAAGGTACGGTTGGTCAGGTACTGAGTACCTGAGTGTCCTATTTTTCCGCTTTCACTAATATAATCTTTCTTTAGCTCCAATAGGAATTTCACCCACAGAGAGTCAGCAGGGTGAGTCCTGGCCACAGACGTCACTCGAATCCGGCAGAAGCAGGTCTGCAGTTACCTGAAGTCCTGCTGGTCCGCAGACAGTTGGCCAAAAGAATGCAGAGGACATTGTGCCACGTGGATGATATTTGTAAGTGTAACCACTTTCCAAGTAACTTGCTTTTCAAAACTAGTAGCAAAACTGAGCTCCAAACGTAAATGTACAAATCTTTGTTTACAACTAGGCATACAGTTTCCAGCTAAACTTCACATGGGAAACGTGCTCTAAAATGGGATATAACCATTGTGAGGAGTCATTTCCATCTGGGTTTTATTTTTATTCTATGTATTTATCATAGCATTGTGTGTAGCACGGCTAATAGCGACTTATGTTTCCAGAGTTATTTGCATAGCACTGTTCAGACACAATATACTTGGTAATCTTGGGGCTTCAGCACTATAGTGTGGGGTTCTTTGTATCCGTGGCTTTATTACACAGTGAAAACCAGCACAAACTTTGTGCAAACTATTAGAAGCCTAAAGCTTTCAAAACAAAAAGACCTCCCTACTTTGAACTAACTGTTGGGAATGAATTGTTGTTTCCTAACATTTGCGAATTAGCAAGCAAGCAAGGGGAAAAATATCCCTGCAAGTCCAATATGCACATAAAAAAACCAAGGCCATAACATCCCATAATCACACACACACACACACATCCCCAAAACTGCACTGTACTTAGCATCCCATCCTCATCTGCTGTTTGGAACAACGGGAGTTAGACGTTCAAAGTAATTTTCCTCTGTTGACTGCTTTAATATTTAAAAAGACAGCTGTTCCAATTGTATCCATGCATTCTTACCTATGTACATATGGTCACAGTTACTAATGTTGTCTTCTCCATTCTCCTTATAATTCCCCATAAACAATAAGGGCAGTAATTTCCTTTCCCCCACCACACTCACAGAAACATCAGCAAGCCGTGCATTAACAAGAAGTTCCACAAAGGAACTCAGTAGAGAACTCAAGGAGGTTCTTTCAGTGCTCTAAACGAGGCTTCCGAGAAAAATATGGTTCTTTCCATGGCTTAAAACGTGCCATAGACATGCAATGAAAAAGGCACTTATGTTTCTGTGGCGCAGTTCCAGAGTTCTGCCCAAGCATTCCAAGCGGTCTCTGTGTGCTATCAGTGTAGACTCTTCGTGCTTGATAAGGAATAAGGGCCCATTGAAATCAAGAGAAAAGATCTCATTGACTTCACCAGCCCTCAGAATAGGCTTCAGTGTCCTCTCCTGACCCTTCTCAAGCCATCTGGTAAAAAGGTTTATAATCTTGTCTCTCTCTGCAGAGAGCAGATCCAGCATCCAAGCCTGGGTCGGGGGAAGTGAGAACTCGGCCCTTCTCAGGTCATACCACTTTTTTTAAATGCTAAACCAAGAGTGGCTTAGAATCAGGTCTTTAGACATCCTGTTTCTAGGATGTCAGCCTATATTTCTGTATTGTGACACATCTATCAGTTACCAATGGCAGGTCTCTTTACATTAAGTTTTGTACCAGTGATTAGGTACCATTTAAAACCAATAAATCCCCCACCCAAAAAAAAAAAAAGCATACGGCAGAGCATGCTTTGTATTGACTCTACTGAAGGGAGCAAAAAGGAAAGGCCAACACTCTTCCACCATGCCACAACTCGTTACAATGATTCCTAGATGGCTTCTCCACATGTTCGACATCCTAAAACTTGCACAGTGCAGTTAGCTTCGGGACAGAAGGGAGCAAGAGAAGTGGTTGTGTTGTTTCTATCTAAGCTGAAAGGACACTGGAGGACTGTGACAGCAGTGTAACTGTCCTCTGCTGAAAGCACCAATTCCCCAATGTAATTTCCCAGCTCCTGTGATTTTAGTATTTCATTTTACAACTATGTCTTCTCTATCTAGTTTTCTCCTGTCTCCGGTCACCTATCCTTACTTATCCCGGCTACTAATCCTTACTTTCTTTAGAAATCAGTGTAAGCAGCCTTGAATTTCAGTGCCTTTGAAAGAACCAGCTGAAAGGAAGAGTTCAGGCACATCTGTACATCATCTCAGTGCCCAAGAGGTCTTGCACCTTTCATGTGGTACCAACCCCACTGCCTAAAAATAACTCTTACATCGTGACCTAAAAATTCAAAATGTAATACCTACCTTGTACGAGATTAGGAGAAATGATTTCCACTGTATGCTTTACAGAGACATGAAAAAATACTAGACTTATCTACAGACATTACTTGACAAAAGTAAAAACAGGAATAATTTCTCTTGCTGTGCCAAGGAAGATGCAGCATCATGCAGAGATGAAAACATTACTTATAGTTGTTCTGCAAAGCAGTGGCAGAGTTCACATCAAGAATTTATTTCCTATTGCTCTTCCATTTTTCCTAGGCTATCTGTTGATATGGTCACAAAATTGAATGCAGCTCTCAGAGAGGTCTCACAACTAGCCACCCCTTAATGGTATCACTTATTGTTCAGTATCTGATTTAATAACAGCCCGTGGAAGAGGGAGAATTGAAAAAAGCAGTGCACTAACCTGTCTCCAGTTAATGGCATAATGACGTGTGCCTGGGTGGAAAACACAATAAACGATAATCTCATCTTGGGGCTTTTAAAAAAGAGGAGGAAAAAAAAATTTTAGACAAATGAAGAGAAATGTACAGATGCACAGCATTTCATTCACTTATTCATGTTTCACTGGTGTCATTTTTATCCTCCAGTTTCCCAGGTTTCTTAGTCACCACAAGCAGTTGCCAAACAAAAATGACATTTGTGCAATCCCAGTCTCTAGTAATTACATCACTGCAGAGCCCAAGTAACGTGAGACTTCCCTACGTGAGATGCAATTCTCTGTGCACTGTAACCTCAAAGTTACGATTTAGCTAACTTGTCTTTGGGACAATCCCAAAACTGTCCTCTTCATAGGACTTCCCATTTCTGCTCTACTCTGCCAGAACTCGGACACTGTGAGGATAGAGGAAGATGGCACAAACACACCCGTTAGACCTGGTAGCCCTGCCAGGCACAGGCCTTTCAGCACTGAGATCATTAGTGTGCAGTGCTGAGACTGCCAACAGGCACACTGCAGACAACTCAAACTGGAGAGCAGACACAGTGCCATGAATTAATTCTTCAGGTGAGGACTGAAGGAAACCTGGAGTTTTGCATCCAGTTTTGTCCCCCGCTCTATAAGAAAGATGGGGACAGGCTGGAGAGGTTCCAGAGAAGGGCCACTGAGATGGGCAGAGGACTAGGAAATCTTCCATATGAAGGGAGGCTGAGAGAACTGGGTGCCTTGAGGCACCTTAGGTGAGATCTTGCTACCATGTACCAGTACATAAAGGATGTCTAACCAAGACAATGGAGACTCCCTTTTATGAGGAGTCGCGTGGAAAAGACAAGAGGCAATGGGTACAAGTTGCTCCTGGAAAGATTCCAAATGGATTCCAAAAGAAAGTTTTTCCCCATGAGAACAGCTAAGCTTTGGAATCATCTCCCCAGGGAGGTGGTGGATTGCTCTACAATGGACACTTCTGAGGCTCAGCTCGACATGGTGCTGGGCCATCTCATTTAAACTAGAGATGACCTAAAAGGCTGGATCAGACCGAACCTTTCAGAGGGGCAAATATTCTTTTTTACCAATCACTGAACAGAAGTGCTGCTTCAGTATCCTCAGGTTCTTCTTTTTATTCTAGAGCTTACAAAATAACTTCTAGAACCTTGTGTCACTCATTTGTTTTACAGAAGATTGTTTTACATCTGTTCGCAGGAGGGAGTTGGAACTGTGGGCTTATGGGGGAAGGGGGGAGCTTAAAGAATCATCAAATTGCATCTTTTTACAAGATGAACGTAAGCAATATTTAATTGCACAACACTCGCTGTATCCCTTTATTAGCAAGCCAAGACTATAATTGCCTTCTGCACTTCCTTTTCCTTCACAAACACCACCCCACCATCTACGTCTCTGGGACACGACTTTGTTTAATTCCATTTCGTTGGGGTTTCTTCAAAGCCAAACACTGCAGCGCAGTAACTCTCGGCTGTCCGTGCAGACACACAGTTAGCCAGTATTTACGGCAGGCATTTCTGTGGCAGCAGCGCTTGCCAGACAGCACTGCTCGCCAGATGCAAACTTGATTACAGAGATGTACAACAAATACATTGTTAACGTGGCATCAACCTTGTGTACGAAGCTCCCTTCCTTTGGACCTGCGCCATACTTTGACATATATACAGAAGTGTGCAGATTGCCTTCTTATGTCAATTTCTCTGCCTGCAGGAGGGGTGTTGAAACCGTGGATGGGATTCAAGGTTCCCTCTGACCCAAATCACTCCAGGATTTGATGAACAGTCCATCGGAAGTAAGGCTTGGGGCTTATGGGGGAAGGAAGGAGCTTAAAGAATCATCAAATGACATCTGACAACAATTTTGGAGATGGAATAGTTGAAGATGCACATTACCAACTTTTTATTGAGTGCCAAACATGAAATAAATACAGGAAATTACCAATATTTTCATGGAATTTGTGTGCTAAAAAAGCCAAACTCCCAACATCTCTGTGACCCATCTCAGGCATGAGGGTTACTCACCTCACAAACCTTTCCGTCAGCTGCTTCACAAAGTCAAATATCTCGTGCCAATTCTGTGCCACGCTCCCAGATCTGGAAGGGAAACAGAGGCTTATCAGGAGGCCTCGTGGCAATTTTGGAGGGAAAACGGACATTACAGGACCAAGTGCTGTCCTGACCATTCCAGTGAGTGCTCCCCACGCTGCTCCCCTGGGAACTGAGCCCCAAGTCCTGCCCACCACTTCACTAGGCATGAGAGGGACCAGCAGCCCCTCACGGCCACTAGCTAGCAAGGGCCAGTAGCTTCTAATAGCCAGTGGCCACCAGTGACCATTACCCCTCACAGTTGCTAGCCCCCCACAGCCATCACACCACAGCGGCTGGTAGCATGTCATGGCCAGTAGCTCACAGTGGCCATTACCCCTTATGGCCAGTAGCCCCTCACAGCTGGTAGCCTGCAATAGCTGGTACCCAGTCACATCTGTTACCCTGTGGGGCCGGTGGCCCCTCACAGCCAGCAGCCCATCCTGGCTAGTAACCAGTCACAGCCATTACCCTGTGGTGGCCAGTAGCCAGCAGCAGCAGCCAGTAGTCCTACATGGTCAGTGGCCCATCATGGCTAGTAGCTGCTCACAGCCAGTAGTCCCCAGTGGCCATTGCCCTGTAGTGGTCAATACCTTGTCCCGGCCAGGAGCCAGCAGTGGCTGCTACCCCGCGGGGAGGGCAGGGGGTGGTAGCCCCTCAGCACCCCCAGCCTGCAGCGACCAGTCACCCTGCCACAGCCACGAGCCTACAGTGGCCTATAGGCCCTTACGCCCGGTAGCCCTCATGGCCACTACCTCACACAGTGGCCAGCAGCCCAAAGTGGCCAGTTACCCAGCACGGTCAGTAGCCCTCACGGCCAGTATCCCACAGTGGCCGCTAGCCCCTGACAGCCGATCCACCTTGGTGGCCAGTACCCCACGGTGGCCAGTAGTCCCTCATGACCAGTAGCCCACAGTGGCCGCTAGACCCTGACAGCTGATCCACCATGGTGGCCAGCACCCCACAGTGGCCAGTAGCCCCTCACAGCCACGACCCCACGGTGGGCAGCATCCCACAGTGGGCAGTAGTCCCTCACGGCCAGTAGCCCCTCACAGCCACCACCCCACGGTGGGCAGCATCCCAGAGTGGCCAGTAGTCCCTCACGGCCAGTAGCCCCTCACGGCCGCTACCCCAGGGTGGCTAGCAGCCCACGGTGGGCAGTAGCCCCTGGCCGTCGTTCCCCTCGGTGTCCGGTAGCCGATAGCGGCCAATCGCCCCTCAGGGCCAGCAGCCCTCAGGGCCGTTCCCCTCAGGGTGCAGCAGCCCACACCGCCCCCCCCCCTCACGCCCGCCCGGCCCGAACAAAGCGCCCCTCGCGCCGCCTCACTTGTCCAGCACGAAGTAGAGGTCGAAGGCGCCGTGGCAGGACGGCTGCTCGTGCGCGGGCAGCGCGGGCGGCAGCAGCAGCGGCAGCAGCAGCAGGAGCAGCGCGGGGCGGCCCCGGGTGGCGGCTCCCGCCATGGCCCGCGCGCCGCCGGACCCCAACCGCCGCCAGCCGCCGCCGCCGAGCGCGCGCTGCCCCCGCCCGCCGACCCACAGCGGCACCGCCCGGGGCGGGGGCCGGCTCCGCCCCGCCCCGCCCCGCCGCCGACACACGGGCTCCAGTCCCTCCGCGCCCCGCCCCGCCTCCCGACAGCTCCAGCCCCGCCCACAGGACGAGGGTTCGAATCCCGCCGCGCGGACCCGGCTTCGCGTTCCGGTGCCGTCTCTCTAACGCGAGCACCCGGGTTCGGTTCTGGACGTAGCTTCCTCCGCTCTAGGAGGAGGAAGGTTCCGGTTCCCGTCCCGGCGCAGCCTCAGCCTCGCCACGAGAGCCCAGGGGCCCCGACCTGGTTCGCGTCCCCACTCTCCCACCGGCCCCGCTTCGATTGGACTCCCGGTGCCGCCGCCTCCCCCACCCCCGGGTGCGAGGACGTGCGCTCCGGTCCAGCACAGCCTCCCTCTCTCCGAGAAGACGAGGGGGCTGCGGTCCCTGGCCTCGGCCTCGAGTCCCGGTGAAGCCCCCGCCTCTTCGTCCCCGCAGTCGCGCCCCGGCTCAGCTTCCCCTAGCGGGGGGACCCGGGTTCGAGTCTCGGCACAGCCTCCCGCCCTTCGGAAGGATGATGAGAAAGTAGACCCTTCACCTTCCAAGTTTTCCTTCCTCGGGGACGCATCCAGCGGCCCCTTCCCGTCCTTCCAAACACCTCCTCGCTCGGACTTGGTGCCCTGCCTGTCCTAAAGCAAACGGGCAGCACCCTCCCTCTGAGAAGAGCTGGTGGGAAGCCTCCTGGGACCCTTTGCTTTGGTTTTGTGATGAATCTTGGTTTTCTCTGCCACCGGGGCTGAATGCTGGATGCTCCTCCACTCCAGCAGCCAGCTATGAGCTACTCCACTCCACCTCTCTTAGCAGTTTTCCCTGTGCTACAGCACAGCCTGACTGTTGCTTGAGGTCTGCGTGTGTAGGAGCAACCAAAATGTACAATTTTCAATGGGCTTTGGAAAAACAAGCATAGAGCAGACATTGGGTTCGAGGTTTGACCTAGATTCCTCACAGCAAATGTGTGCTGGATCCTTCACCGCAAATGCAAGGCACTGAACGAAGCATCCCTCTGTGTCACCAGAATATTATCTTTCAGGTTTCCATAGTTGTTGAGTACCTCAGCCTTCTCCTCGTCTGGTGATAGGTGATCACCATTCCCAACCATCAATGCAGGTATGTTCTTCTAACCTTCCTCCTTTGACTGATGTACCTGTAGAAACCCTTCTTGTTAGTCTTTATCTCCCTTGCCAAGTTCAGCTCCAGCTGCTCCTTGGCCTTGCTGACCTTATCCCTGTATCATAGAATCATAGAACAACCAGGTTGGAAGAGACCCATTGGATCATCGAGTCCAACCATTCCTATCAAACACTAAACCATGTCCCTCAGGACCTCATCCACCCGTCCCTTAAACACCTCCAGGGAAGGGGAATCAACCACCTCCCTGGGCAGCCTATTCCAACCGGCAGCATCACTATACACGTCCCAGGCTGCCTGTCCCTGCTTGCACGGCCTGTGCCTTGCAACAGAAAAACTCACACATGTTTACCCTTCGAATCTGACTGGTCTGGCTTGCGATGGCAGTAGCCAGAGGGCGAGTAATTTACCGAGACAAAAATCCCCCAGAAATTACTGATTTCACCTCCTGGATAAATTATTCATGAGCGAGTGTGAGTTTGTGGCTGACAGTAAGCTGTCATGGCCCTGTGGCTTTTATTGAATCCCTGTTTTATGGGGCTGTACAGAGGATATTTCCTGGAACCCTACCGTTTGTTCCCAAGATGCTCTTTCTTTTTCTCCTAGTAACTATCTCATTTCTTAGGCCGATCGTCTTATTTCATTTTCTCTTTCAGCAGTCACTGCTCCACTGCCTGTTTCTAATCTGATGAGAATTCCTCATGCTGCTTGGGAGTACACACAGGGGTACGGGAGCTTCGGAAACCTCCCTGTGAGAAACGCTGTTGTCGTAAGCAACAGATGTGGGGATAAACACCCTGCAGGTGTTCCAAGGCCAGGTTAGTTGGGGCCTTGGGCAGCCTGGTCTAGTGGGGTATGTCCCTGCCCATGGCAGGGGAGTTGGAACTAGATGATCTTTTAAGGTCCCTTCCAACTCAAACTATCGTATGATTTGTATGATTCTGTTTGTGTGAGCATTGCAGGACGTAGCACCTGAGTGTGGCAGCAGGCCTGATGCTCAGGGAATACAGGTGAAAAGGAGGGCAGTTTGTGTTTCTGTCTGGCAAGAAATGAAGAGAAGTTGTTATTGTAAAAGCACAGCTTACCACAAGCTTCCATAAAGGGCTTTCTGTTTTACTGCAGATATAAAGGCTGTCATACCTCTCAGGAGAGCCCAGACAGCTTAAGCATCATTGTAAGGTGAGGAAAAATACACAGAGAGTGTGAGGGGAAGCTGATATTTGTCATCCTTGCTGAGCCTCTGTCTCTCAGTCAACATCTTTCTTGTTCACGCATGATGAAGTGCAGGAGGAATCCCGCATCAGTCACGCCAGCCGTAACCTGGCAAAGTGGATATCCTTAACATCCATCTTCTTCTTGTCACTTCTAGCAGGCAGGTTTCCTGGGCTGAATTGCTCATCCGCACAACAGGACACACAAATGCAGAATTTTCAAGTATTTCCTTGTTGAACAGGGTCACAACAGAGCCCTGCCACGGTGACACCCAACAAGCTATTTCTGTTTTCCCTGCTGCAGGCTTTTGAACAACCTTAGTCTTTAAGCAAGTGCTAGTTCTCACAGAAAGGATGCCTTGAGGCTTGCAGATTGCTGTCAGCATTCCAAGTTTGCCGTTGTGTGTCGTAGATTAAGCCCCAATGTTTAATAGGTACTGGTGTTACAATTTATTTTTTTTCCTTTCTGTATGATTTCATCTTGCTCTCAGTGCAAATAAAATTGTCAGATGAAGTGGCTCTGTCAGGAAGTTCAAATGGGAGAACTGAAAAGAGCTTTGCAAAATGAAATATGTGAAATAAATCCACGAAATTACATGCAGGTAGAATTCAGTCCTAACCACTACCATGTCTGTGCATCTTAGTCTACCAGCGCTTGAAAGTCTTGTCTGCGCAATCAGGGCATAATTGTTTTTCAACCAAGACAAGGACCTAATGAGGATCGTTAGGCCGTGTACCTGAATCATGCACATCACCTGCTCTAAAAGGGATTTTAAGCCTCTTCCCTCTCCAAGAGCAGCTGGGAAAGTCGTAGTCACAGGTGGTTTGCTGGAGAGTTTTCATTCAAGCCCATTTTCCTGCTGTCTTTGGCTGTTTTTCTGCAGGCACCATGCTCTGACCTGCCAGCTATGTCAGAATGCCTTCTCCAGGCCCATCCAAATGCAGCACCAGGCCTCAGGATGACGCAAGTTGGAAATTTCACAAAAGTCCATGGAGCAACAGTGATTTATGTCAGCAGAAGATCTGCCTCATGAAGTCCTTAATGTCTCTGAGCTAGCAAGGCTGAAGGGTAAGTAAGCGCCGCTTTACAGTCCCCATGGATGCACAAAACATGGAAGACTGAGGACTGAGCAGCCTGTGCTTTGCCAGAGACCCAACAAAGGTGAGGGCTGATAATCCCTTACATCTCAGCGACACTGCGCAGTGCTGACCTCTCCCTCTTTCTCTCTTTGCAGAGGCGTGCAGGCTTTCTCAGGGTTTCCAAAACAAGCTGCTCTTCAGCCTCCAGGCCTGCACGAGTCAGCTGGAGCCTTAGGAGTGCTTGCCTCGCCTGGGACTATGTGTCATGCTATCCAGATGCTGGAAATTTTACTTCAAGCGCATGTGGCTGACTGTGTTTGGAACGAGCTACCCCTGCCAGCTGGAGAGCTGTGGTAGCCAGGGTTTGCTCTAGTTTCCAAGTGTGTGAATTCCTCTTTTAGCCTGTGGTTTATGCTGAAGTAGCAGATAAATCATGCCTGTTTTGCTGGAGTGGTTGTATGAGAGGGAGGTAGGCACTGAGGTACAGGGCGGTAGCTTGTGGCTGTTTACGTGTGTTTGGCTTTGTTCACACAAGGGCCCAGGGGCCTCCTTTCCCAGTTCTCAGAACTCATTAGATGATGCTCACCTCTTCCCCTTCCTCCTCCACCGCAGCAGCGCTGAGCTGAGCTGGAACTGAAGCTCCCAGCCCCAGCGGGACGGGCGTTTCTTGCTGCTTGCACACCAACAGAGGAAGCGTAGCGCAGGGAAAAGAGGCTGTGCGCAAACACTTGGAAAAACAGACTTGCAGTGCTGGGAAAAGAAGTGCTGCAAAGATGTTCCTTAAACTGGACTCTCATGCTGCTCCTTCCACTGCCTGTGGAGATACCTGCTGATATCCAAGGAGCTGGATGGGTCATCAGTATCTACCCAGCAGAAAGAAAAAGATGATGTTGCAGATGAATGAGGGAACTCCTTGCACCCTTGCCTGTGTCGAGGGACCAAAGGCAGCTGCAGACCTCTGCCTTGGCACCAGGCAAGTCTCCTGATAGTTCTGGGTGTTGGTTCTACATCTGGGGGAGCAACAGCCTCCCCTTGCTCACCATCTCGTCAGTCTCAAGTGGAGCTCACTTGCACAACAACCTCCTTTGCACTGGTTTCTTGCATCACGATACTCACCGTCTGCCAGGAGAGAGGGGTAAACAGAGGAACTGGGGAGAAAGCATTCTTGGGTGTACTTAGTATGTGTAAGGATGATAGCGTTTGGAGAGGCCGTGTAAAAGAAGCGTCTCTCAAAATATGGATGTATCCAAAATGTTTTGACTTGCCTAATGATGGCTGGTCCCTTCCAGGCCTTTTCTGACTCTCAGATATGATTGAGTTCTGTTTTCTTTCTGTCCACTGTTCCTTCTGGGTAAAAGGTGGGTCTGGCACTGTTTGTTCTGCAGGTACGTAACCCACACAGACCTTCAAGCGCCCAGGAAGAGGCTGCAGTGATCAGTCCATGTTCCTGCCGTTGCAGGACCCTCAGGTCGTGCACATCCTGGCTTTGGACAAGCAATCTACTTGAGTAAACGCATTCCTCTTCATATCACCACCCATCTTATAGCTGCACAGCATCTCTCAGCTCCAGGCCAGGGCCAGCTCAAACCCAGCAGATTACAATATCCATCATACTATGTGAGACTATGCTGTATGTATGCGGCTGGATGAATAAAACGAGGTAAAACAACTCAGGTAGGGGGTTTTTGGTTTGAGGATTTCTCACCTAACACTAAGGAATGAGATTTTGGCCAAGACAGATTTGCATGACAGAAAAAGCCTTTGAACTACTTCTGAGGTTCCTTTTTTTCTGCACGCAGCAAAAACAGATAATGGAAAGGTGGTGTTAGCTGTTCTAGAGTAGGGAACTCCGTGGTCATTTAAAACAGAACTCTTAAAAACAGCTTTAAAATAACCTAGCAGTAGAAGCAGCAGTCTTCGCATGGAAAGCTGATGTGCAGATGAATTTAACTTTACTGCCAAGATTTACTGCAGAGAAAGTAGTAAACAGTGCTGCTTACCACACACGTGGGATTATGCAACTCATTTCTTTTAATTCGGCGCTTGCAGATGATCTCCCCATGTGTTGTCCCTCAAGGTCCACCCACTCCCACCTTCTTTTTGGCCCAGGCTGGCTGGGAAGACCTTAGGAGAATTACATTTGTGCCAAACTGAACTAGGCCTGTTTCAGAAGTAAGTATTTGGAGCAAAAATTCAGCTCCCAACTTCAGTGTAACCTGTTTGTAAGCCTGGCCCTGCCTTTGGGTCTTCCTGCAGCATAAAAATGGTGCTTGGTGGTGGGACGTGCTGCGGTGAGGTGACCTCAGCAGGAAAAAGGGCTATTTGGCTTAACCAAAGTCAAACAGTGGGTCAACAGCTGCACAATCTGCCTTTGCTGTAGACTGTAAAGGGCTGGGAGGTCTCTGCTGCTCATTAAGTTCAGTCCTGTTCCAGGATAGCTCTGCAAAACAACTGTGGGACAGCCTGCTTCCTACAAGATGTGGAACTTGTAGGAAACCAATTTTAGTTCCCAAAATTTTGTTGAAGTTGCTTATGCGTGCGACTGCAGTTCTGATTAATTCCATGTACTTTCTGATTAAGGTCTGGATTTGTCATTCTGCCATGTGCTACAGGGGAAGAGTGAAGAGGAGAACTGAAGGTGTCCTGGTCCTCCTGCCAGCTCCCTCAATGCCTGCTGCCTGCCTGCTCCAAAGCAGCGGCTGCTGGAAACTGGTGGCAGGCACCAGACAGCACTTTGAGATGCTCTGATCTTCGTGAACTGAGGGATCAAGGTGTTGCTGATGTGAACCGTTGGGCTGTTCTAGCTTAAACGGAATTTGATGTTCTTCTTCTCCCATCCCATGATATAAACAACACGCGGAGGTCTCATGTTTTGCAAAAGGAAAGAGAAACCATCATGTCTCCAGGAGTTACACAATATGCAGTAGTTATTCAGGAGCTGCCTCCCGGAGGATTAACGATACAAATCCTTTTCCCCTTCGCAGATGCAGCCTCGTGGTCTGTGCCCATTCTGTAAATTAGTGTATAAATGAATAAATAAAAAGGATAGCATTAGGTAACACAGGAAATATCATGTTAGTGTGGTGTTGTGCGGATCATCCAGATGGAAAGTATCTGTCTAGACAAATCTGGGAATTATGCAAGCTCAGAATTCCTGAATAGCCATTCCTTTCCAGTATCACTAAACAGTTTGCAATACCAACTGGAAAGACACGGAAAACCGCAGAAACACACACACTCTTAACTCTGAAAACTAGGAAACCTAAATATTAGCAACACAGTAGATGAGAGAAGCTATAAATGTGGGAATACAGAGCAATGTTGCTAATATGTGCACACTGGCCTGTTGGTAGCCCAGATGAGCTGGGGCTGACAATCAGTGCTCATTCCTGGCCCTGACAAAGGTGGAAAAGGCTCTGTTATTTTTTGGTGTAATTATCTGCTGGCTGGTTCCCTGCACAGGGGACAGACCTGTGGGTTTCCTCTATCCTCAGATGAGCAGAAGGAGTGAAAACAAAGAAGGAAAGATGGGCTGTCCTGGTGCAAACCCTTACAGAGTAAAAATAAATCCATCTTGTCCCAGGAGAGTGAAAAATAAAAACAAACCCAACTCAGCATAGAAAACATCCCACTCTGCCCCAGGGGAGCCGCTGCTGGCTCAGAGCAGTTCTGAGGGATAACTTATGCTGGGACTTTAGAGCAACTCTAGAGTTGTAGTGACCCTTCTTGGTCTTCTTGGAGAACAACGGCCCAGCTGGAGGAGGCAGAGGAATGGAGAGGGCAGGAGCTCTCCCTGAAGAACAGTGCAGCCCACAAAAACGACAGCACTTTTCTGAGGAGTGTATGAAGGGGAGAGGGTGAGGGGAGAACAAGCAGGTATGAAACAGGTTGTGAACCTCCAGCCGCTCAGTTTGTGACAGTTTCGTCACTAACTCTAGAGGCAAAGGATAACCGCCTTCTAGGGTGCATCCAAACATCAACGTAGCTTTTGTTCTTTTTTGGTATTATACTGATTTAGAAGTGGCTAATGTTTATCTGTCCAGCCTGACCTGGTTGGGGCTGGACAGGAGAAAGAGAGCACTATGCTGGGAAGTCAGCTTTTATCTTCCTAGGCCTAGGAGGTAAAATAAAAAAGAGCAATTGGGAGAAAGGTGGTAAAACAACTGCTTCTACCGCTGTTTGGAGCAAGTCATGTAAATATTTACGCAGAGACAGCTTTGTAGGGCCAGCGGGCTGCAGCAGGACTCCCCCTGACAGCGCACACGAGCCACTGTCCATCAGCAGCCTGAAAAGCAGATGTGCCAATTTCCTGTGCCTGATGATGATGGCTCCTAATTACACCAGAGCTGTGGCAATGTCCTTTCTCGTGTATGACTCTTAATTTTGTTTCATGAAGTCATCTGTGCAACTTTCTTCCGGTACGCAGTTGTGGCCGAGACACAGTCACAGAGAGCTCTGTGCTCAGCAGCAGGGCAGCGGCTGCCACCCGGGAGCCCTGCTTGCACCAGGGGTTTGGGCTCCACCGATCATCGTGCAAACCGCACGTGGCTCTCATTCGCCACCGGTATCATAGCCATAGTTGGGCGTGAAACTCACTCCTGCAGGAATGTTCCTCCTTAATGATATGGTTCAGAGGAGTGTAAGCTTTCCCTGGGGTTACTACAACCTGAAAGCAGTCACCTACAGCTCCACGTGGGAACGCAGCAACTCAAAACATCTTACCTGTGCTCTGACCAAACATAACTAATTTATAGCCCAGGAGAAAGCCCACGGGGATCTGGGTCTGCTCTATACCTGCTTTAGGTTATAACGTAGGAACCACACCTGCTGCGATCACCACTCTGCAGGGTGGTGGGAGCTCAGCAGAGACTGATGCTTAGAGGGGTTGCTGGTTTGTGTGCGTGTGTGTCTCTGTGTAATTTCTCACCATGTTTTTCATAGAATCATAGTATCACCAGGTTGGAAGAGACCCATCGGATCATCGAGTCCAACCATTCCTATCAAACACTAAAGGAGATTTCACTAGGGGACATATCCTTGGTGGCATTCTTGATGGTGCTTTTTCCAATGACTTTTCATGCTTCCTCTGTCTTTCTTAGAGACTGGTTTCTTTCCTTTCCTAGTTTTATGGGGCGTTTTTTGTCAGTTTCTTTGGATTTTTGTTCTTTTTCCTTTTTTTTTCCCCTATTTTTTTCATCCACAATTTGAGAGGTTCCCCAATTTTTGAGTTTGCAATGGAGCCTTTATTTATTTTCTTTATTTAGACAAGGGGGTTTTCAACGTTTTGAATGGGGATTTTTACAGCTTTTCTCATGCGTGACATTTTGAGGAAGTAGCTTGGGCCTTTGGTGTGTTTTTCGATCTAATTTTCTCTCCCCTTCCTCCCCCAGTAGCTCTTTGCAGGAGTTTGTAATTTAGCTTCTCGTGTGGGTTCTGCTTTGCATAGTCCCAGGTCATTGTTCTAGATTGCTCCTGCGGCCACCTGCAGCCAGCAGCAGCTGTTAGGTGTTCACTGATTGCAGGCTGTGATTATAAAGTCTCTGATTAGAGGAGGGTTTCTTCTGTTTGGGTGTCACCTGGGGGCTGTGAGGCTGCTGGCGGGAGGCAGTTGTGCTCCTGGTGCTCAGCACAGGGAGAACACAGAGGTCTGTAATCAGGGAGAGGTGGAAAACTGCCTCCAGAAAATGAGGGCTGTGTGTGGGTTTGGTGCCCTGGCTGCCCCTTCTGCTAGAGGGGCCACGGCTGCCTCCAGGAAGATGCAGAGCTGGCTGTGATCTGGCCTCCAGCAGCTTCGTGGAGGAAAGAGCTGGAGGAGATGGGACTGGGGCTCTGTAGCACCAGGAGAGGCCAGACTTTTGGTTGAGACCTGCCTGCAGGTAAGAACCAGGGCACGTAGGAGGAGGGGGTGCTGCCGGGAGTAGTAGATGAAGGCTCCAACATGGGGCATCTGGGGAAGGGCTTGTTCTCCACTTTCTGATGTTTGCAGCCACTATCCTGACAGCAAGGGAGGGAAGAAGCAGTGCGGAGTGAGGCTTTGGGTGCTGAGCATGCAGGATGGGATTATCTCTGTTAGAGAGCCCCTAGGAGGGGTGGAACACTTAGTGTGGTTGGTCACCTTAATCTGTGTGGCAGGAGCAGATTCCCTGCATGTTGTTCTGTGTTGTTGTGTGGACACCTGACAGGTGGAGACAGTGCTGCAGTGAGTAGATAGGAGCTCTCCAGAAGACAGATGGGGAAGAAGGGGGGTGAGGGGTTTTTTTTCCCATTCTCGGGAGGGGTTGCGTGCGGAGTTGTGTGGGATGTGGTGACAGGCTGGCTGTGTGCTGGAGGATGGGATGGGGTGGCAGCAGGATAGAATTAACCTGGTCACCATAAAGCCAGCTGAACATGGGTGCAGGGCAACCCAGAGAGGTTCACTTGACAGCTTGGAATGGTTTTAAGGCCTGATGAGTCAAAGCCTTGTGCTTCAGTCTGGACTCAGTGTTTATGATGATCGGAGTTGGAGGCTGGGCTGTCTGAGGTACTTTCCACCCTGACTGGCTGAGGGATTTTCCTTCTTTACTTAAAAGACACAACACGTTTTGGGCATGCAGATAGCAAACTTGGCTGCTGGGCTGTCTTGAGTAATTTTGAGTTACTAGGAAGTTTTCAACCAAAATACAGATTCTGGTCAAACCTTCTATGGGCTGTGCTGGGTGTTAATTTCGTTTTATAAAATCGCCTGGGATTTCTACCACAGTCAGTCTTCTCATTCTATCTGTTGTCGGAGACTGCTCTGTATGAAGAGCACTCGTAGGAGTGTTTGCCTGTTGAGTCATGGCTCTGCTGGGTTATTTACTAGCTGAGCCACGCCGGGAACTCTGGGGTATATCTGGCCTGCTCACTCTATTCCTGTGCGGGATTCCACCAGCTGACGGGCTGATAAATGGGATTTTGTGCATCAGTGTGACTATTCTGGCCTCCAGGCAGGGGTGTCATAGTTTTGATATACTTTAACTGAGTACTACCTAAATTTGTATGACTCTTGATTACCCTTTCTTCAATTTTTCAACACTAGAAATTAACTTGTATTATATACTGAGCAGTCCTGCTGTCCTGTTTTCTTTCATCGAAGAGATGATCTTTTTTCCCTTTCTGTGCTTGAGCAGCTATGATAGGGGCGAAGCAGTGTGGTCTGGGATTCCAGATTTCACTTTTTCCAGTGGCACTGGCAGGGCAGTCGATACAATTATCTCCCTTGAATAGGAGGGTAATGTCTCTTCCTCCAGAGATGAGCAGATGAAGCAGCTTTGTAAAGGTTTTGTTGTTTCGGTGCCTTGGAGATAACTCTGTTAACCACAGCTGGTGCTGCATGTGTCTTTGTGCACAAACAACTTGGGATGCAGAAGGTGACGTACTTTGTGTTGCGGCTTAACCTCAGCTGGCAACTCAGACACCCCTCAGAAGGTATTTCCTTGGTTATGTCCTGCACATAGGACCTGTGTGCATTTGTCTTCTGCAGAACTGCTGCTGTGATAGCTTTACAGCACCTCAGCACGAGTGTCTCCTTACTTAGACTCTGGTGGGCACCTGCCCAGCTTGCGTTCACACAGCAGAGAGCAGGCTTGCATGCAGCACAGGGGGAGGCTTGCTATGTTGCCTGTCTGGTGTCCCCTACCTAGTTTGAGAAGTGGTCTTTAGCTTCTACATGGAAGCAGCTTTTTCTCTTCCTGGCAAGGTTGCTATAGGAGAAGACACCTGTGGTGAAGTGTGCTCAGTGGGAAGTGCTTCAGTCCCTGTTGAGGATGTGCAAATAAGACGTGGTTTAATTCATCAGCTCAGTCATTTCCTGAGTTGGTGATGGTGATGAGTCAGTATGCGTTCACCTGGGCAGCTCACACACCTCACCCAGTGTCACCATCAACTCGTAAGCGGACACAGAAATCGATGCTTTGACTGACCCTTACACCCAGATGCTGGCACAGCACAGCTATGGTGTGTACACCCCTTAGCAGTTTCCTGACAGTGCTGTCCCCTGTTCCTCTGCTCAGCACCCATTACTTGTGTTTCTGTTTGCTTATTTACACCTTCACGCTCCTGACCTGGCAACAACCATTTAAACCAGCTGCACCTCAGGCAGCAAGTTGGAGTCCCTGTGGGCTTGGGAGAGGCACTTGACGCATACACAGCAAAAAAAATGGGAGACACTGTCTCCTGGGGCCAGCACAGGCTCGTGTTTCTGTTGAACAGGGTTCAGGCTGCTGCTCTGCAATTGAAGCTGTGCCCTTGCTTGATCCCATTGCGCCCTTAGAAATACAGTTGGTGTGGGAATTCATCCCCAGTTAGATGTGTGCAGCAATGTTTCTCCCTTCCAGGAATTCATTGCAGTCTTTGCGTGTGTTTTCAGCATCTTCCTTGCTGTCTGTCTAGCACTTGCTGAGGCTATCTTAAAAGACCGTTCTCCAAAGCTCAGTTAGGAGGGGTGAGCTCTCTGCACCCCTTGTGCATCCAGTGGTGACTGAAGTGTAGCTGACAGCATTGTCTGGTTGAACTTGACTTGTCTGGGATGGTAAACCCTGACAGATCCTTCTGGTTGATGGAGAAGGTGGAGAGACAGCTGTCTGAGTTCAGTGGGACACCTGTGGAAATCAGATAGATATTTCATTGGTCCCGACAGCCACAAATTATGCTGCTGTACCTGAACACTGCAGGATTCTTGGCTGCGAAGCTGCTCCACTGCAGTGTCCAGCAACCCAGCCCTACCAGGACTGGCACAGCAATGGCAACAGGAATAACCTGTTTGCTTTGCACAGGACACTTCATCCCAACAGATTCTAAGTTGCTTTGCAGACACCAGGTGGAGGGCTGGCCACGGACAGGAGTTACAAGGAAAGCTCAGCCTGTCTGAGCTTGAAATGTGGGAACTGCTTATCAGCTCTGCTTGTCCTTATCTGCAGGAAGAAAGGGATAACCCCTGTAAAACCCATCCTATAAATCAAACCCTAAAGATCACTACTTTCCTGAGCCACGTCACAGGATCCTCAATGAGTGTCAAGGAAGCTCAGTCATTAGCAGGGAGTCATCCCTTTGCTGCCTTTCTTGAGGAAAATTAGTTGTATGCCCTGTCAAAAAAAAGAAAAACCACCACGCAGCTGCCTTCTGTCCTCATTTTCCAGATGTGGTGCTACCTGAACACACAGAACCCTGCGTTCCAGATGGGGCGAGTGACAGTGATGTGGGATGCTACTCTGGATGTGCACATTAGGAGCAAGTTTTAGTAAAGGGGCTGAGTGCATCCGCTGTTTTACTACAAGTTATGTCATGAATTAACAGGAACACTGACCTGAGACATCCAAGTCATCTAGAGATTGCCAGATGGGGTAGGTGTACGTTTTCAGGGCTGCGAGGTCACAGCTGTGACACTAGTTCCTTAGAGCCAAACCTTGCTTGTTAATAGTAACTTTTCCTGTTTCACTAATACTACAGTCTCCCAGTGTGGTCATTGAGGGGAAAGTGTGTAGGTGTGAAGCGTAAAGCTGTATCCTGTCAGCACGCGAGAAGTGGGTCAATATGGCATCCAAAGTGCTTAGGTAGGTCACCTAAGCTGTTTTTCATTTTTAACCTACAATCTGTGTAAAAATAATCATAAGCCTCTCTGGGGTTGTCTTATGCCATTTTCCACTGTCCTACCACGTTATGGTAATGCACAATGTCTCTTTGGTTCTGTGCATCAGGAGAAAGCCCCATCTTCACTTAAGGATTTTCAGTGTGTGAAGCATGTAGGCTCAAATATCTCTCATTCTTAAAGTCTCTGGTTTCTTTGAATAAGATACAGTAAAAAGCAAATCAACCAGCTTCTCACCTCTTGTGCTGTGGGAATTGAAAGCGTTCAGCGTCTTGTAGGAAGCATTTCATGTCTTGTGGGATGAAACACTCACTTACTGAATGCAGCCCATCAATGCAGAATGTCATGATGTAATTTAGAAGCTCATTAGAGATCATAATCACAGTGACAGATGTTGGTGAGAAATGGGAACCTACAAAAAGAAAAATAGGCTGCTATTTGTCACAAGGACGTTAGTTACAAAAAAGATTTGAGGACAAATTTTTCTGTCACGTCTAAGGGTTGTGATTTGGAAGTTTCTATCTAGGCTTCTTGGTGCATAAATCACTTGGAAAGCAGGATGGAAGCACTCTGGTACTGAAAGGCCTTTTGTATTTGGTTTTCGTGGAGAGGTTTTGGTAGTGTGTTGGGGGAAGTGGAGAGGGGCTGTGGGGCTGACTCCTGCGTGAGGAGCTGCTGGAAGCTTCCCCTTGTTGTACAGTCAATGCCCCCTGGGTCTCAGATGGATGCACCACTGGCCAAGGCTAAGCCCACCAGTGACAGTGGTAGAGCCTTTGGGGTAACAGATTTAAGAAGGGTGAGGTGGAAAAAGCCTGAACAATAGCAGCCAAGAAGAGGAGTGAGAATATGTGAAAGAATTGTGTAGACCTCAAGGTCATTGGAGAAGGAGGGGATAAGGTGTTCCAGGCACTGGAACAGAGATTCCCCTGCAGATCGCAGGGAAGGCCATCTTGAGACAGGCTGCCCTGCAGCCCGTGGCACAGCAGATAGCGACCTGCAGCCCCTGGAGAACCTCATGCCAGAGCAGCTGGATGCCCAGAGGAGGCTCTGACACCACAGGAAGTCTGTGTGGGAACTCCTTTCGAGCAGATCCATGGAGAGAGTGCCCACATGGGAGCAGGTTTGCTGGCAGGACTTGTGGACCCATGAAAGATCTATGCTAGAGCATTCTGTTCCTGAAGGACTGTAGCCCATGGGAGGGACCTGTGCTGGAGAGTTTGAAGAGCTGGAGCCTACGGGAAGGAGCTGTGCTGAGGTACGTGGAGGACTGTCTCCGTGGAAGGGACTCCCACACTGGAGCAGGGGAAGGAAGTCACGGGGACTCTGCCTGAGGAAGTGGCAGAGACAGCATGCGATAAACTAACCGCAACCCCCGTTCCATATCTTCCTGCACTGCTTGAGAGGAGGAGGTAGGGAAATAGGAGTGAAGTTGAGCCCAGGAAGAAGGGAGGAGTCAGGGGAAGGTGTTTTAAGATTCAGTTTTTATTTCTCATTATCATACTCTGGTAATACATTCAGCTAATTTCCCCAGGTTGAGTCTGCTTTGCTTGTGACAGTAATTGCTGAGTGATCTCCCTGTCCTTATCTTGACCTATGAGGCTCTTGCTGTATTTTCTCTCACCTACCCATTTGAGGAGGTGAGCGATAGGGTGGCTTTCGTGGGTACCTGGTGTTCAGCCAAGGTCACCCCTCCACACCTTTCCAAGAAACTGCTCTTGTAACAGGGGCATAGCTGGAAATCATGTCTGCTAGAACGTGTTCAGGTTGGACATGCCTGCCTCGTAAGCAAATTATTAACAACACAGGAACTTTGTGTTGGATACAGCAGGAGCAGGACCCTTGCTGAGAGGTGGGAGAGTTGTGCCTATGTAAAGAAGACTAAGCAACTTGATTGCACTCTAAGCTGGAGCATATGTTGATGGGCATATCTTCCTATTAGCAGGCACATTAATGACTGCTAGAACAATGATTTTTTGGGTTGGTTACCAGGGTAAACATAGAATCAAACATAAAATTGAGACGGGTTTGGAGATGTACGTTCTTCCTTTGTTAACCACTTCCCTTTGGCTGCGCTATCAAGACTGAGACAGATCTCTCAGAAAGACACCATCGCTTGTGCAGGATTTTGTTCCTTGGTTGCTACACCTCTCCCTTGAGCAGCAGAAAATGACTGTTGGGGCAGGGGGGTATATTTTCCAGTGGGAGATGTCATGTACAGCTTGAGAGACAAGGAAGGAAAGCAGTAGTATAATGTCAACAGTTACATGGAAGTCTCAAAAGCCAGTGCCAAGCCCTCAAGTCCCCTATAGCGCTGTGCATGGTGGTGGTTGTGACTGAGCAAATGGAGTAAACCCCTCAGCTTTTCACCAAGGATCTAACTCTCCTCCTAACTGACCTGTGGAAATTTCTCTGGAATGGCCACTAAAATGATCTCGTTTTGCTCAGGCTGTGTGAGCATCCTCCGAAGGCGAGTCCCGCCATGGCCTTGCACACAGGCAAGGGCAGCATCCTGCTCTTGGGCAGCTCTACCAACCACTACCGCTTAGGGTGCGGGTGGCCTCCAAGGGGAATGCAGCTGATCCTGGTGTGAGGAGTGACTCGGACTCAAAAGCCAGGATGAGAGGCTTGTGTGAGTGGCTGCTTGGGGCGAAGCAGTCATTTGTTGGAAGGCTTTCTGGGTGGCAGAGCTGGGAGCACTGTGGCTGTCACCAAGGGTGAGTCCAGATCTTTGCTGCTCTCTGTGAGGTGCTTTGGGGGAATGCAGAGATAGTAAAATGACCTGGGGCTGTGGCAGGCCTTGAAGTAAAGCTGTAGGGTTTCCGTAGTGGAAGTAGGTTAACTAAGTGGTTATTACACTGTTCTAGCATGTGGGCTCTCTGGAACACAAAGTCACCTGATGGAAATATTGCCCAGTAACAAAAATTTCCTAGCAGAAAATGAGCTTTCTGTGGCTGCAGTGCTGTTCTTCTGAGGTTTTCCATCTGCTTTACAAACACTATCTGACTGAGCCTAGCAATGCTTCTGTGAGAACAGCATTTCTAGTGACAGTTTGCAGCTGCCTAGCAGACGAGAGCACCCAGGTGCCATGATAAACCAGGGAGTGAATAATAGCCATCCCCGTTGTACAGAGGGAGGGATGCTGCTGCCAGACAGAGGGACAGCGTCGTTGTACTGTTTCACAGCTGAATGGCCCTAGGTAGTCACTGAAGATGAGAGCAGGCAAGATGATATAAGCCTATATAAGGTAATAAATCCTAATGGCTCGATTAACCTCACCTTTGGAAATGTGGTCTGAGCCGTTTTGACCAGTTGCTCCAAGTCCTTAGGCCTTTCTGTTTCGAAAAGTTAGCAGAGTCTCTTGAACGGGTAAGTTCACTGAGACCGGGCTTGGGTCTCACTGTGGCTGTTTCCAAGTCTGCAACTTCATGCCAGCCCTCTGGGCTCTTAATAGCCCTGCTTTTGACTCCTGGGAGGGCACGAGGGCTTACGATGTGCCACAGGGCACCGAAGGCAGAGGCTGGAGCTGGTTCTGTGGCACAGATGATCTCCATGAACTGTGATGACATTAATGTAATGTATGCCATCTCCTACAAATGTGAATGCCAACAAATACAAATTCTGTGCAAATCAAGCACTCACACAGTATGTGCAGATCATTGAACATCTGAGGAATCAAATATTGTATCAAAAGTTCTACTTACATGCACCTGTTTCAAAATTTGCTTTTGCAGAGCCCTTTTATGTTCCCATGGGAACTCTCAGGTGAGGGGGAGAGTTGTGCCATCCACTCCCTTCCCAGCTAAAAGAAGCACCTGAAGCAGGAGCCCATCTCCTGCTTTCTGGATTTCTCTTCTTTTCTGAAGCCTGCAGCTCCTGCTGCCTGGCTGCTCAGAAGGACTTGCACCTCTGTGGCATCCCTCAGTGGGGGGAAAAGGTGGATGTTAAGCGTTCCTCAGAAAAGGAAGCTGTACCCTTTGCCAAGTGGCAAAGAGCAAGTGCTGGCAGCGGCTGCAGGAGAGAAATTATTCCTTTGTCCTACAGGACCATACATTGGGAATCCATCTCCTGGTCCTTCTACAGCTCTTACAGCCGCGCTCACCACAGCCCAAGTGGTTTGGCTGCGTAAGCACCCCAAAAAGGTGATGAAGCTTGTTCTGAGAGCGCCTCTGTGAGGCACAAGTATCATTTCCTTTAGGAAAGGGAGAGGGAAGCAGAGGACTGCTGGGTGGTTTGCCTGGCACAGCAGAAGGAAAAGGAGGGGAGGGCATTGGGTTCCCCTCAGCTCCCACCCAACCCCGTGGGGAAGATGATTTGCAGCAGGGAAAGGAAAAGGTAGAAACAGTTGTGAAGTGTGCAAAACCTTAAGTGTGAAAACAAGCTGTGAAGTCCATTTTTTTTTTTTGACTAAGCTGCTGCTGATACCTCAGGGGCCTCGGGGTGATTCAAAACTGATCTGTATGTTGGATACAGCAGGGTTCATGGGAATCTAGGAATAATAGGGAAGGGAAATTGCACAGAATCAGAATCACTAGGTTGGAAAAGACCCTCAGGATCATACAGTCCAGCCATTCCTATCAACCGCTAAACCATGCCCCGCAACACCTCATTCACCCATCTTTTAAACACCTCCAGAGTGAGTGATTCAACCACCTCCCTGGGCAGTCTGTTCCAGGGCCCAATGACCCTTTCTGTGAAAACTTTCTGTTAATTTCTGTGTTTAAATTTAAAAAAAAAAAAATCTGCCTGATAGGTAGCAGTGAGCTCTGGGAAATGAGATCACATTTAGTCATAACTATCACACGTATAACCCCCCCTTAATAAAAAATAAAGCCTCTGCCAGCAGGTTAAGAGTTAGGGCCAACAACCCACGGTAAGCTGATAAATCTTCGTTCTTAGCCTATTAAATCACCAGCCCACTCATTCAAGAGGGACTGACCTTTGCTCTACCATAAATGCCAGTGTACGTGAACCACTTCAATCAATGCACTTTTTTTTTTCCCTTCCTTACGCGTAGTTTGTCTTACCATGTGGCTGTGTTATCAGCGCAATGTCTTATCAGGTGGCAGCACGGTGTGAGCTGCTGGGGGTTTGCTGTTCCTTCCTTTCGTGTGACAGCTCGGTGTGCCCCGCGCTTGCAGTGTCACCTCTTTTACTAGCTCAGGTGGTTTTCTCGGGGTTGTCAGCAGCGTTAGCTTTCTGGCTCTGTTGGACTTTTGGTTTTTCCCTCTCCTCAGTTTTCTTATCTTTCAACATATTCTGTGATCACCATGTTGCTGACTTTTACTGCGGTAAGGAGAAAAATGTAGCTTTTTTTTAATAGCCAGATTGTAGGCTTGTTTATTCTTTTATTTTTGGCTTCCTAGGAGCTTTTTTGCCACTTTTCACTTTCTGATTGTCTCTTTTTCTAATCTTGTTGGTGCTTATGCTCAAAGCCAAAATTTTGTATGGTGCTTTTTTATCACCTGCTGGCTAGAACACAACAGGAAAAACAAGTTCTGGTTTAAGGATCTGAGAAAGCAGGAAAAAATAAAGGCTAATTTGATGTTTTCTTCTGTGACAGAATAGGAGAAATCTGAGTTTAGAGGTAAAAGACCTGGCATGCCCAGAGCTCTAGCTTAAGCTTTATAACAGTATTTCTTCTAATTTCAGTGGAGGAAAATGAGATACCGGTTAATGTTGCAAGAGGAAAAGCTTAGTGAAAAGAGATTCCTTGGGCACCCAGGCTATTCTCAGTCCAGGACATCGTAGTGGGGATTTGACAAGAGATTTTAGGTAATGAGAAGGGGGTTTTTATGCACCTAGGAAGAAAGTTAGGCAGAGGCTGTGCTGGGCTGTTAAGGAGATCATGCTTGTTGCAGCTGGGTGCTAAAGTTCAATACTGGCAAAGAGAGGAAAAATGGTCTTTGGTCTCTTGGGAGAAAGGCATCTGTGCATCTTGGATGTTAGTGTCATGTCTAGAGATGGCGGAGATTTTTGAAGAACTTGTAGAGTGACAATATTTTGCTGAAAGAGTGTGCAGGGGAGTCATCGTTTTGTTGTTTGGTTTTAACAATGTAAATAACAAAAGCGATGACTGGAAAGCAAGTGTTTGTCAGAGGCATTGTGATTTTTTTTTTTTTTTCCCCCCTCACTCCCCAGGCCGGTCAAGGCTGGTGCTACCCAGAGCCATAGGGGTACTGAGTGCTGGCTGAGGCAGTGATTTGCAGCAGCCCTGCCTCAGACGAGGCACCAGCAAGCTGCGGAATAACTTGCTAACACGTTTGATCACTCCCATGATTTCAGTCTCCGCGTACGCTGATAAAACGAAAGACGGAGGCAACGTGGCAACGGGGAATTTGAAAATGTTTGTTGTGAATAGTGAGGCTGAATGCTAAATAGCAACATTTTGAAATGCTTCATCATAGCAAAATCTCAGGCGAGGATGACAGGCGTTTTGCGGATGAGGAGCCCCACAGAGTGGCTCTGCTATAGGCAGATAATGGGAACCTGGCGTTGATTCCCACTTACCTGCCCGTGCTGGCTCTGGAAGGAGCCCTCCTGCCTTCACTGGTGCAGTCGGAAGCACCTTTGCTGGTACATGAATGCTGTCTATGAGCTCTATGATGGAGTCCAGGCAAGTTACTCTGACGCAAACGAGAGACTGTGCAGCTCTGTGCTGCCCCAGTGCCCGTGCTTTGACTTCTCAGGTTGCTGCACAAGAGATGCTGGTGTTGGCGCTGCTGTTCCTTCTGGGGAAAAGCCCTCGGCTGCGGAACATCTCCTTTGTTCCTGGAGCCCCGGCTTGCTGGGACTGCTCCCAGGCCAGGTCAGAGTTTGGCAGCTGCCATCTACCTTTGACCACGTGTCTGCAATCATCTGTTTCCTTCACAACTATTGTTTCCTAGCACATGCTCCCCAAGGATTTTTCAGCCGACTTGCTTTGCCTTAGCCCCTGAGCGGGGCCAACCAACTGGTTTTCCCTGGGAGGTTATTCCGGGTTGAACAGACTTCGCTCTGCACAATGGATCTTGTTAAATGCCACTTCTTTCTTGCTTTCATTCCGCTAGTTCTAACGGGCGTTCTCGGACTGCTGAAATAACGTCTCTCTTTGTTCTGAGGGGGGACCCCTGTGCAGATACACGGTTTCCCCCAAACCGCGTCCTTTAAAAATAGATAAAACCCCTTTTCTAAATTGCCCTTTAGATGGATTTTGATAGAAAGGATGGAGGAATTGTGCACGGAAAAAAGAAATCGTTTAAAATGAGAACTGAAGCAAATATAGTTTAGTAGTATACTAGTTACAGAATGAACAGCATATTGTATGTGCTGTGTTAGAGGTATGTTATGAATAACAAAAGCACTGGAGCATTTACATATTTGTTTTCAGAAATCCTGGCAGTTGGATTTCACCATTCTGTGCCTCTTTGCCAGAATCACTAAACAGTGGTACATATGGCTTCTGAAGTACCATATGCCATAGAAAATGTTAGCTGATGCCTATAGTGATGCGACACGCTATAGTCTTTATTTAGATTTTTTTTGCAGTTTTGAACAAAGAATATTAGATCACGCAAAACATTGTGCAAGCAGCGTGTAGTAGTACATGCAGTAGGACATCGTACTCTGCACCCAAAAAAAAAGCAGAGTAAAAAAGGGGCAGAAGCGGTGGACGTGTGGGTTAGAACGTGCACGTGCCAAGAGACGGCAGCGTGACATGGGTCTGTACGGCTGAGGTACGAGAATTTTGAGTGTTTAAAGCGAAGAGTTAAGAGGCAGAGCTCTGCAGAAGTATAGATTTTGAACTGAGTCCCAGTTCCAAGAGACGTTTCCCCGTTCCAAAAAGTACTTAGGCTTAAATTTAAGTACATGCCTAAAATCCTTTGAGAGCGCAGGAGGCACGTGCGCGAGTGCTTTTCTGCACAGAACCCTCATTGTAGGAGCAGCAACAACTCTGTTCTCTCCCACATACTTGTCTGAAAATAGTGACAATGAACACAGTTTTAATGAGCTGCGTGAGCAACACCTTGAAAATAAAATGAAATATGGTTTCAAACAGAATGGCCAACCTGGAATTAAAAAACAAAATTGGGTGCTATTTTCTTTTTTTTTTTTTTTTTACAAGAGTTTTTAAACTATGGGTTTTTTTATCTCTCAGTCTTGACAGCCCTGGTGATTACTGCATCCATAGGGCTGAAGTCGTGCAAATACCTGAGCCTGAGGGGAGCCCAACGCCACAGAGCATCAGGAGCAGCCAAAGGAGAACAGCCCTGGGGGCAAGGAGAGCAAGGTGGTGTTTCCCACCTCCGGAGGTGAGTTGCAGCACAGTGCCCTGTTCTGCCCTCCCCCTCTTTTCTGACTCTTCTGCTTGGAGACCTGTGAACACTTAACAGGCTTAACTTCAAGCACCTTCATAGGTCAAATGAGATTTCTTACACGCTTAAGCGAGGGTCCAGTGCTTTGAGGTGGGGGAGGACTGTCACAGCTCTTCCTCTTGGTTTGGCTCCTGCTCTTAAAGCAAACCCAGCTTCAGTACCGGAGGGTGGGAGCACTATGGGATTCCTACAGCCTGTGCCAAGACCGTGTTGGTGTGGTGCAGCGAGCGCTAAGCCACGGAAAGTAGGAAATTAGGGAAGTATCGTACAATTTGCCGATACTTGCTTGGTTGAGACCAACCAACTAAGCAGAAGGGAAACAAACCAAGTGGAGAAACAGAAGGTGTGTAAGGCTCAACCCTGACTATAGCTGGATCAAAGTCACTTCCCAGGGAGGGTGGGAGCAGAAGGCTAAAAGGACAAGGGCTTACGACTGAGCTGGCACCACAGATGGCCAGGAAATGGGGGAGCTGCAGCCACTGGCCACGGGGAGAGCTGTCTGATAGGCCTTGGGCAGAGCACACATGGCGTTAGAGATGGGCACTGCCACCATGCAGCCTGCTAACCTGCTGGGGGAAGCGTGGATGCGGGGCTGGGAGGGGACTGGAGAAATGTGTACGTGGACATTGAATAGCACAGGTAACTGGAGAGGCCAATGCTGTGGAGGGGAAGCTTGTAATGCCTTGACTGGCTAGAAGGAGTGAAAAAGGCACTGCAAGCTACCGGTTGTCTTTCACAGCATGAGCAGAAGATTTAAGATACTGAGGCTGTCATAGAAATTCATCTGTGAGGCAAGGACTGGATGCTCCTCTGTGTAGGTAGCATTTTACACATTTTATGAACCACTACTTAAATGAATGGATGTAAACAGAAATAGAAGTAGGAAGTGGAAGCCAAAGGAAGACAGGAAGGCAGAGGCATGAGGGAAGCTTTCGTTGTCATCTGTTTGAGGTTGCTTCCTGGGTTCACTTGAAAACCAGCTACTGACTCAAGTTCAAACCTCATTAGGTGGTTGTAGGTTTGCGAAAGTAGTAACGGGGGAAGATTAAGGCCTTTACATTGACCTCATCCCAAGATCTTTCCATTCCTTTGTATGAACAAGGACCTTAATGGGACCAATAAGCAGAGGGAAATGAGTCTATCTTCCAAAAAAAAAAAAAAAAAAAAAAAAGATGAAGTAGCAGTGCTGAGCAGATGCTCCCTCCCTCAGTCTCTGGCTTCCACATCACTCGGAGGAGAGCACGGTGAGTGCCCAGCTTGCCCCGGTTATGCAGCTGCCCTTTTTAGGCTGTGAACCAAAGTGTCAAAACCAGCACCGAGCCCATTAAGTCACAAGCAGGGAGGCTGTCCAGATAGCAGTAGGTAGGCATCTAGAGAAGAAGGGCAACCTGAACTAGGTTGACTGCCGAGCAGGTTGATGTGGCTTTTTCCCCTGCCTGAAGAGACTGGGCAGGAAGACGGCTCTGGGCTCGGTGCACCCAGGTGGTGGAGCAGTGGGTGCTGCAGACCTGCCCTGCCTTGCCTTTCATGGGGTTTAGGGGGACTAACACAGGAAATTGGCTTCTAAGTATCTTGGGTGTATTTTCCCCCTAAAAATTCCCACTAAAGCAGGGAAGAAAGCCTCAACCGAGCTCTGTTACAATGGCATCTCAAAGCCTGCCTGCCTTACTGTTTCATTTCCAAGCTCTACTTGTGGATGGCAAGAGGTGTGACGCTGACACGCCCAGTGTCACGTTTAGTTTAGTGTTTGATAGGAATGGTTGGACTCGATGATCCGATGGGTCTCTTCCAACCTGGTTGTTCTATGATTCATTGGCCTGAATGGCTTTCCAGTGAGCGACTTTGACATGTGGTCTCCCTGGGCTGAAGGTGCTGTGTATCCTTTACGAGCACAAACACCCTGTTTGCTAGATCAGTCTTATTACCTTTCCTTTCAAAAAGCATCCACCGCCTGCCGCCCTGTGATTTGGAAAGAGGTTAACGCTTTCCCTTCCTAAGCCTCTGCTTGCCAGTACATCTCCCGTGTGCTGCAATTATTAAATGACACTTCACAACTTCATCTCCTCTTCTGCTACATCTGCGTGCCGCTCCCATGTGCGGCCTCGCTCACATCCCAAACACCCAACTGCATTGTTTCCTCTGCTTCTCCTGCCAGCATGGAAAGGAGCCATCCTCGGAGCAGGGTTGCCTCTGAGCTGGCAGCAGACGAGTGATTGGCATCGGGCGCTGCTGCTGAGGCCCTGGCAGGCCGGTTAGCAGAGAACCTTGGCTAATGAATGTCACCCACACCGAGCAGATGTGCCACTGCCTGCCATGCCAGATTTTTGACATAATACAGTGCCTGCTGGACACGGTAGTGCTCGGGAAAAGCCACTGCCTGACTCCAGCCTTCAGCACAGATTCATAGAATCATAGAACAACCAGGTTGGAAGAGACCCATCACATCTTCTAGTCCAACCATTCCTATCAAACACTAAACCAAGTCCCTCAGGACCTCATCTACCTGTGCCTTAAACCCCTCCAGGGAAGGGGAATCAACCACCTCCCTGGGCAGCCTGTTCCAATACCCAATGACCCTCATTCGATCTCCTCATTTGATGACAGCATTCGATCTCTCTCACGGTTTGTGTGTGTGAGAGAGAGAGGGAGAGAAAAGCCAAACCTGCACAAGGCAAGGGTGATGAATCGGTGCCTCCCGCTCCTCAGCAGCGTTTTGTTTTTAATTGATGCCTAAAGCAGGTTTGTGCTGGTTTCCCTCACATGCCAAGGTACCTTTAAAAAAAAAAGGGGGGGGAGGGGGGCACAAAAAAACCCAACCAAACAAAAGCCACAAAACAAGCCAAACCCCAATCCCCGCTTTTTTCCTGCGGTTCAAGCGCCCTCCCCGCCGGGAATGGGACAGGGCAGGGGGGCAAGGAGCGTGGGGGGCGCCGCTCCCCCCGTCCCGGAGCCCTGTGCAGGAGCCCCCGGGATACAGGCGGTTGGGAGCATCCCTGGGCGGCAGCTTCCCGGCCTTGGTCTCTCCTCTCCTGCCCCCCATCGGAGGGAAGCGGCACTCGCCCCGCGGGATGGGGGGAGCCCGGGGGCTCAGCTCCTGGGGGCTGCCCCCTCCTCCCGCCGCTAATCCCACAAAGCCGCCTTGAAGCTCCTGCCGGGGGCGCAGGGTCCCCTCGACCCCCCCCTCCCTATCCCAGTCTCGGGGTGGGAGGAGAGGGGGGCGATGCGGTGGGGTGGAGGGTGTGTTCGGCGGCTAATTACTCGGTCATTAAGCCTCTAATTAGCCGGCGGTGCGGGCTGGAGGGGAGGACGGTGCTGCCCCCTCCTAGGTTCACTCGGGGCCGCCTTCCACTGCTCCCCAGTCACTGCCTCCTTTGATTTCTGCAGCCGAAGGAGCGGCGTGGGACAGGTGTCTTCCCTACCCCGGAGGAGAGATGACCCCAGGACACCCGCGGGTATCTCCAAGACGCGTTTCTGGGGTCCCCGTTGTCTGGGCGAGGCTGCTGTCTGGAGGATGCTCCGGTGTGGGGTGACTGTGGGGGTGTCCTATAGGGCCCTGAGGAGCAGGGGTGCTGGTGTCGCTCCCTCCCTGGCGCCTGAAAGTCAACTTCAGAGGGGCTGGGATATAGCGTCAAAATAAGAAATGCTGTGGTTGCACGAGTGTAAGGTGGATCGCTTTGCTGCTCTTCCCGGCTCTTTTCCCCCTCAGCCTTTTTATCTTTCAATTTAAAACCAATTAAAGGTTTCTATAAATCTGTTAGCGTCCCTTGGACGCGGGGCCCTCCGCTGCCTGCTGTATTGCCCTTTAGATGCCTCTTCCTTTTTTTGTTTTACAATTGTTGCATCAATATAATGCTTCCTTTCTTCCTCTGTCTCTATAGATACAGATCTACAAGGCAAACCAAAGGTTTCCACTGCCATTCAGCGCCTCTTCATTTGTCCGGGAGCCGCAACAGTGGTGCCCTTTCTCTTCTGGCTGCTTTTCCCTGCTTCTGGAGCAGCAGTTATGGGAGAAGCAGATGGCTACTGATTGGGTGAGCTTTGTGGCTTTAATGCTGAATACTTTATGGAAAAGGACTTTATCATGCTTGGTTGGTCAGAGGAACAACGGGATGAGATTTATGACTAGAGAAAATAAATCTTTTTAAGTTTCCAGCTCCTTCACACACCCCGCATCGAGTGGCAGAGCTGAAATCCTCTGCATCTTTTTTTTTTTTTTTTTTTTCCCCTCTCCCTCCTCCTACACCCCCACCCTCCCCCGTCTGTCTGTCCTTTCACCGCTCTCTCCACCCCCTTCTCTGCCAGGGTTTAGCAAACCTCTGCAAACTTCAGGGACCGTCGCTCTCGCTGGCGCAGCACAGGCCTTCGCAGGCCCACGGCTGCGCGGGGGGAAGGAAAAGAGCATCCCCAGATGTGGATCATCCTCTTAAGGGGCATGTGCTGAGCCGTCGGCTCCTGCCAAGACTCGGCCACGTGTAACCCAGAAAGCGGCCACCTGGGTCGCCGAGGGGGGAGGTTTGAGGGATGTCCTCATCGATCCAACAGCACTGGAGGCGTCAGAGGTGCCCGGTTCAGGCTTCCCTCTGCTTACTGCAGAACCCAGGTCTCCCAAACGAGAGGTTCCCTCTCGTTTGGGAGACCTGGGTTCTGCAGTAAGCAGAGAGCAGCTCTCCGCAGGCTCAGCCCTTGCCATGAGCTGCAGCCCACGGACCCCTGGGTTCTGTGTGGCCTTAAGCCGGTGCACGACCAACTCCAGCCCCAGCAGCGGCACACAGGGCCAGGAAGGCTCGAGAACGGGTAGGAGGCAGAAGTAACCATCAGTCCCGTGGGGTTCCCTCCTTCGTTTTCTCTTTCCCGTCCTACCTAGCCCGTAGCGTCCTCTTGTCAGGCTGTTAAACATTTTAAGGAAGATAAAGCTAGGTGAAAGCTTTCCAGCTTTTCAACCTATGGGGTCACGTGTGGAGGAGAAAGAGAAAGCTGTGCTGATAATGAAGACAGTCAGAAGTAATTTGGGGCTGTACACGAACTATTTCACCAACTGCCTTACGTTACGTTCAGTGGTCTGTTTTCTAGTCATGTATATAAAAAATTGTGTGACCCTCTGATGAATATAGACGTTAATATTTCTAAAATACTTCCGTGTTTGCTTGCGTAGAAGTTAAGGGGGAGTTCAAGAGCTGTCAGGGGCTGAAGAAATAGCTGAAGCGCTTAGTGCATCTCTGAGCTATGAGAAAACAGGTAGAGAAGGGATGCTGTGGCTGCCTGAGAGAGCAGGAGCGCTCGTTATTTCTTGGAGTGAACCACAGCCAAAGCTCGTACTTGGCAAGAAGGGTGTGAGGGCTTTGCAGCATGGGAGTGACTTGAGCTGCCAGTCCCGGGTGCTGCTGCATCACTGTGATGTGGCTGAAGGGTCGATGGAAATAGGAAGGGATGGAAATGCGGGCTTGCTCTGGAGCTGAGCTGGAAATAAGCTCAGGTACTGCTGGCATTCCTTGACCCTGGCGAGTACCTGGTGGTGAAGCGTCTGGCTGATTGTGAGACTGAGGAGTCCCAGAAGGGTCCCTGTGCCTGCTTGGGAGGGTGAACAGTGGGAGAAATGGTGCTTTTGCAAGCTGCCGTTTGCTTCTCTGCAGCGATGCTGCCGACACCCCTGTACAGGACCTCTCGAGGAAAGGCACAGTGTGTGAGTCCAGTAACAGTAAAATGCAGAAAGGATGATTTGTCACTCAGCTGAGGTCACGATTTATTTCCACTGCAGAGGCCTAACTGTCCTGTTTGTCTCAGGGGAAGGGAACCCATCCGCCTGCATTTCTTCAGGCACCAGGAAAGCTTGTGTCTCTACGTTTCCTTTTGAGTGACTTCTCCGGTCGACCTTGCGTGCTTCCTCCTGGCTGGGTTTGCGCACTTCTGGGAACTTGTATTTTCTCAGCAGCTGTATTTCATGGGTGAGTTTATAGCACAGTAACTTGTGAGACGGTTCGGCTTCCCGTGTGTCTCCTCAGAGGAGTAACGGCACGTCCAGAGGCCTGGGGTTTGTCCCAACTTTCAGGCAGCATTTCCCAAGGAACGCAGGAGCCTTTCTGAGCACAGGTTGCGCAGCCTCAGGTGCCTCCTTTGCCTTGTGCCTCCCTCCGCAAAATCCAGGCAGGAGAGAGAGAAAAGGGACACAGCTGAGAGCTTGCCCTGACATCCTCAGAGAGACAGATCCTCCGTCCTTTGCAGCCATCCCCATGGTAACTCCTCATGGGCAGAAAGCTGGCACTTCCCTCTGAGAGGTTAAGCCACCGCAGTGTCCGAGCACCCCCATCACCCCCCTGACCACACGGCCTCCCTCTGTCCCCAGCAGTGTCCGAGCACCCCCATCACCCCCTGACCACACGGCCTCCCTCTGTCCCCAGCAGTGTCCGAGCACCCCCATCACCCCCCTGACCACATGGCCTCCCTCTGTCCCCAGCACCCTCCCCGTCTGGCAACGTGTCTGTGGGGCTCCAGCTGGCCTGCCTGGCCCCCTCCGAGCCCAACTCCCGTTCCTGCCTTGGCTGCTGCCCAGCTCAGTCCTCGGTGGGTGCCCCTGTACCGCTGTTGGGTGCTGCGCTTGGGGAGGCCGTGGCAGCGGGGAGGCTGGGGCAGCGGGGAGGCTGGCTGCGGGGGGCTCTGTGCCACAGCAGTGAGGCAGCAGCTCCTCAGCCCAGGTCACTTTTGGGTCTCCGCAGGAGGTTTTCTGTAAGAATAAGCGTGCCTCGCCTGCCGTGCCTCACGCAGGGTTTCTGGGTGGGGGAGACGGCATCCCCGCAGCGCCCGCCCTGCACCTGCCACCCCGGGCAGGGCTGGGGTGCCCTTTCCCCGCTGTCCCCCCAGAGTGGCCGTGCAGCTTCTCCGTGCTCCGGCTCTGCCGCTTGGCCTGGCTGTTCCCGGCTGTGCTGCGGGCGCCGGGCACCGACAGCTGAAAGAGTGCGTGGGCTCAGGAGTGGGGCTGAGGCGACGCGGCCGCCTGGGCTCCTCTTGTGCGGTAGCATCGGAGGCTGAATAAACGCCGATAAACGCCGCCAGGCTCCTTCCTAGCGCAGGAGAATTTCCGTGGCTGAGACAACGCTGAAGCGATTTCGATGTCGTTTGTGCCGCGCTGTCCCTGGAAATTCCCGTGAACAAAAATAACGCCTAGGTTTTCCTTTCTCCCTCCTAACCGCGGTCATTCGGACCGTTTGTACCGCACAGCGAGGGCTGCGGGGTTTAAAAAATACGGGGGACGGGGGAAGAGGAAGAAAAGGGAAAAAAAAAAAACCAGGAACGAGGGGAAAAACCCGCTTTGAAGCAGAAATCGAGAACCAAATTTTTACGGCTTCCCATATATTTAATGTTCTGACAATCTCCGTTTTTAGGAGACGTTTGTGCTTTGTCGAATTAATAAGATAACGGTTGAAAGCATATTATATGCGGCCTCTAATCCTAATGCAAGGAAAATCGTAATTATTTAGAGGATGAGTGAATGTGAAAGCCAAACATCAGCCCTCTCCCTGATTGCGAAAAAACGCTCCCTTCGCCTCTGGAAAACGCTTTGTCTCTTCTTTTGTTTAGTTTGCGGGGCCTCGCATTTTATTTTTAATTGTTTTTAATCTTTTGTTTTTTTTTTTTTTTTTAAATCTGAATTGACGGCATTAAAAGGGAGAAGCGGCGGAGGTTTCTCCGTGCGGCAAACCCTCTGTTTTCATGGGATCACCGGGTTGGAAGAGACCCAGCCCGGATGGTCGAGTCCAGTTATTCCCATCGAACGCTAAAGCCGCGTCCCTCGGCACGTCGCCCACCCGCACCCAAACCACGCAGCGGCGGCTGCTCCCGCGGAGCGGCCCCGCAGCCGAGGAGCCCCCGGGCTGTGCGGGGACAGGGCTGGCGTCATAGAACAACCGGGTCGGAAGGGACCCGTCGGGTCTTCTCGTCCGGCCGGGGCCGCCCCCTCGGTGCGTGTCCCCTCGGGGGACCCCTCCGCCCGTCGGGACGGGGGTAGAGTTCTCCCCCCGCGGCTCCGGCGGCCCTTTTCGCTCTCCCGCTCGGGAGGGGGTTATTCCCGGGGCTGCCGGTCGGCGGGACCCCCGGGTCGGGGTCACGGGGGGGGGTGGGGGGGTGGGGTCCGCCCCGTCCGGCAGGTGCGCGGAGCCAGGTGAGGAGCGTGCGGGCTGAGCGGCGGCGGGCGGCCCCCGAAGGGGTTAAAGGGAGGGGACGTGGGCCGTCACGCGTCATCGGGCAGATTATGTGCGGCAAACAAAAAGTGTGTGCGTGCGTGCCAGTCGCTCAGTGCCTCGGGTCCATCTGCACCGCGCGGCTGCCGCCGGCCCCGCCGCCCATGGAGCGCCGCTGATACAATAGCGCGGGGCAGCCCGCAGCCCCCCAGCCTTTGTCGCGCTCCTCGGGGCCACCGTCCCGCCGCCGGCAGCGCCGAGTCCCCGGTGAGTCCCCTCCGAGCCGAGCCGCGGGGTGCGGGAGAGAGGCGGCCCCGCCCGGCCCGCACACAAAGGGCTGCGGGAGAGGCGGCGCCGGGGGCCGGGGGGGGGGGGGCGGCCCACGAGTTCGTCCGGGGCAGCCGCTCCGCTCCTTTGGCCGAATCCTCCCTTCGGTGGAAGGGCCGGGGGGAGGCGGCCGGAGCCCGCGGGAGGCAGCGACACCCCCCGCCCGGGACCCCGTCGCCCGCCGAGAGCTGCTGTTGCGGGGGAGCCGGGAGCCGCCGCTTTATTCCCCGGCTCGACCCGAAAGGAGTCATTTCGATGGCAGATGCTCCGGGGGGGGAAGGCGGCCCCGCGGTAACGGGGTCGGAAGGGCCCAGGGCGCCCGCGGCTCGGGCTGCGGGGATAAGGGCGGCCGCCGTCCCGCTCCCCGCGGGTCCCTCCCGCCGCCCGCAGCCGCCTCTCCTCCCCGCGCACCGGCCTCCTCCATAAAGAAGCGTCGCGAGGGAAAAGTAATTACCGCCGCTTTTCATTAAAGTCTCGGAGTGAAAGTGCCGGATCACGGTAATGAGCAGACGTAGGTTCCCTCCTGTCGAGGGGAGCGGGAGCAGAGGGGACACGCGGGCGGCGACAATGACAACCGGCTCCGAACCCGTCCTCTCCGCTCCTGGCCCCGCACCCGGGCTGCCCCACCGGCGCCTCCGAGCCGCCTCTCCCGCTCGCCGAGCTCCGAGCCGCCTTTATTTGGCTTTTTTATTATTATTATTATTGGGGGTTTTAGTATTATTATTTGGTTTTTCTTTTTCTTTTTCTTTTTTTTTTTTTTTTTTCCCTCCCCAGGCCTGCGATAGCCCTCGCCTCCTTCTCGTTTTACTGAACCTTTTTGACCGTTAATTGCAATTTTTTGTCGCTCGCCTTTTTGTTTTCCGCGGCCGCCCCCGGTGGCAGCGCCGGCCCCGCTCTGCCCCGCGTGCGCCCCCAGGCATGGAGGACGCCGGCGTCCAGAGGGGACTGTGGGACGGGGACGCCAAGACGGTCCAGCAGTGCTTGACCGACATCTTCACCAGCGTTTACACCACCTGCGACATCCCGGAAAATGCCATCTTCGGGCCCTGCGTCCTGAGCCACACGTCCCTCTACGACAGCATCGCCTTCATCGCCCTCAAATCCACCGACAAGCGCACCGTCCCCTACATATTCCGGGTAAGACACCCTCTGCCGCACGGATGCTTTCCCTTGTCTGTCTCTGCTGCCGGGATGCGGGATGCTCTTCCCCTGGCGGTTTGTGAGAACCTCCCTGCCTCCGGGATGCTTTCCCTTGTCTGTCCCTGCTGCTGGGACGCGGGATGCTCTTCCCCCGGCGGTTTGTGAGAGCCTCCCCACCTCTGGGATGCTTTCCCTGGTCTGTCCCTGCTGCTGGGATGCGGGATGCTCTTCCCGCGGCAGTCTGTACGGGCTTCCCCACCTCTGGGATGCTTTCCCTGGTCTGTCTCTGCTGCTGGGATGCGGGATGCTCTTCCCGTGGTGGTCTGTGAGGACCTCCCTGCCTCTGACACGCTTTCCCTTGTCTTGTCCCTGCTGCTGGGATGCGGGATGCTCTTCCCCCGGCGGTCTGTGCGGGCCTCCCCTTCTCCGGGATGCTTTCCCTGGCGTGTCCTGGTGGGACACCCCTCAGCCGGGATGCTCTTCCCGCGGCCGGGCCGGGATGTTTTTCTCTCGGTCTCGGGATGCCGTTCTCCCGGCGCTGGGATGCTCCAGCCGCGGCCGCCCGTGCCGGTGCCGTCGGTTTGTCCGTCCGCGAGGCTTTCCCGTGGCGTGCCCCCCCCGCCCCCCGCAGGGCTGCTTGTGCCGGTCCCCGGCACTGTTTTCGGGCTGTAACGCTGCCGCGGCGGGTTCCAGGTGGACACGTCAGCCGCCAACGGCTCCTCGGAGGGTCTGATGTGGCTGCGGCTGGTGCAGTCGGCGCGGGAGCGCGAGGAGCAGAACCTGGAGGCCTACGTCAAGAGCGGGCAGCTCTTCTACCGCTCCCTGCGCCGCATCGCCAAGGACGAGGAGCTGCTGGTGTGGTACGGCAAGGAGCTCACGGACCTGCTGCTGCTCGGCCCGGCCCGGGGCCCCGCGCGCAATAACGGTGGGTGCCCCGCAAGGCGCGGAGAGGGGGGGAGGCCGGCGGCGGGACCCCTTTCCCCTTCTAACCGGCGCCCGTGCCCAGTGTTAAGGGGAGGCCGGCGGCGGGACCCCCCCCCCCAACCCTTTCCCCTTGTCACCGGCCCCAGGCTCTCCGCCCTTCGCCTGCCCCGAGTGCAGCCAGCGCTTCCAGTTCGAGCTGCCGTTCGCCGCGCACCTGCGGTTCCGCTGCCCGAAGCGGCTGCCCGGGCCCGACGGCGGCCCCGCGGCAGAGCCCGCGGCCGGCAAGGACGGCGGCGCCAAGGAGCGGGAGCCCGGCAAGTTCCGCAAGCCCCCGCACCACCCCTTCGCGGGCGCCGACGGCGGCACCAAGCCCTCCACGGACTTCCACAACCTGGCGCGGGAGCTGGAGAACGCCCGGGGCGGCTCCCCGGGGCGGCCGGGGCCCGGCGAGGAGGCGGCTCCGGGGCTCGGCAAGCGGCGCTTCGCCGACGACGAGGAGCAGCAGCAGCAGCAGCCGCAGCAGCAGCAGCGAAGCCGCTTCCCGGCGGAGCGGCCGGGGCTGCCGTCGGCGCCCAAGGAGGAGCCGGTGTGCGCCCCGCAGCAGCAGCAGTACCGGGCGCCCGGCTCCTACTGCGGCCTGGAGGAGGGCGGCCGCCTCTTCGCGCCGCCCAGCCCGGAGACGGGCGAGGCCAAGCGCAGCGCCTTCGTCGAGGTGAAGAAGGCGGCGGCGGCGGCGGCGGCTCGCGGCTCCGACCCCGACGGCGGCGGCCCCGAGGAGGGCCAGGAGCGCTCGTCGCCGGGCGCGGCGGGGGGCGAGGCGGCTCGGTGCCCCCGCGGCGGCCCCGGGGCGGCCCTGTCCGCCCGGCTGGAGGGGAGCGGCCCCGCGCGGGGCAGCGCCTTCACCTCGGTGCCGCAGCTGGGGGCGGCCGAGGAGAGGAAGAGCGCCTTCTCGCAGCCCGCGCGCTCCTTCCCGCACGTCCCGCCGCTCGTGCTGGGGGCGCAGAAGCTGGGGCCGCTGGGCGAGCCCTGCCCCGACGGCGCCGTCGCCGCCGCCCCCGCTCGCCTGTACGCGGCCGAGGCGCTGGCCGTCAAGCTGCCGGGCGGCGGGGGAGAGGCGGCGGCGGCGGCTGCGGGGGGGGGCGGCGGAGGAGGAGGAGGCGGCGGGGGGGGGCTGCCCAAGCAGAGCCCCTTCCTCTACGCCACCGCCTTCTGGCCCAAGAGCTCGGCGGCCGCGGCGGTGGCGGCGGCGGCCGCGGGGCCCCTGCAGCTGCAGCTGCCGTCGGCGCTGACGCTGCTGCCGCCGTCGTTCACGTCGCTGTGCCTGCCGGCCCAGAACTGGTGCGCCAAGTGCAACGCGTCCTTCCGCATGACCTCGGACCTCGTCTACCACATGCGCTCCCACCACAAGAAGGAGTACGCGCTCGAGCCCCTGGTCAAGCGGCGCCGCGAGGAGAAGCTCAAGTGCCCCATCTGCAACGAGTCCTTCCGCGAGCGGCACCACCTCTCCCGCCACATGACCTCGCACAACTGAGAGGGGACACCCCCCGACCCCACCGGAGACCCCCCGGACAGGGGTTACCCCGCTCCCCGCCCCGTGACGGGGGGAGCCGCTCCCGGGGACGCAGCCGACCCCTCCCGGGGACCCCCAAACCCGCCCCCCTCCCTCCCTCTCTCCCTCCCTCCGGGGAACCCCCCCCCCCCCCCGCCCCGGGGGCAGCCGCCGCCGCTTTCGTTCCCTTCGATGCACGCATTTTCACTTTCCGAGGAGGGGTGGGGAGGGCAGCAGCGGGGACAACAAAAGGGAAAAAGAAAAAAAAAAAAAAAGGAAGACGAAGAAGAAAAAAAAAATGGAAGAAAAAAAAGGAAGGAAAAAAAAATGAAGAAGAAGAAAAAAAAAAAAGAAAAAAGCACTGGGAAAAAAGAAGAAAAAAAAAAGGCAAATGACTTAAAAAAAATTACATTTTTAAAAATGTCATATATTGCAACATATTGATGCATTTGTCATACGTTTCTACTTAAATTATTAAGCACTTATGGTTTAGATGTAATAATAACTATATGTCAGGGTAAATTTTTATTTTCGATATGATGCTAAGGGTGGGGAGGAGGGCGGTGCGGGAGGGGGAGGCGGGGGCTGGGGTCCTGCCCGCACCGGGTCACCCCCCCCCCCGCCGGCTGCAGTGTCACTTGGTGCCCGTGAAATGGAGTCTCGGTAGTTCCGTGTTACCTGTCCTTTGCCGTTTGGGTTTGGGGTTTTTTGTTTTTTTTGTTTTTTGGTTTTGTTATTTTTTTTTGTTTTGATTTGGGTTTTTTTTTGTTTTGTTTGGTTCCTCTCCCTCTCGAAAAGATTTATTAAACTTTATAGTTTATCTGGATATGTTGGATGCTTTGACAATAAATGACTTTATTTTCTTCAAAGCACCTGGACGTTAATGGATGCCGGGGGTGGGTGGCGGAGAGCGGGCTGGGGGAGGCTCTGCCGTCTCCCTTCTGTGCTCTCCTTCCCTGCTCTCCTTCCTTCTCCCTCCATCCCTCTCCCATCTGTCCTTCCCTCAGCTCATTCTTCGTTTCGCCCTGCGTCTTATTCACCTTGTATTTCACTCTCTTTCTTTTGGCCTGTCCTTCCCTTCCTTTAACCTTCTTTCGGGTTTAATTTCTTTCCCTCTTTCCTTCTTTCCTCCTTTCTTCTTTTTCACTTTTTTCCTTCTTTCCATCTTTCCTTATTTCCCTCTTTCCTCTTTCCCTCTTTCCTTCTTTCTTCTTTCCTTCTTTCCCCATCTCCTTCTGTCTTATCCTTCCTTCTTTCTTCTCTTTCAATTTTTTCCTTCTTTCCTTCTTTCCCTCTTTCCTCTTTCCTTATTTCTTCTCTTTCCCTCTTTCCCTATTTCCTTCTCTCTTCTCTTTTCTTCTTTCTTCTCTTTCCCTTTTTCCTTCTTTCCCTCTTTCCTCTTTCCCTCTTTCCTTCTTTCTTCTCTTCCTTATTTTTCTTCTTCTTCCTTATTTCCCTCTTTCCCTCTTTAGCTCTTTCTTCTCTTTCACTTTTCCCCCTCCTTCTGTCTTTCCTTATTTCCTCTTTCCCTCTTTCCTTCTTTCTTCTCTTCCTTATTTTTCTTCTTCCTTATTTTTCTTCTCTCTCCTTCTTTCTTCTCTCTCCTTCTTTCTTCTCTCTCCTTTCTTCTCTCTCCTTTCTTCTCTCTCCTTCTTTCTTCTTTCCTTCTTTCTTCTCTTTCCCTCTTTCCTTCTTTCTCTCTTTCCTTCTTTCTTCTCTTTCCCTTTTCTCTTTCCGCGTCTTACTCTCCTTCCTCTTTCTTCTATTTCTGCGCCTTTCTTCTCCTTCAACACCTGCAGAGCTGAGACAGAGGGAGGGAATGAGCTGACGATGAGCTGAAACCCTATTTCCGCGCACAAGCACACAACCTCAGCCCTGTGATCCCCGACCCTCCCTCCGGGAGGGTCGGGGATCACAGGGCTGGGGTTGTGTGCAAGGAAAATTCCCGGAGCCGCCGGGAAGCTTTCCCAGCTCTGGAGGAAGCCGGGATGGAGCTCCAGGTAGGATACGCTTGAAAACCTGGGGATGCGGGTGCTGGGGAGGGGGGGGTCTCGCAGCCCCCGGGGGCGGTCGGGCAGCGCCACCTGGTGGTGTCGCCGCGGGGACCGGGGATGCTCGGAGCGGCTGAGGGTCTCCGTCGGGGCTCTGCGCCTCCCCGAGGGGCTGGGACAGGAGGCACAGGTGATGCCGACCCCTATTCTCGCTCTCAGAGAACGCCTTGGGGCGGAAGGAACCCTAAAGCCCGTCCAGGGCCGCGGACAGGGACACCTCCTATGGGTCAGAATTGCTCAAAGCCTGTTTTTCAGTTCCTGCCTTGCCTCCTCTGGCCCCTAGAATTTGCCCGCAGGTGAGTATTGCGGGAGCTGGCTCACAGCTGGGAGGGCTTGGGCACTCCGGGCCATACAGCATCTTGCAAATTAAACCCAAACACTTTATTGTCTCTCACAGCCCAGTAGCCTGCACTTGGGGCACAACAACCCTATGCAGAGCTACAGACTGGGAGAAGCCTGGCTGGAAAACTGCCAGGAGGAGAGGGACCTGGGGGTGTTGGTTGACAGGGACTGACCATGAGCCAGCAGTGTGCCCAGGTGGCCAAGAAGGCCAATGGCATCCTGGCTTGGATCAGAAATGGTGTGACCAGCAGGGCCAGGGAGGTGATTCTCCCTCTGGACTCAGCACTGGTGAGGCTGCTCCTTGAATCCTGTGTTCAGTTGTGGGCCCCTCAGCACAAGAAGGATGTTGAGGCTCTGGATTGAGTCCAGAGAAGAGCAACGAGGCTGGTGAAGGGGCTGGAGAACAGGCCTTATGAGGAGCAGCTGAGAGAGCTGGGGGTGTTTATCCTGGAGAAGAGGAGGCTGAGAGGAGATCTCATTGCTCTCTCCAACTACCTGAAGGGAGGTTGTAGAGAGGAGGGAGCTGGGCTCTTCTCCCAAGTGACAGGGGACAGGACAAGAGGGAATGGCCTCAAGCTCCGCCAGGGGAGATTTAGGCTGGACATTAGGAGGAAGTTTTTCACAGAAAGGGTCATTGGGCATTGGAATAGGCTGCCCAGGGATGTGGTTGATTCACCTTCCCTGGAGGTGTTTAAGGGACGGGTGGATGAGGTCTTGAGGGACTTGGTTTAGTGTTTGATAGGAATGGTTGGACTAGAAGAGCCGATGGGTCCCTTCCAACCTGGTTGTTCTATGATTCTATGATTCTATGATCCTTGTCCTGGCCTGGCAGCACCCTGCTCTTCCGCCCCTCCATTCTGTCCTGGTCCATGGGTGCGGTGCAAAGCCCCAAGGCTGCGCTCAGGGGGGTCTGTTTGGGCTCAGGGGGGTCCTGCCTGCACAGTCAGCACCTTAAAAAATACTGTCACACAGTGCACGTGTGTCACAGCCCACACCCTGCGGCGTTACTGGTGTGCAAACTCGCAGTGTTCCTCCACGTAAGCACTTCTGGGCAGGAAATTTAATTCGAGATATCAGGCTTTATTTTGGCAAAACCAAGTATCAGGATCAGGAGGGATAAATAAAACCCCAGGCCTGACTGACGACACCAACACAAGCAGGACGTCAAGCAGGCAGCCTGCTCCAGCCCCAACAGTTGCCTGTTGTAGGAAGGAGGATGGTGAGTGGTTCCCTCAGGCCACTGGGGCCGAGGGTTCGGCCACAGTGGAGCCTCCACTCCGCAGAGCCACGATGGCTTTCCTTGGGGTCACGGTTAGGACCACTGCCCAAACACTGCTCTTTTGTCACCTTACAGCCCTGCTGCGAGTGGCAGGGGAAGGAAGGGCATCTCCTTTATCTCCTTCCCCTATCTGTGGGCTGACACTGCACCACATCCCTGTGTGGCACAGAGTGTGAGCAGCCACTGCTGCTGGTTGTACAGCTGAAGCCAACTGGGCTGCAGCTCCAGCTACTTGTCCTTCCCTGCCACGAGATCCTCTCCCAGCATCACAGCCAAGACAAGGCAGCACCAAGGCATTCCCTGGGTGTTTCTTGGGTGATGCCTGGTCTCGCGTGCCTGCACTGGAACGTGCAGCTGTGAGGTGCATGTTCAACGTGCTGCAGATCAAGGGGGAACCCTGGGGGGTGAGGAAGGGCAGCCTTCAGCCTCAGCCTGCTCCAGTGCTGCCAGCAGAGCCCCTTGCCTACCCAGCTATGGTGCTCGAGGGAATGCTGCTCCATTCACATTCAGGCCGTGCTGCAAATAATAGTAAGTCCAACAAATGCTGATGTTCATGCTGTTACCAGGGTGTAGTGGGCAGGCTTGCACTCGCAGTAGTTATTTGAAAGCAGATTTGAATTGTGGTTATTCTGATCTGTGTCAGTGCTACGCGTGGGCAGATATGTGGTTTGGGGGCTTGTTTGTTTGTTTGTTTTTAGTACAAGAAGCAGCGGTCAGGCAGCCACAGGCAACAGACCTGCAGCTCACAAATCGCCAGGAGCAGCTGCCTGCCTTGGGGCCTGATCCTGTCCCCACCAAAGCGAGCAGTGACTCTGGTTCCTCGCAGAAGCAGGTTCTGCTGGGGATCAGGACACGTGCGCTCACACACAGGCGGCTGAATTCACAGCTGCACGAGCACAGGCTGAGCAGAGCTACTTTGACTTTTGTTTGGGGACTGGATGGAGGTGTCTGACTCTCTGTGGCCATGGGCTGTTGGGCTGGGGTACTACAGAGGAAAGTTGTGCTCTGGCTCTTGGATCTGCCTGTAGCTGAGGCCTTGACAGAGCAGTAGATGAGAGGCTGGTATTTTCCAGCAGCGAGACAGGTGAGATGGCTCCTGAGTGGCTTTGTGCTCGAGGGAAAGGGATGTATGTAAACTGGCAACACCTGGATTCCCCGAAGCACCCGGCTAATTATCTTAATTGAATTAAGCTGGTTAAATGCATATAATAACACATTCTGCTTTTACACCTCCCCCCGGGAGCAGGGCCACGTCCAAGATGGACCTCACTACATCCCCGTTACACTCCTGCTGCAGGTGAGTCTCTGTTAGGCTTTTTTTTTTGCAAGCTCCTGGTGCGGCAGGAGCACGTTTCCCCAGGGAAGGGCTGGCCCCAGGGTACCCTGTGCCTGTACCAGCACAGGAACACGGTGTCTCTCCTCATTCCCCTGAGAGGCCGAATCCAGCAGGCTGTTACTGTGCTAATACTGTGAAATGAACCTTCCTGCGAGTGAAAAAACAAGTGATGATGAAACTCTGTGGTGCTTTCCCCGTGAGGCCGTCTGGTAGGACAGTGCTGTAGCCTGGCTTGGGGCCGTCAGACCCCTACACGTACATCCCACGGGAAGCAGGGCTGGTTCCTATAAACACGGGGCTGGTGGAGCACGTGGCAGCTTCACACACAAGCTCACCGAGCAGAGCCTCACTGCCTTGTTTTATGTCTTGTCACATTTTGTCTTGCGTGTTTTTAAGGAGCAATTAATGCTGGGCTGGGGTTTGGAGAGGGGAGTTTCTGCCGTGTCAGAGCACAGCCTGTGTTCTGCAGCAGCTCGAGCAGAGGCTCAGAATTGCTCCTTCTCCTTTTCAAACAAGGAATTTTGCACTTGAAGCTCAACTTTTCCTCTCCGTTTGCTGAAAGTTCGTTCTGCAACCGAGCCTTGAATAATTTAGGTAACACAACATCAGCATTAGGCATCAGAAGCTGCTGGTGTGTATGTAAGGGCTGCTACTGCCAAAGGCAATTAAGCTGGATTATGCCAGGAAATTGACTATTACATCTACTTACTTATTTATTTAGATTGAAGCCTCCTGGCTTTTTTTTTTTTTTTAACTGATTGATGCTACACGGGTACTTGGACTATTTGAAATTGAGCTCAATGCCTAGCGTTAATTAATTGGTTCGAAGGAAAACAACCCAAGATGATGTAGTTCATTCACAAAGGACTGCTTGGAAGTTTTCTTTCTTAGGGTTTAAAGATGGAAATATGCCATAAGGACGATATCTTGCATGTGGCCTGCGCAGCCGTCTGGGCTTCTGACCCTGGTGGGGACACAGCAGTCACCAGAGGAGGGCGATGGTATTCTGCAGACTGTCGGGAGTCCCCCCCCCACCCCTCCTCTCCATCCTGAGGCAGCACCTTGCCTCTCAGGTACATAGCAAGGTTCTCCCACAGCAGGGAAATAAAAGAAGTACAGTGGATGAGATCTGAAAGGACTTAGCTGTTTCCTGGTGCCATCCAGCAAGGGTTGTGAACATGCAGAGCTGTGGGGCTGCCATCCACAACAGGCCTAAAGGACCAGTGTGGGCAAGTTCACCTGCCGGGTGTCACCTTGGTAACCTTTCCAACAGCCCCACTGCACAGGATTTTGTGGGTTTGGGGATTTCTTCACTGGGGTGGCAGGAATTGGTCATGAGGCGTATTTGAGCACAGGATGCCTGGCAGCTAGGGCAGCACCAGGAAAGCTGGTGGGAACTGGAGAGGTGGACGCTAGAGTTTAATATTTGTGAGGCTGGGCTTGCTGGTGAACGGCAGCTTTTCACCTCCTGGGACTGGCATGTGCCTCCTTCCCACCTCCTGGGCTGCTGCTGTGCCCGGTCACTGCCCTGATGAAGATTTTAAATGTTTTTACGTTCAACTTAACCTAGGGTGGCAGAAACGGTTTACAGCCTCCTTAGTCTGTACGGAGAACAGTGTCTTCCCGAGGGCTGATCCTTTGGCAGCTGCAGTTACTTAAAGCATGACCTTCCCTGGAGGTGTTCAAGGCACGGGCGGATGAGGTCTTGAGGGACTTGGTTTAGTGTTTGATAGGAATGGTTGGACTAGAAGATCCGATGGGCCTCTTCCAACCTGGTTGTTCTATGATTCTATGAAAGGTGAGGTGGTTGTGCCTCTGTGTGTGCCTCAGCTGTGCTGATGTGCGAGGCCTAATGCAAACATGAGGGAGAGGTTCCTAACCCTTTTATGTCCTCGTGGTGCTTGTGGATCTGGATTTGGAGTCACTGCCTACATGTAATTAAATAACCGAGATGAGGTTGGGAAGTGGAAGTCACAGATTTTACCAAGCCGATCGCTTTAGCTGGAAGAAGTAAACAAGCTTTGAGGAGTCTGACCCTCCTTCAGGTATGTGTATCTATGTATAAGGCCATCTATATATATATACGCATTTATATATAAATGTGTGCGTGTATATCTGTATGTGTGTGTATTTATATATCTCTGTGACGATAAATAGTTGGAAATTTCTGTAATGTTGTTGTGGGATCACTTCTGTTCACACCAGGCTGTGCCAGGTGTCTGTCAGGCTGGATGCAGCCCCTTAAGTGCGTGTCGCTCCCCCGACCTTCAGCTCTCTCCGAAGGCGAAGGTCACCCTCCCGCATGCCACCAGCTCTCGCTCCTTCCTGCTGAACCCGATCCCCAGGCGCGCAGCCCAGCGAGGCTCTCCGGCCAGAGCTGACCCCGGCGATGGCTGCAGAACGTTTTCTGGGCAGAGTTTAGGGGGGAACACCTTAAGTTTGCCGCAGCAGGGAGGACATGTACGTGCAGGGTTTGGGCTGCGTGCCTGGCAGGGTGAGTCTGGTGAAGGGGCTGGAGAACAGAACCTATGAGGAGCGGCTGAGAGAGCTGGGGGGGTTTATCCTGGAGAAGAGGAGGCTGAGAGGAGACCTCATTGCTCTCTCCAACTACCTGAAGGGAGGTTGTAGAGAGGAGGGAGCTGGGCTCTTCTCCCAAGGGACAGGGGACAGGACGAGAGGGAATGGCCTCAAGCTCCGTCAGGGGAGATTTAGGCTGGAGATTAGGAGGAAGTTCTTCACACAGAGGGTCATTGGGCATTGGAATAGGCTGCCCAGGGAGGTGGTTGATTCACCTTCCCTGGAGGTGTTTAAGGGACGGGTGGATGAGGTCTTGAGGTACTTGGTTTAGTGTTTGATAGGAATGGTTGGACTAGAAGATCCGATGGGTCTCTTCCAACCTGGTTGTTCTGTGATTCTGGGGGCTCCTACCATGCATTCCCCACGCAGCGTACGCACGCTTCGAGATGCTGCTTGGGGAATGCATGGTAGGAGCCCCCAGCTGGCCCCGAGGGCCAAGCGCAGCCCTCCGTGCAGGAGGGGAGCAGCCCCCCACTCGTCTCCCGCTCCCCCAGTGTGGGGCCGGAGCTGTCGGCGCAGCTGCCGCCTGTCATCTCCCCTCTCCCCGGGGCCCGCAACCCAATCCCTTCCCCTTCCCGAGGGCTCCTCTCTCGGCCCCATCCCGGCCGCGGGGGAAGCCTCCGACAAGGTATTTCTCGGCGGCGGTAACCCGAGGCGCAGCCCCAGCGCCTCCGTCTCGGCCGAGCGGACGAGTTAATTCCCCAGATTTCTGCCCGCGTCCCCCTCCCTCCCTCCCCAAGCCGGCATCTGCCGCGGGGCCGGGCACAGGTGCGGGGCCGCCGCCCGCGTGTAAGATCCCCGCGGGGAGGGGCGTCCCGTCCCGTCCCCCCGAGCCCGTGTCCCCCCGCCCTGCCGCCGCCAGCATGAGCCCGTCCTTCCTCCTCCTCCTCCTCCTCCTCGCCCTGCCCGCCCGCGCCCGCCGGGACCAGGTGCCCGCACGCGGCGCCCCCGCGCCTTCCTCCTCCTCCTCCTCCTCCTCCTCCTCCTCCTCCTCCTGGGCGGCGGCGGCGGCGGCGGAGGGGCCGAGCCGCTTCCCGCGGAGCCGCCCTGGGCGCCGGAGGGGCCGCCTCTACTGCAGGGTGGGCATCGGCTTCCACCTCCAGCTGCACCCCGACGGGAGGGTGGATGGAGCCCACGAAGCCAGCCCGCTCAGTGAGTGACGGGGACGGGGCGAGGGGGGGCCACCCCGGGCGCTGCATCCCCCTCCTGAGGGGCTTCTCCTCTGCCCACCCTCCCTCCCCACCTCGGGGACTATTTGGGGGGCTGCCTGCCCCGGGGGGTGCTCGGCTCCGAGGACGGAGCGAGCTCTGCTGGGGTCGCTTTGGGGTTTGCCTACCTCGAGGGGTCAATCATAGAATCATAGAACAACCAGGTCGGAAGGGACCCATCTGATCTTCTAGTCCAACCGTTCCTATCAAAATGGGGATCCCCGTGTGAGGTTTGTGGTCCCACCGCGGCAACCCTGCTGTGCGGGTGGGAGGATGCTGCCGCAGGGTCTCCCTTGCGCCCTTTTCCCGTCTTTTCCCTGTGCAACTTTTCCATCCTTCCCTCCGCATTCTCATTCTTCCAGCGCAGCGATAGGATGTATTCGGTTTAAAAATAGGACCGAGGCTGACGTTCCCCTGAGAGAAAGCTGTGCTAACTCACGGCTTATCCTTTCGGTCGGAGTTGCCATTATATCCCGTTAGAGGGAACGAAATGGCAGGCAGGGAGGAAAAATCATTTAAAGAGCTGGAGGGCTCGGGCCCGGGGTGACCCTGGCAGCACGTGTGGCCTCAGCTGCCCAGTGTGCTTGGGGAGCACCGGCTGTGTCTGGACTGGACCGAATAATTCAGGCCCTGGGCTGTGTCATGGGCCCTTGAAGAGGGGCAGCCCACGGGCAGGGACGCTGGGAGTCCTGAAACCCTGCCGGGGGTTTTGAGGAGCACCGTGGGTGCTTGGCCAGGAGGAGGGTAGGGGCTGCAAAGGGCGTGGGGGAGAAGCCAGGGCATCCGCGCTGGGGCTCTTTTGGGAGAGGTGAGTTTGGAGGGGCTGCCCGCACGGTGCCACCTTGTACCTTGTCCTGCAGCAGCCTGGCAGAGGGGCTTCTCTCCCGGGAGGCATCTTCAGCCTTGATGCCACAGCTGTCTCGCAAGGACATGGATCGTGTGTGAAGTTCCTTCCTCTTCAGGTTTTCCTCCCGAATGGGCAACGGCAGCGTTAGCTTGGCACTCCGAAGTGGAGTCAGCCCTGGCCAGGGACATGCGGTGGTGACGGGGCTCTGCTTGGTTGTTGCCCCAAGGAGCCGTCCCCTGTGAGCAATAAGCCAACTTTTGGCAGGGAGGCCTCAGCTTTGGACCCTGGGAAGCTGGGCTTGACCCAGGGCACCCCAGTAACTGGGGTATGTATGTCTCCCGGCAAGTTTTTGGGGTGCCCTCAAGGACAGGGAGTGTGCCGGAGAGGGTATGCGCCTTGTCACGTGGGGCTGCATAACCTATGCCTCTTGGCAGTTGCCGCCACTGGGCGCGTGTAGTGAAGAGGGGCAGCCCCCCCACCCTGCCCCTCGGGCCCGCTGTGCCAGGACCCGGGCGCCTCGGGTAGCTGTGCTTCCTCCTTAAAATAAACATGGGAAGTGGTGATCTGATCCCCTGGCCTCGGGAACTTAACGGCCGCTTCATGTTTGCTTTTGGCACGTTAATCCGCTCTTGGCAGGAGCTGGGGCCAGGCAAGATGCTCTCGAGGACTTCATCCTCTGGGACCGTCCCAGAGCTGCAGGCAGGGTTAGCGGGGCTTTTTCCCCAGGTGAGAAAGGTCACTTTGGGAATGGGACACTGACCCTGCCTCGTGGGGGTCACCGTGGGACACCGCGCTGCGTGGGGAAGTGAAACGTGTTGGTGCTGTCGCTGAACAATTCTTGGAGGCTGAAGCTCTTTTGTAAGACTGATTATAGGTTACACGTGCCCTGCTGGGGGCCAGAGCCCCGTACTGCTCAGAAAATACCTGTTTGAGGAGAAAACGGCTTGTTTTCTCATGGCTGAACTGCCTAGTGCCTCGGTCCCCGAGTCCTGCTGCCAGGAGGGGGTCTAAGAAACCGTTACTGGGACTTCTAGCCCCAAATAGGATGTGCAATGCCTTTTACTTCCAGTGTTTGGTGTGTATGGGAGGACAGGCAAGGCTTGATTTCAGCAGGTTGGCTGTAGGCATGAGGGGCTTTTCCTTGCCTTGAGAGGGATTTCCTGAGGGATCAGCTTGCTCTGTCACAGCCAAATCAGAACTTGTCCTCTAAAAGACAGCTTTTCCTTTTTAAAAACAAAACGAGCCACCCTCCTGGCGTTGTTGTAAGTCAGTCTGTGGGGTGGAGGGATGGAGCGAGGGTGCTGTGCAGAGCCAGAGGGCTGAGGAGCAGGGTCACGTGGAGAGGAAATGCAAACCTATGAGACTGATCTTTTTCTCTTTGTCACCCTGATGTGAAAAGAACTGTGATTTATTTTGGGATTTCTGTCATCCTAGGTGTTTTGGAAATATTTGCTGTGTCTCAGGGGATTGTAGGAATACGAGGAGTTTTCAGCAACAAATTTTTAGCGATGTCAAAAAAAGGAAAACTCCATGCAAGTGTAAGTAAACCCCCCCTGCTTACCAGTACATATTGTGTATTAAAGACTTTGTGGCACCTCTGTGTGCACGCGGCAGCGATGCTCCCAGGCAGGGCCCTGGTGTGCCGAACCCCTCAGGCTGCCGGTAGAGCTCGGTGCTGGGTGGCATCAGCGCCGCACAGACAGATAGGGGACAGGTGGAGCCCCAGACCTCAAAACCCATCTCTCTACTTAATGTATTTAACCAAGAAAAGTGCACTTTTTTTTTTTTTTTTTTTTTTTTTGCAGTTGGGTATTTGCATCGAAAGAACTTGTTCTTTGAGCATTGCTGGTTTATTTTTAGCAGCTTCTGCAGCAGATCATGCAGATGGTTTTAGCCAAATGTCTCCCAGAGAATGGCACATGTGGTGCCGAGAGCTTGTCTGTGCCTGTGCGTGCGAGGGGCTGTGGCCCAGGAGTTTCGGCTGGGCCCATCCATCAGGGGGAGACGTCCCCCAGTGAGACCCTGCGGCTGCTCACAGTGTTTTGGGCAGGTGAGGTTCAGCTCACGCAGGAGCTTTGCAGGTAAAGTGGAAAATCCCCAGTAACTCTTTGGTTCAGCAGGCTGTTTTCCTGAAGGTTAGAGCCTCCTTCAGGTCTAATTGGTCTTTTTTGCAGACTTTTTGCTTTGAAAGAATACCGTAAGTTGGTTTTGGCTTTTTTTTTTTTTTTATTTTCAACTCCAAGATGCTGCTTTGTAGTGTTGTCTTGTTACTTCTAGAGATCATTTAAACACATTAAAGTACCTACTGTGCTTATGTGAATGTTGTCTCCTTTTCAAGGAGCGCATAAAAGCGATGCCCAAAGAAAGGCATTTTTAAGGCAGCACCTGGGGTGCCCTGTCACCCAAGTTTGTTCCCAGGGAGCTTGTTCAGGACTAATAGCCTGGAAGAAGGAAAAGCCAATCGACTGCTCCATGGTTATAGGCCAAACCTCATGATTGCAAAGTGGATGTTACGCTGCCCGAGACCACAGATTACCTTCAAGTGAGATTTATGAACTGGCCTCTTTCTCCCTTGAGTCTTATTGGAGTGTTGCTCCTGAAACCTAATGATGCTTAAAGGGTGAGCACATGCCTGCTTATTTTAGGAAACAAAGTAGGAGCGGAAACAGCTTCTAGAGAAAAGAGGGAATGGCTGTGCAGAGGAGAACGTGAGGGGAGGAGATGGGGCAGGCAACAGGCCAGCAGTGGGAAGGTAAAAGTTGGAGAAGAGAGGGAAGCGAGCAGAGCACGATCCCCAGACCCTCCAGAGCTTCCCCTCCCTTGCAGCACACAATGGGTCCCTTATTTGAGCTGGAATCTTGATTTATGCCCTGGTGCAGGCAGAAATTAAATCAAGTCTCATCAATGTATGGCTAATTGTCAGCACACAAAGGGCAGTGCTGGGGAGGGACCTCAATTAGGTGGGTCAGAGCCGGGGGGTGAGGACACATGATGCCCGACTCGTATGAAAGCTGCAAATTTGTAGAAACTTGACCCAAATGTCTAAAGATTGCTGGGCTAAATAATGCCGATAATGCAAACCTAGCATCTGTTGTTCTTTCCTGCCTTGGCAGGATGAAGTTATTTCATGGCCTAATGAGTTTTCAGCAGTACAAAGCGCGTCCTGCGCCCGTCACTCAGAGCAGCGCTTTGATATGGGAGTCACGCCGGTGACTTTGAGCTGAACCACAGATAAAAGTCATTCCTGCAGGGATTCGGGCTCCTTCGAAACCAGCTCTCAGGGCCCGGCTTTATCCCAGCTCGGTGCTTTGCAGCAGCCCTGCTCTCTTTTTTTTTTTTTTTTTTTTTTTTTTTATAGCAACTTAATTAAATTACCAAGCAGTTCGTTTTTAGAGACACCAGCTTCAGAAAATGACAGTAATCCTGGCAATTATCAGTTGCGTGCACAGATGGCTTTTTTTCCTCGTTGTTAAATCCTCGATCCCTGGTTTGTACATTTTTAGCATGGCATGGGCAGGAGGAGGTTTTGGCGTAGGTCTCAGCAGGGGTCAGCGTGTACCCCAGAGGAGAGATTTGCCTTCAGGAGGCTCAGGTAATTCCCCTTTCTTAGGAGTTGTTTTGAGTCGGCTGAACGCTGCAGTCCTCAGTGGGGCAAATCTCTGTTGGATTTGGAAACTTAATTGACTTCAGAATTGCTCTTCACAATTGTCTCTGGGGCTGCTGCAGAGTAAATCCGCCAGACACGCAGTGTACTGTGCCTGTGCTGCCAGCCCTGTGCCAGGAGAAGTACCTTTTCCTAGGCCAAAATAGCGTAGTTGTTGAGCTGAGAGGCTAGAACGTGGAGAAAACCCGTCAGGGGGATGGCGAAGCAGCAGGTGATGTACTTCCCAGTGCAGTTTTCTGTCTAAGGGTGAGGTCTTCCCTCGTACACGCTGGCTGCAGATCTTCTCCGTGCTGCCAGTGTGAGCAGCCCACAACATCCCTCTGTGGCCAGGGCCGGGGACCCCACTCTACTTCCCCTAATCCCTTTGTGGAGGGGATGCCACTCTGACTTTTAGGGAGCATTCCCCCTCCCGACCGCTTTAAGCAGGAACTTCTCCTGCGATATTCCAGATGGGTTGCTGGGCAGACCTCCCCTTGCGGAGTGACGCTGCCCCCAGAACGTTGGGCCAGATTGCAAGTGCCGATTCTGCTTACGCGTGAGCAAATCAGCAGTGAGTGTAGCCATTTATGCAGGGATAAGCACGAGCAGGGCACAAGAACCTTCTCCTGTTTGCAGCGGTGCTTGCAGAGCCTACTGGAGCTGATGTCAGTATAGGATCCTTGGCTGCGGCCGCCTCGGTGCCCAGACCTGGGTCGCCAGCTTAATACCCTGCAACAAAACAGCCAGATCTTGCCATCTGCCCAGATCCCACCAGGAAATACGGGCTTTGTTTCAGTCCCTTTGGTGTTGAGCACCCTTTCAGGTGTGCATTGGTGCTTCAGTCCATTCTAGAACCTCTCTGTGCAAAGGCTGATGCAGAGGTGTCCTGCCTGAGCGCTACTCTCGTGTTGGGGCTTTGCAGAGCAACAAGGAGTCAGCAAAGCCTTTCCTCTGGAGGGTGAATATTTGTGCATGGGGCAAGAGAGCATTGAAGGTGTATAAAAGACAGGGAAAGCAAAAATGAGTCGTTCAAGTGAAGTTTCTTTCAAGCAAATAGCAAAAGGAGACTTGATTTAAAGTGCTACGAGGGGAAAAAAAAATGGATGGCAGGCCGGGACTCTTGCTTTTATTGCAGGATTCAACTTTGCTGGTTAAATCAGGAGTTCAGGGATTTTACCTTGTTATCAATTGCTGGGAGTTTTGAGGTTGAGAGATCAGCACCCTTTTGAGGTCAGCAGTTTTGAAGCTGTGTCTTGCAGTCAGGCTGGGTGCCCCAAGCACAGCTGGAGGAGCTGTTGGGGCACAGGTATTGTGCTCATGGGCGGGTTAAAGAATTGACCAAGAATTTCAGAGAGCCTGTTGGACGCTGCAGCCAAGTGTTCCAGGGCCGCAGATACATAGCTGGGGCAGTACAGCTGCACTTTTGTACTTCTGCATAGTTTTTTCCTTCTCTCCCTTGAGAAAAACATAGAGCTCTTAGCTGTCTGCATTTGCCCTATCCTGTCGGGCAATGGGAGCCCAGACTCCTGGGAGCCAGTGCGGCCACCTTGTTCATGAGAGGCGATCATAGAATCATAGAACAACCAGGTTGGAAGAGACCCATTGGATCATCGAGTCCTACCATTCCTATCAAATACTAAACCATGTCCAATGCTCTTGGGCTGCAAGTAACTTCTTCATATAATTAATGGACAAAACACCCCGAGTTCATTTAAGACAAAGAAGAAGGAGGAAAAAAAAATAATCCATTACAATTAAAGTCGTGTTCAGTCAAGCAATGAAAATCTGCATGGACATTGCCTTTACTGATTATTAAGCGATGATTCAGTGCCCAAGCAAGGGGTGAAAGGGTGGGAACAGAGCTGGAGCAGGGGGCTCAAGCTCAGGGTCCTCAGCAGAGCTGCAGTATGCCGGGGGGGTCCAGAGATTCATCCTTCCTCCTGTGGGTGGGGAGGGCAGGAGGAGGGCTGGGGTGGGAGGGAAGGGTGCTGATGGGGCGAGCCTGTTTTTTCCAAGAAAGTCCAAAACAGGATGGAAAGCAGTTACTGAAAGTATCTGTGTTGGGGTTTTTCCAAATGGCTGGGTGCCTGGTGGCCTTGGAGTGATTTTGCCAGGTGCCCCATGTTGCTGCTCGCCCTTCTGGGACCTGGTTTTGGGAGACTCAAACACCCAGCAAGTGTTGTGGGTCAAGGGATGGGTAGAACCAGCCTTTTGGTAACGCTGTTGTCTGCTCTGTCCCTGCAGGCCCGGTTCACGGCCGACTGCCATTTTCGGGAGCGCTTCCAGGAGAACAGCTACAACACCTATGCCTCAGCTGTCCACCGCAGCCCACGCTCGGGCCGCCAGTGGTACGTGGCACTCAACAAGAGGGGCAAAGCCAAGCGGGGCTGCAGCCCCCGCGCCCGGCCCCAGCACGTCTCCACGCACTTTCTTCCCCGCTTTCGTCAGCCCCAGCCCCCCGAGCTCGCCTTCACTGTCACCCTCCCTGAAAAGAAGCCCCCACCGCCACCGAAACCAAAGGTCGCCCCACCTGCGTCTCGGAAAAACCCCAGTCCTGTCAAGTACCGCCTGAAGTTTCGCTTCGGGTAACGTGTCACGGCAGGGATGCTGGTGCAGGAGAGACTGGGTTCCTGGGCAGCTTTTGGGGGTGACCTTGTGGGAGCCCAGCATCCCCCTCTCCCCACTTGTACGTCGGGAGGCTTCGGGTAGCTGTGTTGAGCTTTGGGTCTTCTTTCCGTCCTACAAAATGGATGGTACCCTTGGAGGTATGTGCTGAGATGACATAGCTTGCGCCTTCCGAAGAGTACTCCTGTAGTCAACAGAAAACACTTGATGGACCTTGGTTTACTTTTCTGTTGTTGAAAGAAGAAAAGAAGTACCTCTATGGCGAACATATTTTCTTACCTTATTTTCACTAGTGACTCTTTTGACAATCACTTTCATACAAGGGATATGTTCAGAGCCAACCTACTAAGTGTATTTGTTTATTTTTGGCTTTTTTTGCTGCACTTTTTTTCTCCGACCATACCTCAGTTACCATATATCCAGGTCTGCCCCTTCCTCTTCTGTTACAAACCATCTCCTTCCTTTCACAGCAAAACAAGGCCAAGCCCTGCAAGTCATTCACATTATCTGTGATACAAGAGGGTCTTAAAACTCCTTGTTGGCAATAATATATATATATATATATTTTTTTTTTTTCTTTTAGAGGGTTGCAGGCTTGGGGAAGGCCCCATTTGCAGACCCATTCCTGGTGGTCTCTCTGTTCTTCCCTGGACAGCTGGAGCTTCCTCCTGTCCATCAAAGTATGGTTTTGTTGTCTGTGTTTAAAATACCTCTATGCCAGCCCTGGTGCATCCCTGCTCACTTGGAGAGGGAGCCATCCCAAGATCCCTCACCAGGAGAAGCCCCTCCGCACCCCTGCTCCCCAGGAACAGGGATGCCTTTGGTCCCTGGGTGCTTGGTTTCTTCCGACAGTTTATGCTGCTGATTTATTTTATCATTCACGATACACTTACAGAGGGGTGGGAAAGGGGTTTGTTTTATAGCGAATGTGGTGATGTGGCAATAAATGCTGTTGCAGCTACTTGTACCTTCGGAAGTGTTTTTTCCTACCCAGGTCGCTCGATGGCCCTGACTGTCAAACTGTTTCTCTGTTGTGGTGTTACCTGTGATGTAATTGTGGATATGGAGTTTTTAAGTGGTGTTTAGCTGTGTTATGTACATGCAGAAAACTGTAGCATTGGACCTCACCGGTTAAGCCTTAATTAGGAGCCCAGGTGGGCTCACGCTAGCAAAACCCCTGCCAGCCTGAGCCCTGCTATTGTGCAGCAGCAATAATGAGGGCAGGTGGCACTGCTGAGCCTTTTTTTTCCAAATCTGATCCTGGTACAAATAGTTGTTTCCATTGAAACCGTGGTTATACATTCATCATCCTCCTGGGCAGCCCCCATCTGGACACACGCGCTCCGTGCAGCAGAGAATGGTTTTAGCGCAAGGGCACATGCTCCGTGTGTGGGAATAGGTGGGGATGCCAGAATAAAATATAACCATGTTTCATTTTATAAGCTGGTTGTGTAATTTCTTTCAATGCTTTCTTCTCTTCCTCTGAAAGAAGAGTGTTGCTAAATTAGCTGCCACAGGTGGTTTTGTGAGAGGGTTGGGCTGGTGTGGTACCTGCGATGGGGTGGAGTGGGGCAGAATCGGTGCACGTGCTTCCTTTGCACCCTGTGCTCAGCACCCTGTGCAGCGAGACCAACCCTCACAGGGCTATTCTGCGCTTGTTGGGGCCTGAGTTGGAGCAGGGGAGCACAAGCACAAACACAGGCACGTTGTGCACCCTGGCCACTTCCAGAGAGGCAGCCTGACTGTGAGTTTACACAATTCAGATAATGCCGTTCACCAGGCAGGCACCAGTAGGTGTAATTAATGCTCAGTGAAACGTGCGGCCTCCTAAGTTAACTAGTTGAATGAAAACATTTGCAGGAGCTGGTCTCTTGCTGCCACTGCTTGTCCTCAGAGGGAAATGGTTTCTTTTAAATCCTATTTACAGGAAGATTCTTGTCCATAACTAGCTTGGGTAACAAAAAAAAAAAAAAAAAAAAAAAGCCTTGATCCATTTATTTCTGGGCAGAAAGTGATCCTGAACAGAGCTGCGATGGCAGCATCCAGTGTTTGCCATAGCAACCACAAGGAAGTGCTCCTTGCTCTGTGATGGTTGCTGGGAGGGAAGGGAGTGCAGACGGCCGTGGTTTGACCCGTGTTGTCCTGGGGGCTCACCCGAGGAAGCAGGGGTGCTGTAGGGTGGGGGTTTGCCCCTGAGCCAGCCCTCCTGCAGGCCCCCGTCCCTGCTGGGGCTGAGCAGTGCTGTCACCTTGTCTGTGAGGATCTGGCTGAACTGCATTTCTCCTGATCTTGTTCCCACTGAGGGGAAGAGGAGCAGTTACCTCATCACAGAGCTGTCAGGTGAAATGTGGCTGAGGAAACAGCCTGTGTGTCTCTTCTCTCCAGGGGCTGATGGAACCAATGCTGCCCTGCGTGGGGTGGGTGAGGACTGGGGCAGGCTGAGGGGGTGCAGATGATTTCCCCTCTTGCACCCTCTTTTCCAAGGGGTGTGGGAAGTTGCTGCCCTGCGTGGTGAGGGCTGCTGCTCAAACACTGATGTTTCATTTGGGATTTCTGGGAGCCAGGAGCAGCCCCACAGCACACATCCAAGGGGTGCTAGCAGGTACGGGAAGCTGTGAGGGGAGGCTGGAGCTTTAATATTAGAGTATTTATTAAAATGCAGCCGTGCTATTGCAACAAGGAGGTCTGTGCTGCGGCAGACAGCAGCGCACTAGCAACTTCAGGAGGGAGCCTAAGGCGAGTCCATCTAAGCGGTGTGGACTGACAATCCCTTCCTGTTCCTTTCGGGCCATTCTTCTGAAATGAAATTACAGAGGTGTGTTTATCAGGAGACTGAAGCCATTTAAAAATGGGTAAATATCTCTGTTAAATTTAAAATTAATATGTGGACAAGTCAAGACACTTTTAAGGAATAAAGGTAACTTTTCCAATGTGCATTTCCAAAGTGGTTTTGGTGTTGACTTACATATATTTACAGCTGTGAATTGCATTTAAACCTTTCTAGCTGCTGCTTTTGCAAGCAAAGTGAAGGCCACGTTGCACTGGCCAACTCGTCCCAGGGGAGGACAAGATTCCTAAGGCATTGAGCTTCAACAGCACTGGCACTAATTGCCATATTCATAACAATTTTTGGTGCTTCTTTTACATAGAAACTCTTCATATTGTCTTTAAGTTAAATTGGACACTGGGGAAAAACGTGGGCAAATCAGCAGTGGGGTGGGAGCTTTTCTACCCCTTTTTGGGGGTGCTGAGGGTAGTGGGTCGTGCCGGGGAAGGGGTTCTGTGTTGGGGGACCGTGGGGAGACCTGGCTGCTGGAATGGAGCAGGTAGGAGACTTGTACATCAGCTGGTTGGGTGGCCCTCGATGAGAGACTAGTGGCCTCTCAGGCAATTTTAATCACAGAGGAGGCTGAAAGCAGAGCTTGGTAGGAGCCTTGCAATGGGGGCATCCAGGGAGCCAGGATGTAGGAAGGTAACACGGATGTATGAAGGTAACTGTGCCAGGACACCAGCACAATGCCTCCCAGCTCTTTGTAAGCAAGGCTAAAATTGGCACCGTTGTTCAATGGGGACTGATAACTAAAATTTGCCCCCTTTTTTTTTCACTCTCCCATTTGCTTTCTGAGTCATCTTTCCCCGCAGGCTTTGCAGATATAACAAGTCTCAGATGTTGATTAGGTGAAGTACCACACAGGGAGAGATGCGGTGCCTCTGGAAGCTCATCTCAAAGCGTGATGTTAGCAGGTGTCAACAGACGTGGGGTCTGCGGGGAACCCCCGACTCCCCTTGTCCTCTGCAGAGCTGTGTTGTGAGCTTGCAGCCGGCTTTGCTATGGCTGCTGTCCTGCTCCTCCCATGGCAGCAACTCCAAACTGAACTTAGCCCTGATGGGGAAAACATCAGCTTAAGCCCCATGTAGTTTGAGAAGCTGGGGGCTGGTGAGGCTTGTCAGTTTTTATTTGGGTTTTTTTTTTTTTTTTGTTTGTTTCTTTTTCTTCTACCACCTCTGATTTGCCACTGCGGTGCAGAGGAGGAGAAGCTGTAAATGGAACATACAAAGGGGATTCATAGAGTCATAGAATCACCAGGTTGGAAGAGACCCACTCAATCATTGAGTCCAACCATTCCTAACAAACACTAAACCACGCCTCTCAGCACCTCATCTACCTGCACTTTAAACCCCTCCAGGGAAGGTGAATCAACCCCCTCCCTGGGCAGCCTCTGCCAGTGCCCAATGACCCTTTGTGTGAAGAGAGAATCATAGAAAGGGATGGGAAACTGCTTCAAAGGAGGCACCAATCCGTGTGGGGCTGAGGAAAAGGGTCTAGGGGGAGCACGGGAGAGAAGTGCTGAGCTACTGGCCATGCCCTAGCTCTGCACCACTGGGTGCATTCGAATGAATTCGGAAATTGGGAAACCTTCCCATTCCCCGTCTCCCCATCGCACCTCATTTTTAACCTCTCTAGCCGCCCTGCAGAGGTGCATCTCAGCAGGGGTTGGATCAGAAGGGACCTGAGAGCCCCTCCAGCTGCAGCCCCTGCCACGGTCAGGGACGCCTCCTGCTGGACGCCGCGTCCCCCACCCCCGGGAACGTTTGCTCAGCCCCAGCATCCCTGCGCCCGCGAGCGGGAACGGGGCGGGAGGGGGCGTTTCTCCCACCCGGCGGAGCTCCGCGGGAGAGGCTGGAAAGGGGGTGCGGCTGCGCGGGGCCGCCCCTCGTTCCCCTCTCTCCCCCTCCCCGGGCCTCTCGCGCGGCGCTGCGGCTGCTCCGAGCCCCCGGACCCAGGTAAGCGCCGCTCTCCTCGCGCCCCCTCTCCCCTTCCCTCAGTCCCCCTCGCGCGCCCCTCGCCATCCCCTGGAGCCGGGACGGGGCGGGCGGAGGGCGGGAGGCGGCATGGCGGCCGCAGGCGGAGCCCGGGGGAGGTCGGGGGCGGCGGTGGCTGCTCCGCCAGCCCCAGAGCTGCGAAGGACAGGTCGGGACCCGACGGCGCTTGGCGCGAGCGGCGGTTTGGGTTGTTCCCTCCGACTAAACAAGATGTTTCGTTTGAGAAAACCGGTTCCTCGTCTGTTAGAGCTGTGAAATGAGGACAGCGGCGCTGGTGTCGGTGCGTGAAAGCAGGTCCGGGTCAGTGTCCCTCAGCACAAGGAGGATGTTGAGGCTCTGGAGTGAGTCCAGAGAAGAGCAACGAGGCTGGTGAAGGGGCTGGAGAACAAGAGGAGCAGCTGAGAGAGCTGGGAGTGTTTCTCCTGGAGAAGAGGAGGCTGAGGGGAGACCTCATTGCTCTCTACAACTACCTGAGAGAGGAGGTTGTGGAGAGGAGGGAGCTGGGCTCTTCTCCCGAGGGACAGGATGAGAGGGAATGGCCTCAAGCTCCTCCAGAGGAGGTTCAGACTGGACATTATGAAAAAGTTTTTCACAGAAAGGGTCATTGGGCATTGGAATAGGCTGCCCAGGGAAGTGGTTGATTCACCTTCCCTGGAGGTGTTTAAGGCACAGGTGGATGAGGTCCTGAGGGACTTGGTTTAGTGTTTGATAGGAATGGTTGGACTCGATGATCCGATGGGTCTCTTCCAGTCTGGTGATTCTATGATTCTAAGAAGGTCTTGCACGAGTCCACTGCTTACAAAGCATTGATTGTTTAGGCTGATTTTTTTTATTCCACCCCTAGAGGTGTTCAAGGCCAGGTTGAATGGGGCAGTTCCAAGGGATGAGTCCAGCCAAACGAGTCATATTGCAGTGATAGTCAAAGGGTGCTGACTGCTGAAATTTTCATCTCTGAAAATCGTAGTGCACATAACTTGGTGGAAAACACTCTGGGGAAGTTACAGAAGGTTTTCTGTCTCACACTTAGAAGGCAAACAGCATTGGAAACACTTGCTGTTTCGCGAGAGGCCGGGAGCTGCAGCTGGGAGCAGTGGTGTGTCTCCATGGGCTGTGTCACAGGGGGCACATCGCTGGTGTCTGGTGCTAACTGGGCTCTCTGCTGATCTTTTTCTTCTGCAGAGCAAGGCACTGGGACAGCAGGCGGTGGAGCTCGACTTCTGCAGTTCCATATATGCTTCTCTAGCTTTCTGGAACACAGACCGTGTCTGCACCAGGACCTGACAGCCTCCAGTGATGTTCTTCCCTCACAAACACCAGCTGCCCGTCCCAAGAAGGTGAGTCCTGGCTGTTGAGGCTGCTTTATGACTTGTGTGTGCACACACGCTCTTCTTTCTCATCGCCTTGCCCTGGGCTCAAATACAAGGACAATAGGTAACTGCATTTCTTAGGTGTGTTCGAGACCCCTAAAATACTGCTTCTTGGTTACGGAATAACACGCTTTAATACCTGGGTCATCCTTTCAAAACTGTAGCTGAGAAAGTGCGTTTTGTTACACGTAAAACTGCTGGAATTGATGGTTACAATGCAGGGAATGTAATGAGGGAATGAGGATGACACAGGAGAAAGGAAAATGCTTTTATTTTGCTGATCAGTTATTAGGCTCTGAGGACACAGTAACACAGTCTAGATTCCTTTCCTGTCAACAACAACAGACAAGCTTATTGTGGTTCCTTGGAGTACCTCCCCGGGTCTGGGAGACAAGGATTGCTATGGTGGTGCCCTCACTACATCGAGTGATTGAAGAAAATCACCCAAAGCTCTGTGAGAACCAGCACTTGAACTTTAACTGCTTAGGACTGGCTGAGGGTCACTTGGGATGTTGTTACAAGGTGCCTGCTCTTTCAGGTAGACTATTTCTCTTCCATTTCCAAAAGTCTTTGAGCAGATAGCTGATTTACTCTCCAAAAGTTTCTAACAAAGGAAGCTCAAGCAGTGCATTGGGGTTTTTTTTGGTTTTTTTTTTGTTTGTTTTTTTGGTTTTTTTTTTAGGCTTTTGTTTTGTGTAGTTTTGACTTCTGCTGTCTCGTACTTGTAACAGCATGCTACAGCATGCATCATGCATTTTCCATGAAAACTCACCTTGCACTCGGGATTCAGTGCTTTGCAATAAAGCTTTATCTTGTTGCTGGTTCCCCCTGCCTTGTTGGGTTTTACCCCTTCTCTGCTCTCTTTAACCAGCTTGCAGATAGTAAAACATTTGGCTGTTTACTTTTCGGGTTTCTTCTTTTCTTTGCTTCTTGAGAAAAATAAATAATTCCTGTAGACAGTGAACTTTGTTTTGGTCACTCAGTACTAGAAGCTTAATTTGTGATACTTACTTTGTCAATATAATTGGTGGGTAGTAGAGCCACTGAGCAGCCTTATTCTCCTGTGGTGCTGCTTCCTTTTCATGCTATAGTTAAATTATTTAGTAATTTAACGGCATGTATCAAACGGCTTTTGTAGCATTTGTAGACTGAGAACATGTGCTGTGTAGTTAAGCTATTGCCATACTTCAGGCGCAGTCCTGTAGCAAGTCTGTTCTGGAAATAAAATGATTTTATTTTTTTAATTTATAGAATTAACTAGCTCTATGGAAAAATGAATTTGGCCAGACCAAAGGCTTGATTATTTGAATACAGATATAAAGGAGTGACTTTTTCCATGCGTGCTTAGAGTTGTAACGTTCTGTTGCTCGTGCCCAGGCATTCTCCATAGCCCAGTGAGGCTGATAGTGACAGTGCTGATGACAGCAGGAGTGTAAGAACTGAACGCATATGGCTGACCAGTTGCTCTCGTAATGTTCTTGTGTTTCCAAACCACTGGTCATTATTAATTACTCTTTTAGTGATTCCTTGAGTGGATATGAGTGCAAATGAACTGGAGCCAGAGCTTTCTCTGCAGCTTTCTCTCTTTGTCTTGAGTAGGTATTCTGTCTTACTGTCTTTTTTTTTTTTTTTCTTTGTTCAGTTTCACATTAGTGGTTGGAGTTGCTGCTGTCAGGGCTTCTAAATTGTCTGCTTAAAAAAGAACACCTGTGGTTTTCTCTGAGCAGAAAAGAATGTCCTTGAGTCGGACTTGGCTGCCCAGGTCTCAGAAATTGTCACTGTTAATTCTGACTGCTCATATAATTTTTATGTATGAGAGCAAACACCATAGGCAAGTGCCTTCAGGATTTCCACCTTGGTGTCCCAGCAGCAGTGATGCTGCTGTCCAGTACAAAAGGGCTGTCAGGGCTATTTCCCCTCCACATGTGAGTCCTAAGTCAAAGCTGGGGGATGTGACTTGGGATTTTCATACAGTGAGGAGGGGTTATTTCTACCAAAACACAGAGGTCTTAGCTGTTGGACTTCCTGTGTTCTCTTTGGGGAACTAAGTGGTGTTTAATAGTTTTGGAAATACCTGCAAGCGACTGCTATTTCTGGCCATGGGGTTTCCACAGCCAGAGTACTGAGTGTGTGTGCACTGCTGATATAAACACGCTAAGCTGTAAGGAGAGGTGTACACCAGTGCTATTGCAAAACAACAGCTTCAAGCTCCTGTTGCAAGAAGCACTAAAATAAGCCAACAGCCATTATATATTTTCTCTCTGCTGCATTTTGGCTGCATGGTGTGCCACTGAGTATTACGCATAGCTGCTCTGTTTGCTGTAGGCTTTCATAATTCACATTTTATTTTTAGAGTTTGTCTGTCAGCGGTCGGAAGCGCTTCTTTTACACAGCCCTTCTACTGCTGCAGCTGTATCACAGAACAATCACAGAAACCTGTAGTCTATTGGAGATGTAAAGCCTTCCACAAAGGTTGGTAATGGGGAAATGTCTTCTTAGCTGCAACAAAATGCTTCTAAGTGTGGTTCCCGTGGAGTAGCAACAAATTGTCAAGACAGAATTCTGTAGATGAGTTAAAGCAGTAGTCAAGTTGAACACAAAGAAGGCAGTCACTGCTACAATACTTCTCTGTTTTCATAGTTGTTGCCTAAATGTTACAGTCAGAGTTTGCCTGAGAACTAAGTTGTTGTCATTATTAGTTATCTTTAGTTATATTTGAAAATCATCTTCAGAGCAGTGATATAATGCACTGTATTGCAAAGATGCTCCTCATCAGAAGGACTAATATTTTCCCTTATATCTGGAGCGGTAGTGTGTTTTTCCTCTGCAACGTTGCCTCCGCCTTCTGAATGCCTCTTGTGTAGTGAAACTGCGTTATCGGTTAAGGCTTGTGCCTGGTGGGATCGGTAGGAATTTAAAAATGGTAAAAATAAATTGAGTACATGTTGCAGAAAACAGATTTGAGTGGGCTGGAGGCAGTGAGTTTATTTTTCTCTCTTTGTAAGATAGTCTTAAACTTTTCTTTTCCCATCCAAAGTCTAGTAAAATCCAATAAGAGAAAGTAAATAGAAGTAAGACTAGTTTGTTTAAAATATATTGTGGTTTTCCACAATAAAGGGGCTACCATCAGAGAATTTGGGCTTTTTTTGGTTAGGGCAAAGAAACAGGACAGTAAAAACCAGTGAAGTGCAGACTGAGAGGCAGATAAAAGCACAACATGCCATCTGTTTTTTTGTGATGTAGATGTATGTGTGTTTCTTTGGGTCTGAAATGAAGAGGTTTGAGCCTCGGGTTTGTTTTTTTATATTAACTGAAGCAATTTGGGAATCTATATATTTTTTAAAATTAAGTTATCCCTAAGTAAATGAAAGACTGATTATTTTTTCTGTTGTGGAGAGGGACAGAGGTGGAAAAATCTCACGTAACTCTAAAGTGTCCTGTGACTTGCATAGCATTGATGTTTAAGAGGAGCAATGTTTTTTCAGCAGAGCACATGCAGGATAAATAAGACTCTGACTGACATTAGGACAGGAAAGAACTTGCTGTCAGTTGTCTCAGCTGCAAGTGCTGCATTGCCCGATGATGCTTTAGGGTCCTCTTCTGACCGAATAACCTGAGGCGGTTTGTGATGGTTTTGTTTCAAAGCCTGGATCCAGGCAGTGTGGACTTACTGTCATCAATATAGTGCCTATACCCGCATTTTACTGTGTGATTGCCGTGGTCTCTGCCTTCCCACATTGCTCTCATATAGATTCGGGAGACCTCATTGCCCTCTACAACTGCCTGAAGGGAGGTTGTGGGGAGGAGAGAGCTGGGCTCTTCTCCCAAGTGACAGGGAACAGGACAAGAGGGAATGGCCTCAAGCTCCGCCAGGGGAGATTTAGGCTGGACATTAGGAAAAAAAAAAAATCACAGAAAGGGTCGTTGGGCACTGGCAGAGTTTACCCAGGGAGGGGGTTGAGTCACCTTCCCTGGAGGGGTTTAAGGTGTGGGTAGACGAGGTCCTGAGCTGTTGGGGACAGGGATCCCGTCTCCGCCCCAGGGTTTGGTGCCGATCCCGATAGAGCCAGCAGAGGGCGCCCTCCGCCTAGGATTCACCCCGCAGGGTCTGGTGCCAGTAGCCTGGGACGGGCTGGAGCCTCGGGAAGGCTTCGATCTGCAGCTAAGGTGCCGCGGCTTGTCCCTCGGGGGTTAGAAATGCTGGGCAGCTACCTCTATCCAGCGATACTGACGGGCATTCAAGAATAATGTCCAGCTACAAGCCACTCTGGAGTAGTGCTGGATCTTTGTACCCCGAAATCGGTCTGTTTCACGTGTAAAATGCATTGTGGTCGTTCTTGGTTTTTCTGGGGAGGAGCAGAGGGTCACTGTTTAGCCCATCGGTCAGGATGTGACCCTGAGAAGGGGAAGAGTGTGCAACTTCACTCTTGGGGCTGCTTTTCTGTGGCTTGGGACAGCAGCACCGGCCTTTGCAGCAGGTTCAGGAATCTAGAAATATCTCTTCCCTGCAAATGCTGGAGGGGGTAGAACAGCAAATCGTAGAATCATAGAACAATCAGGTTGGAAGAGACCCATTGGATCATCGAGTCCAACCATTCCTATCAAACAGCAAAGCTGCGCCTTGAATCTAGGTGGCAGGAAACCTGGATTTGAGATTTGTTGGCTAGAGGAGGGAATAAGATCCTGGGAGTATGTGTTAAGCCATTGTCAGGTGTTACCACCTTGTCTTTTATCTTCCGCACAAAGCAGTTTGGGAGGTACATTAAAGAATTCCTCCTTATCAGAGACAGCAGAGAATGAAACAGAGGAGGGAGCTCTTTTTGTTTCTGCGAACTTCAGGCTTGAGGCAGTTGCAGAGCAGTTTGCTTTCCAGTGTTTAGCAAATGTTCCTACCAAACACAGTTAGCTCTGACCTGTCTATCTCTGGTCTCTGATTTCGTGCTACTCTTGCTCTGATCATTTACTCACGAGGTGTGGGCTCAGAAACGCCTTTGCCTACTGGATGTGATTTTATGCACACCAATATTTCTCTTAGAAAAGCTATCGTGTCTAATGAAAATGTGTTTCTTTTACAAACTGTATAGAAAAGAGGAATTTTGGTACATGGGCAATAGTAGGTCTTTGGCTGTCCTCTCTTCTTTTAACGTGCTCTTAAGCAGGCTACTAAAACAAAACATTAAAAGTGAGGGAGATAAAGTGTGTTTGTTTTTAGAGTTTAAATACTGCTTTGAATTTCAATATTGCAGATGATCCCGTTGAAATATAATGTAAAGAATTAAACTTGAGGACTCTGCACTTACCTAATGATTTTCATATATGTCAGTGACTGAAGATGCAGGAAATGCTAAATCCCAAAGTAAACATTTGTTTATAATGTTAAGTGCAATATCTGTACAAGAAAATAATTGGTTCGAGGTTTTCATGTGTGTGCATGTATATGGTCTAAAGGCTTTTCTTGTGTACAGAAAGAAAAAATAAATCTGCCGAAATCAGGCCTCCACTCAGTATCTAAGATGTGAGTTTGCAGTTTGATTCTTCCTTCAAATCTTCTCTCTGGTTCTTGTGCTAGAGGAGCTCTGTGCCCAGCACAGGCCCCACGGACTCTGCTGTGGCCGCAGGGAACACTCCCAGCAGTTAAATGGTAACCTGCAGATTGGAATTTCTTTCTAAGTACTTTCTTTGTATCATTCAAGTTGTGGCCCCGAGTTAAATGGATATTCCTTTAGAGGGAGAGTGTGGGAAGTGACGAATCCATTTATTCTTGAAGCAATGTAACAGGTGACCACCTTGAAATACAACTAAAGGTCATAGAGGAAAGCAGCGTGATTTTAGTTTTTGCCTTTCCCATTTCAGCTCACGAATTAATTTCAACTTTGGCACAGACTGCAGCTTGGCTGAGGAGAAAAGGGGGAAAGGAACCATCTGTACTAGTGAATGCAACAGACTGGTTCAGTGGAAAGATGTGGGGAGTATGTGGTGCTTTCAGTTTGCTGAGTGGGCAGGTGTCTTACAGTGAAGGTTAATCGAGGGGTAGTCATTTGAAACACTTGTGGCTTTTTAGGTAGCATAGAAACATGGGGTGAACCTATCGGTTCCTTGGCTGAAAAGCTGAAAAGCGCGTGAGGCAGCTGTGCAGACAGTTTCCAGTGAGTTAAGCTGCAACTTCATCCGAGGCTTTGAAGAGCCAAGTCCCTGTGGATATTGCAGAACCACTCCTGGTTTTGTTCCCTGTCAAATCTCGCCCAGAGCTATTGCTACGCTCCAGCACAATTTTTTTCTGTGATGTTATGGATGAGGTATGGTTATTCATATTTCATATCGATGTGCCTCTGCGCTCTTAGCACTCGCAAGGACTGGAGGCCAAACAGCTTGAGTCATGTGGCTGACAGTCAGCTTTTTGGCTCGGTCTGGGTGAGAACTGGAGAATGTGCAAGAAAATCCTCAGCAGGAATATCTTGAGCTTTTCTTTTCTTCCCCTTTTTTACGAGCCCACAATGTATAGACAACATTTAGATCGAGATCTATGTTGGAAGGCTTCTCTGAGCTGAATTTTTTGAAGCTTGCGCGTGTCTTGGTGATTCAAGATTGGGTAAACAGAGCAAATGGGAACAGCCTTAAGGATGTTTGATGGTGGCCCTCTGGCCTGGCAAAATAGCTTTTTTTAGACATGGTCCTGTTCTGTTTGTGTTTCTCTCCTCCTTCTCCACACCCTTCCTTGGAGTCTTTAAAACCAATACCTTAGTGGGGAGGATGACCCATTTCTGACCCTAGATTTTACAGCAGAATCGAGACCAGCTTTCTCCCCCCCCGGCTTTCTTAATTTTTATTTCTTGTTCTGCTGTTAAAATAGCAGCATGTTTTTCTCAACAATTCGGTGTGAAGTGTCTCTCTCAGACTAACGAAGGGAGGAGATAAATACACTCTTGTTGGAAGACTGACTCTTTGGCAGTAGTTTGCAGATGACAGAGAGATCTGGTAGTTCATTCTGCTTCTATCCTGGTTTGAAACTCCTGAGACTTAGCCACAGAAAGGAGTGACTCGAGGATTGCTTCTTCCCATAATACGACATTGGGCAGAAATTGCTAGGAGATGGATTAATTAAGTTTTAGAATTGTACTAGTTGGTAGTGTTGGCACTAGGTGCTGATAATCCTGGACCCTTTTCCCTTCTGATACTTCAAAGTTTTCTGCATTTCCTGTTAGATCTTGCCACCTGCAGCTGTCTCTCGGTTAGTTTTTTTCCATGCTCTTCACAGCTCAGTATCTCTTAAGGAAAAGAAAACTTCTTTCACCAACCTCCAGTGTTAGCTTTTGTGCAAATACCAGCTCTAACTTTGTAAATGGATGTGTAACCATAATCCTGGTTTTTTTCTTATATGTTCTGTTAAGGAAGGAATTGCTGACACTTTATTGCTTCTTGTTTTGATTTAGTTAGTCCCAGGTTGAGTGGGATATGCCAGACATCCTTAAGATTCCGAGGGATTCCACAGACATGAATAGGCATTTAAATTCATTCCACACGTTCTTTCTGGGATTTCCCCAAATTTCTGATGGCTATGTAGTCAAATGAAAAAGACACAAAGGCCACCTGTAACTGCAGAGACCAGTGTAGTGACTGGTTTGTTTCTGCTTCCCCTCGTGTCTCTAATGCCATAGGAATCGGTGTGCTAACTGGTGTCTTCAGCATAAGCTTCTTGAATGGACACAGCAATAACTTCCTTTCTTGAGCATGAGCCTAGGAGACGTTTAGGTCATCTTTAGAAAAAAAAATGATGAATTTTTGTTTTCCCCAGCAGACCTCTCACGGATGTGTGCAATCCATTAAGCTGAAGGCGTTGGGAAATGTTAATGAAATTTACAAAACCTGGCAGGGAAACAAAAAAATCTACACAAATATTTGTTTGAAGACATAACACTAAGATGTACCTACAAATAGTAGGTGTGTGTACTGAAAGCTTTGGGTTGCTTTGTGCCTTTAGTCCTTCAGAAGTCAGACAGCGAGGATGAGGGAAAGAGAGAAGATGGCTGCAGGCAGGGACAATATGTTTTCTGAATTCCCGATTTCCCAGAACTGGGAATACCGAAAGAAAAAGAATCCTCCGTCTTTCTGTCCATCACTGGACAGAATCTTAAGATGGTATTGCAGTAAGCTCTTTTTTTGTGGGTTTTTTACATTTGTTTTTCAATGGTACATTGAGGAAAGAGTCTATAGTCACATGATTTCTAACTGATATTTCCCTGAAGTGAGTGTAAATATATGCTTTCCGGCAAATCAAAATATGACGTGGAAAGCGTAAGTGAGGATTTGCGGCCTCAACTATACAGGCTATGGGATCAGCTCCTAGAAAAGCTAAGCAGCCAAACAAATGCCTGGTACAAATTTTGAGTGGTATATATTCCTATTTGGGGACCATTCAGTTCACTGCGTATGAAAGTTGTCCCTAGGTAGCACACAAACCTGAGCAGTTTTTGATAATTCCCAAGTGTTACATCCTTAATCTTCTTAATACAATATTAAGTGTTTTTTGAAGAGGTCCAGGTGTGTTTGGGTAGCTTTCCGCTCTAGGCAGTGAATTTGTTCTGCTAGCAGAAATGTTTTTTCACCTGGAAGTGTGTTGCAATAATCAACATTCCTTGCTTAGGAATAAACTGATCTTCATCTTTTTACTTTTCTGGGTTTTTTTTCTCTTTATAAATTATGGATAATTTGGGGAAAATAGTTGGCATAAATATGTGAAATGCATTCAAGTTGGTGCTGAAAAGTATTTCCTTTCTTGAGGGATGGTTTGTTATTTTGCTAATAATCTCCACACAAATGAAACCGGAGTCTGGAAAATGGATCTACCTCTGGATTCCTGCAGTTCATAATCTACTTGTTCAGATTTCTTTTGGACAAGGTAGATACGAAAAAAGTGCAAACTCTAGCTAAGATGAGCTAAATGCCTGGAGAAGAGAAACGGTTTAAAAATAATTTGTTACCTTTTTTCCTTTTGATACAACTTTACCTGAGGCAGGGATGCTCAAATTTCTGCATCTGTGCTTTCTTCCAGCTTCTTCCTACTGATGTGCTGTGTGAACATACACCTTCAAAGTGCTAGAATTCAGGTGTTATATGTTGAGTGAAAACCAAAGCAACTTTTCTTCTCTGAAGTATATCAGGCACTGCAGTCTTTTGCAAAATATAAATTCTGAGCAGAAATACTTCTCAGCAGCAAAGTGAAGCGAGAACCGCAGGCCCACAGTGAAGGCTAGACAGAGTTTTCTACCTGGCCACCTCCAGTGCAGTGGATGGCGTGTTGTGAAAAAGGGTTTGTTGGGAGCTCTGTTGTGGTAAGGAAGTGCCTTTCACAAATATGTGTTCAGGAGGTAAAGATCTCCCAAGGCTACTTACTTAAGTGTTTCTATGTCTGGCTGTCTCGGCTGCACAGCTGCTGAATTTCTTTGGCATGCGAATCTGCTTGAGGATAGCAGGGACCTTGGTGTTCCATGTTGAAAGGTTTTGATGTGTAAAGCTTGACGGTGTTGGTACATTTGCATTTTTCCTGTGGGGGAGCTGGCCTGCACTGGGGGCGCATCCTTGCGATGTTACAGTGGCCAATGTTGCTGGCTTCTGCGGAACAGATGTACCACTTGGGCTGAACAGTGCTTCTTCACCGGAGAGCTCAGTCTATAGGTTAGTACTGCTTACTAGAAGAGAAGTTGTTTTGTATTTTTGTGTCTCTTTGAAACACGGAAAGCATCTCTTAATGTAGCTGTGCATGTTTTGGCAACTCGTCTTGTTCATCCTCTAGGATCTCGTTCTGCTCCCAAGGCAATCTGGTGCATTTCTTTGAGCTGCATGTGTGTGAGTGGCATGATAATGAGGCCAAATTTATCTCTGGCTTACATCCCTGCAGAGGATTGCAGCACTGGTGGGAACCGGGACTGGCTCATAAGTGAAAGACGACTCTACCAAATTGTACAGTAACATGAAAATGGAGATGTTGTATTAGTCTCAGTAGAAACTTGAAACAGACCTTATTAGTATCATTATCTACACTTCCAACTGAAGTACCTGAATAGTAACGGCATGCAGTATACCAGTTTCTAAAAGGCAAGTGTCTGTGTATCCAAGATTTAACTGTGTGCAAGTTTCTCTTTAAATGTCAGGTTTGGCACAGCGTGTGGATTCTTACCTTTAGGCTCAGTAGAAGAATAAGGATACTGTCACGAATGATTCTAAACAGAACCCCAAAAGTTACTGTTAAAATTGTTTGGAATAAATCCAGGCAGGAAAATAGCTACTACGGTCAGTGTGTGAAGCCCTCTGACTGTAGGAGAGAGGTAGTGGTAGGTGATTTAGGAGCCCTGTTGAACTTAGCCTTTGTGTGGTTTTCCATATGGAACAGCGTGAGGAGAATTCTCCTCTAGTGCACCGTATGTGGGTATCTGTAATGCTCTTGCAGGTCACTTGCTGCTGTTGCAGAGCTAGCACACCCCTCATCTCACGCTGAACAGCTCTAACAGGGATTGGCTTCCTCCTGCAGCAAGGGAGAGGGCATGGAAGCAGGGTGTTTGTTACAGATGGGTTATTCCTTCTCACACATTCCCATGCCCCAGCTGAACTATGCATAGTCATGTGGCTTTCAGTTGTCTCCTTACAGTTGTTGCTCTCTGAATCGAGGTGAGGATTGTCACTGAGATTGTTTCTGTCTGGTGTTGCATTAAAAGTGTGGGATCTCAGTGTACTCTCCTCATTGAGGACTGGAGGTAAATGAGGAATTCAAGCCTTCAGGGGTTTAGAGAAAGAATTTGGCATTTCCAAACAGCTTTGAAGCTATTAATCCCCAAGCCTGCAGGATAGCACTGGGCTGTTGTGACCCAAGTGCAGGACCTAACGCTCAGCCTTGCTGGACCTACCTGAGCAGATGACTGCATCATCTGCAGTAAAATTTTTCCCTGATTCTGAATTAGCCATCAAAGTAAAGATAATTTTTGCGAGAAATCTTTGTGTTTCCATGTGATTTCAATTTTTACCCCTGCACACGTAGGGAAAGTTCTGGCTCAGCTAGCAATACCCTGTTTGTTAGAATTTCCTAACATACCATCCAGGTTACTCAAGGTCACTTTTCCTTTGTGTCTTTACCACGCGAGTCTGTCTTTTTTTTTAATAGCAGTCCACTTTGTTGTGCTGCAGATGCTATGGGTGGATATATTCATTTAGCTTTCAGGCATTCAGTTTGCGCTTAAAGGTGAAAAGGTACTTTTAAAAAAGATGAAAAATAACACTCCGTAAAGTGTTCCTTTGCCTTTTTAAGTTTTTGGCATTATTTTATTAGGAGGAAATAATTAGGTCAAAAAAATAATAGACATCATGAAGGAAATACGGGCCTCTTGCTACTCTTTCTGCATGTAAAAGAGTCTCAATGAAGACATATTAAGAAAGTTTTTTCTCTTTTCCTGAAACATTTCAGCTGGAATTATATGCAAAACAGAAACAAAATAAACAGGTTTTTTTTTTTTTTTATGTAAAACTTCTGTCCGTGAACTTCTTGGTTTGAGGGTTAGACTTGATAAACTATTTCTTTTTGCGTGATACTATGGAGAACTGTATGTGACTCCAACAGAATATGGGCAAAATGATTCACAAACAAGCTGTAAAACTGTGGAATATTTGGACACGTGGATTTTCAACGCTTACCTTTTGTTGTCTTAGGAATGCGTTTTGCTTTTCCAGTGATCCAGCAAGTCGCTTATTCAATTCAGTTGTGTTCACAGCCTGGAGGGCACTAGTAGTTTGAAGACTGACAAACATGAATTTGGATTCACATCTGCCTAAGTAAAAGGAATAGTTCTTACTCATCAGCCCGAGTAATTTGTCATTTAATATCGATGCTGCTATGTGGCAGTTATCTTAATCATGAAGAGTTTCAATTTTTTGTTGTATCAAACGCAGCACAAACTCAGTACTGATAACTGAAATGGAGTCACATTTTCATTAAGCCTGGAGAAGTGGAATCTCTTTCTACTTGGTAGGTTCAGGAATTCTTTCCCCTTGGTTAAAAGTACTCTTAGTCTTGGTGTGCTCGAACCCTGTTTTCTTCAGAGAAGAAAATGTGAATTTTTTTTGAAGGAAAAACGTTGATTTACCTTTTAAAAAACATAGCTAAATACAGTGCATTGAAAAGCTGGCTCTGTGTCCAAATTCTTAAGTGGAGGCAATCTTAGTGGCTTTGGTGAGATGTTATGCTGTACTGTTGGAACTCCGTTGACTTCGTCTGGCTTCAGCTGCTAGCCATTGGTTTTGGCGAGGCCTTTCCCTGCTGACTTAATGAGCTTGGCAATATCCGGTATTTTCCCCACATGAAGATATTTATAGCTCTTGTCACCTCTTCATCTTTTTGATAAGCAATTCCTACCATACCCACGTGCCAGGCTTTGAAGTACATCTTTGAGGCATATGCTTCCTGGCTTGGCAGTGCAGTGAAATATGCTTGGCCATTGCTAACTTGTCATTGCGTTTTATGAGGAGGGAGGAAGCATACAGGCTGGTGGGGTCCTTCAGCGCTCATCCACTGCTCGCTAGGGTTGTGTAATTAATAATGAGTTCTTGTGCAGTCTCGTGTGCTTATAAAGATCCATTTACCTCCCGCAGTCCAGATGTTTTCACAGTCTTAAATAGTAGAAGAATAGAATATTTACAAGATGTGAAATAAACGACTAATCTTGATATATAAATATAATATCTGCCCATTATAACGGTTAACGACTCTTTCTGGTTTCATGGTGTTATCTTCTTATTTCCAGTTGTATCCCCCTCTCCATTTTTCTCCCTGTCAAAAACCTGAATGAAGCAATGTCTATAGTACATCTAGAAAGCTGGATTATAGCAGACAAGGATGCATCTACTCAGAAGATGCTGCCAGCAGAGACTCTCTTGCTTCAAGCCAGGTTCCTTAGGTCAGTCTTATACCCTGCCTGAGCAACTTAGTAAGGACAATGGTAACCTGACAAGATACCTACGTCTGGTTACTCCAGGACATGGAAGCATTTGCTTGTTGGGTTTTTTCTCTCCTCTGTAGTAATGTAATTTGCTGCTACGGACTTCTGTTTGTGCTACCAAAAAGCCCTGTTTGATTTACTGTGGTTTTTTCAGAGCTGTCATTGATATATCATTGCATTTTATCACATGAAGCATTTATAATTAATGAATAACCTTGATTTCCTCCAGCTTCTTTCAGTGGGTGTTGATTTTATTTTCTTCGTACTTATAAGAAATAGCTGAAAACTTCCTTTTCAGAGCGAATTGCATTATATTTGACCATTTTCATTGGCATTGAGTAGTTCAAATGAGTTAAAATATGAACAACATTTAAAACAATGAGGCGATGTCTGATGAAGAGTAAGAAGTGAAAAAAGCCAAGATTAAGGTGTTCCTTCCATCGTAAAGCCAGATGTGAAATATCTGATTCTGAGGTGCTGGCTGATGTGTGCGCATGTAACAGGTGTACAGTGCAGAGTCAGTGTGAACATCAGACCATCCGAGTGCGAGTCTATCCTGATTCTAACTGTTATTTAAAGAAAGAATGTGTGGAAGTGTTTAAAGATGCCTTAATTCTGGCATACCCAATTATTAAGATGTCTTCACTAAATTAGTTGGAATAAATAGAAGTGGTTGCAAAAAGAAGTTCTGAATCACTTCAGTGAGAGGCTCATATCTCTAGACAGGTCAAATTCCTTCTGTTTGTTAGTGTAACCTGTAATTTTGTTGGAAAGTGCTGTCACTGCAACAGCAGGTTCTGTTCTTCTGTAAACTGTTTAGTTTTTTGTGGCATCTGGCATAACCTTCAATATGAATCTTCAATAGTAAAATATAACCAAGTTCCATCTGTTTAACACGTGGCTTCTACCAAAAGTGGGGCACACATGCAAGTTTATTTCTGATGTTCGTAAATAAGACACCAGCGATACCCACAGTATCAACCTAAACCCTCTTGGAATGGATTTTAACATCTTAACCACAGGAAGCAATCGAGACCCCTTTTTATCCTGCTTTGTTTTTCCTGCCAACCCATCCACATGCTTATTGCGGTGCCTTGGGTTTTAGAGCTCTTTTTCAAAGCCTTCTATAATTTTCCTTTAAAACCATATGAAAATGGATTGTGGAGGCTTTAAAGAAAATGGGAAGATTGCTAGTGATACTGTAGCTGTTTACAGTGCTGTTTACAGTGCACGTGGGTGCGTTGAAAATAACCTGCTGAAGAAATGTAGATGTTTAGCACACAGAAATGTGGAAAGTGGAGGTAAAAGGCTTGGAGTAGCAATGGAGATTTTGCCCCGTTGAGAGAACGCGGCTTGAATGTGCGACAGTGGCTTCAGAGATACTTGGCCTCCGAGATCTCCTGGTGAGCTCCTGCCAATCTTTATGCCTGCAGGGTCCATGCCAACGGCCTCGCCGTGCCTCTGCATTTAAGAATCGCATTCCCCACCCGTGCAGATGTTTACTAGGTCCTCTGCTCTCCTCAGACTGCCCACTTTATACAAAGAGCCCTGGTCTTGAGGAAAATCTGACTATCTCTGCAACATCAAGTGTCTGAAGCGTTTGTTTCAAGTAAAGGATCCCAAGAGTTAAAAAAAGCATAAAGGAAGTGGCTCAGAGCAGTTCTACAAAAGTGTTAGCACCCCATATAGCAATCATCACTGAAGCTTAAATAAATAAAGACTTGCTTCCTAAGATCAGCCCCTTTCTTTGGCCTGGAATGGCTTCCCTAATCAACTTGGTCAGAAGGCAGAACTCAAGTTTGTTACTGGTGTAGGACTAGCAGGTATTAAATTTCACAATGGGTTTCTGCAGTTTTCAGTAGTTATCATGTAATAATAATAATTCTAGAAAATTCTGCGAAGGGATGCTCATAACTTCCCAGGAACGCTGTGTTTAACCACACGAGCACCTTTGAGGCTGCCATATTGTCCTTGCTTGGTTTGTAAGCATCATTCTTCAATGGTCCTGAGCCTCTTAGTGACAATCCTGATATTAGAAAAAGCAGTCCTGTTCTCCTTCCTCAGAAAAGTGACTTGGTTGTTAAACTTGCAATCATCCTCAAAGAAGGGCTTTTGCCAGTCCTTGTTCAGTTTGGCTTTTTTCTCCCTCTGTTCCTTATGTTTGCTCTGTTAGGGCAGTTAACTGTAATATTCTGTGTAGCCAGCATTCTTGAGGCTACTGCCCCTATTTTTGCAGATTTTACTGTAATTGCCCCCTTTGAAGATGACAGTGGTACAGTTCTATGAGAACTGAGTTTTTGGTCCCACACTGCTGCCTGTCGGAGGTTGCTGATGGTTTGTAGTATCTAATCCCTGGCCCTTTATACCAGCAGGACAATGAAGAGATTGCTGCAATCGAAGCCTAATGATATTGCAGCAGTGATCCTAATTAGTTACTTCTGTGATCAAGAGGGGTGCAGCTCAGCTGCTACAAGCAAGGATTGTGTCTGTAGCTGGTGTAATATGCAGCCTTCACGGCCTTTCCTCTTGTGTCTGGACTCTGCTTTTATTTTTAGTTTCTGTGTGACAGCTTTACTGGACTTGTCAGCCTTGACTTTTTAGCTCTGTAAGTGCACATAAGACATAGCTGTACACGATGGTAAGACTGCTGGGAAAACGGCAAGAAGAGGATCAACAGAAACCGTGGAAAAGGAGCTTTTGAGTCTGCTGCTTGTTCAGCTGTATGAAAGAGATCAAACGTGTTCTGTGAAAGTTCAGTTCTATCAAACAGTCGATGACAATATGCTTATGTCAACCTTATTTTGTGTAACTGTTATTGATACACTTCTGAGCACTGTGTCAGTGGCCAGAACATGGAGGGGATCTTATACTCTGGACAGGTTTTTAACAAGGATCATTGATCTTTTAGTGGCTTAATTTCTGTGGAGTTAACTTATGTAATTTAAATCAAGCCTGGCTGTCTTTCTGATATTTGAACTTTAAGTAAACCACCAACGTATCATATTTAGGAGTAATTTCTTATTACCTACCATAAGTAGGACTCTGGATCTCGTGTTAAAAGAGTGGGTCTTGCTCAAAAACTGCTGAAGGTAGTAATAGCGTTTGTTAAGTCTATGCCACATCTGTGGTTACCGGTTGGGTACAGGGGAAGAGGTTTGCCCCTTGAAAGGCTTCGTGATTTAGAGCTGACTTTCACCTGCGGCTACATTAGTTGAAATCAGGGACCAGAGCAGCTTTCTTTTCCTTGTTCTGTTTTGGACGGTTGTGTGTTTTCCTTGGTGATGTGTTCAAGCCTCCAGGGATCATTTCTTCTGTAAGTTTCAGATAATAATTTTGCTTGTGGGTTTACGTTTTAGTCTCAGAGTGAAATTGGTTTTGAATGTGGCAACTTCAGACATGTGTTACCACAAACATTTGCAGTCAGTGCTGTCTTGTCATTCTTTGTTCTCATTTTTATTTTTAGAAGTAGGGACCTCTTCTGCGTAGTTTTTTCTTTTCAATCTGTAGGGGCACAAAGGCTTTAGGCTTAGTCTAAATGAGATTTCCAATGTAGTTTTAGCAATAGCTGTTACAGGATTTCTTGGAGCTGGTTTGTTTAATTGTGTTTTTGTGTGATAAGCAGCTGTAAATTTTATTCTTCCAGAATTTCTGGGGGGAATCTTGAGTAAAACCATTAGCTACCTGCATTGCCAGGGATGTTTTTACTTTATCTACTTCTCCACCTGAGGACTCTAAGTTGGCAGCAGTTTTAAAAACATATTCTAGAGGAGAAGCAGGAAAACTATTTACCAGAACAACTGTGCAAGCAAATTTTTAGAAATGGTAGTGAAGAATGGAATTAGAGGGTATGGCTAACTGTGGTGTGCTGGGAACAGCAAGCATGGTGCTTCTTGGGGGAAATCCTGCTACGTGGATTTTTCAGAGCTATTTGAGGAAAGCTCCGGCCATGTCAACTGAGGCGATTTTGTTGATGTGGTGTATCTAGTATTCCTGTGGTGTTTTCCAACACGTGGGAAGAAAGAGCTGTTCTAGTATACCAGCTGAAACTACATATGGATTTTTGTCTTCAGACAGAAATGTTGAGTTCTGTTGATGTACTGAATGAAGATATTGGGGGGAGGATTTCTGCTCTGTTTTGTGCTTTTCTGTTGTTGCTTTTTTAAATCCTTGCTCAGAATTTGAAAATGTTTTGAGTAATGAAAATGTAAGAGATTCTGGTTGTATTAACGATTTGTGTGAGAACTGTAATTTCATCTTAATTTTTAGGAAATATTTTCACTCGTGTAGTGACTATTCCAAGTAGTTCCATACAGAAAACAGTGTATAAAAAGCTATGAATACCAAGCCCTTTGCAAGGGAGTTCATGTTGTTCAGACTGGGTGAGTGAATCCGGTCCAGAAATGCTGGTTTTGGTCAGGCGAGCAAAATAGAAACTGAATTATGCTCTTCTTCACTGAGCTGTGTGCTGCCACGTGTTCCGTTATGGCATTTCCAGTGCTGTGGTTTTGGTTTAGGAAACGCAATAATTTAATATACACTTCAAATACTTTCCTGAGCTGGTTTTCCGATGGCAGTCTCAAGATAAAACTCTGTGTAGTTTCTTCATGTGTTTTGGGGTTTCTATTTTACACATCTCATTACATGAAATGTCAGAATGTGATGAGGAACAGAATTGATGCAATTTTACTGTAAATATAGTTCATCTGTAACTTGGTTTTTACCATCGCTAGGAGTTGTCCCAATCCCATAATGTGTGGCTTGGCACAATTAAATACAATTGGCAATCTCTACTCCATAAAGGCACTTAATGGAGCTATTGTGCAGGATGAACTGGTTTTCACCTCTTGCTGCAGTGAGGTTTTTGCAAGTTAGCATGGAGGCCAGTGCCAGGACCTGTTCACTTCGCCTCTCTCTGCTGGAGTTTCTCTGTGTTACAGTTCAGGTTGACATTTGTCCTGGATTTGGTTCTGGCTCCAGCAGTCCATTCCACGATTCCTCGTGTAAAATTTCACGCTGGGAGTAGCCTGAACAATTGTGTAACTGGAGGGAATGGATAATGTGAGCACCTGCCCTTGGAGCTAGGGAACACCCTGTGGTAAACAGCCTCTGTTTTCCTTGGTGGGGAGTGGTGGGGAGGGTTTGCTACTGTACTGGCCCCTGTACTGATGTGAGGCTGGAGATTATCATTAGATGCAGCCAAACGTTTCAAGTCACTACATATGCTGTGGGGAAAAGCCACCGGCGGGAGAAGCAAGATGATAGTTCAGACCTGATATTGCTGATCTGCCTGTGTCTAGTGTCTTGAGGAGATACCAATTCAAAAATTCTTACTTGCCAGTCTGCAGGAAGAAAAGAGTTTCTCGATAAATATGATGAATTAACAGGTCTACCATTCAGTACCTCTATTAATATCAAGTGCCTCTTTTTCTGCTTATTTAATTATAAGACAGACCAGGAAACTGTACAAACAGGAGGGGAGGGAGCGCTCTCTCTGACCAAATACATGCCCCTGTGTGGTTAAAGCATGTTGCAAACACTTTTTCCACTTAAGATGTGTAAAGGCTGTTGTGTGCGTGTGTCTCTCATAGCAGTGATCTCTCTCTCTGTCTCTTTTTTGGTGCAGTTTTTCAATATCTGACTGTCACTTTGGCCTCAATTGCAGGCATTAAAGAGCTCACGCCTGAAGTTCTCTTCTGGAAACCTGTTGTAGGGAATCTCGTACTACTGTGATAGCAATGCAGCTCAAAGTTATAATTATCTGAATGCTGAATATTGTGCAAAGCAATTATCCTGATAGTGTTTCCTTGTCTCTGGAACCCCATCTACTTCCCTTTGGTTTAGATAAGCAGAATCTTGACCAAGAAAAGCTTTTGTCTTTTTCACTAGCTGGTCTCGTGGAAACATCCAACTCTCTTCAAATCAGATATGTTCAAAAAAGTCTCTTGAGAGACAAAAAATATGCAGCTGTCAATGTGGTTGAAATGCTCATGATGCTGAAAAGAAGGCACATATTATTAAGTGTTGGGCGTTACTGAATACTTCAAGCAGTTGCCACTGCATCTTAAAATACCTGAATGTATAAAATACTAGGATAGTAGGACCTGTTGGGAAACATGATTTTTTGTTTATTTATAGCTGTAAAGCTTGATTTATGGATCTAGTGATTCTGTACAGTTGAAGAGAGCTTACTCTTATAATGCTTTTTTAATCACGCAAGGTGTAACTCGTGTGATTCTAAGAAAAAAAGGGGAGGAGGAATTACATGCACAGAAAGCCTAGTACTGAAACATGATCCTGTTAAAGCGGGACACAGAAACAAACTCGGATATTGACAGTCAGCACGCTAAAATCCAAATTTGCACCTAGCCCATATTTTCTTAGGCAAATTAAGAAAACTTTGGAAGGTCTTAGAATTTGTTGGGGTTTCATTCTAATTCTGACTTCAAGCCATCTTACGTTGTAAACAAGCTGTACATGCTAGAACGGGCAGGTTATGGTTTCATTTCCTTAGAGTACTCTGTACTTGATGTGCTGATATTAACATCTGCAACAGTACTTCTCTAAGGAATGTAATTAATGTTACTCCACAGAGAATGGACAAACGTCCCTACACTTATTTATGACCCGATGAACTGTTTTCTGAACCAGTACTCGCACGTAGGGGTCAAGGTTCACTACTTGAATTATGTTAGCAGCTCCAGTAGAAAGACAGACTCTTTGTAGTTGTGCATTTTTAACAGTATAGCACATTTTATTTATAAAAATATTTGTGAATCTCTGTGGCCTTAACTCATGGCTAAATGCGTTAATGGATAGGGCTTTGCCACATCAGTTGTAGTATCGCTTGTTTAAAAAAAATTAGTTCACCATCAAATAAATCTTTTCTCTCTTCTGTCTATATTTTCTAGATTTTTGATATCTTCGTATTTGCTTCTTTCTTTACTCTAAAACTTTCTTCAAAATACACAGGAGAAAAAAAAGCAGTGTGCTATCCAAACGCTTAAGCACTTATGAAAGAAAAATAAGAGGCCTAATTCAAAAGCTCCTCCAAGGAAAATCTTAACTGACTTACCTGGAAGGTTCAAAAATGACTAATCGTCTTCTCTTAGTTAATGTTGTAATGAAAGTAAATAAAATACTTGAATTGCTTTTGATGTAACTTTCATAAGTAGTTTAGGAAGTACAAACTGCATATTTATATCCAAGGTGTAAGGAATAGCTTCTTTGCCAGTATATTAGTGTCTTTATGTTTGCTGGAGCCAGAAATAAATCCTGCTTTTGATATTCACCCTGGGAGTGACCTTATTGGCCTCGGATCGCCGCATGTACAATTGAATCCAATTCCCCCCAAGTCAGGGCTGGACACGAGTGTGTGGCTCCTGGGTCTGGGTTGTGACACCATGACATCTTGGTATGTGTGTGTCTATGCTGGAAATGTGTTTCACTCCCCACCCCACCAAATGCAGCTCATGTCCTTCCCTATTTGTGTGGTTAAGACTAAAAGCATTTTAATAATTGTAGGTTGCAGCAGGGTTGGGTGTCTTCTGTTATTGGAATAATTACTGTATCTCAAGTTAAATGAACTCAGGTGCCAATAGTTAAGGACTTGATTATCCCAGGATAAAGGTATTACTATATTTAAGAGAATGCCAGTGCTTTTAGAAAAGAGTTTATACTTATGCTCTCCGCCTTCCACTGTTAGCTACTAAAATTCTTCTTCAGTACACGTGAGTGTGTTTTCAAAAACTGTTTTTTCTGTATTTCTTCAAATACAGCCATAGCAATGTTTACCTTGTCTTCCCACCTGGTCAGTTCAGCTTATATAGATATTTATTTTCCTGCCTTTAAATCCTAAATCACTTATTTTTGACTCTGAAAATGTACATTCAATGAAGAATTCCATGGCTTTTGTGTCTCAGGACAGGTCATTTCCAGGTGCTGTCAGTATAGGTAGGATGCCCACTCATTCGTTAGCTTTGACAGGTAAGCTGCTTGTTCAGAGCTTCAGTGCAATAACTGACTTGGGCTATCTTCAGCATGCTTTTCAGGTAATGACATTTATATTATTTGGGAACATAGCAGAGTTAGCCCAAAGAAGTGATTTGATAGGTCAGCAGAAGAGAAAACACAAAGCCTTATTTTACTGTAAACAAAGCATCTTCTGGCAGCAGAACGAAACTTTTTCTGCAGTAGCTAAGTAACTATAATCAGGCAAAACCGTATTCTCAAATACACATAAAAATCTTTTCTTCAGTCAATATGTGCCAAAATGTTTTTATTTTGTACTTTGGAATTCAATCTAAATAAAAAGATTAGGGAAAAACCTTCCAGCTGCTCCAAATTCCCTTGTAATGATAGGTATCCTGCCTAGAAATACACTCTTGAGCCTTGCAGTATATGGCATTTGGTTTGGCACCAGTCTCAAAGCTTTCAGAAATCTTTAGAACATTTTGGGCAGCAGCTGTGAGCCTGGAGTAGCAGTTGTAATGATATCAAGCTCGTAATTTTTAGTTCCCTCTCAGCCTGCTTTCCCAGCAGAAAAGGTCTCAGCTGCTCTTTTGCTTCTCTCTTCTCTCTTTTTTCCTTTCTGTTTTTTTTTTCTCTCTCTCATTTTTTTTCCCCTTTAGCTGTTAACTGCTGCACTGCTTGAAAAATCTCTTAGCCTTAAAATGTGGATGTATTATGTATTATGTATTAAATATCTGTGGTTAAATACCACTGTATGTTCTGTTCATTGCTGTCACTTGACATTTGCACGCTTCTACCATCGTGCTTACACTGTGATCCTCTACTTTTTTTTTCCTTTTATTTAAGATGGGAACATGTAAGGTTAATCTGTGTATGTACAGCTGTTAATCACTGCTTGTGGAAAGCCTTCATACTGCAAAACATATGGCACATAAGCTTAGTTTAATGTATGAATTGGACTTGTTTGTTTCGTTTGACAGTAGGCCTGCTGGATTCAGACCTTGCTTATTTTCTCACAGCTAAAATACCAGCGGGCACAGTAGCAGCTGTAATAAATGTTATGTTTTCAGTGATATTCAATGTTTTTGTTCTTCTCGGCTCTAATGCCAAGACTAACCACTGTCTTGTCCCGAATTCCTTGTAATTGTTGTTTGAACTTGAAAAGCCCTTCACTTGCCTTAGTGTAACCTGAGTTGAGCAATCCCACATGCCCATCTAACACATAACAGGGCTTGAGGACTTAGTAGGAATATTGAATACAGGAGCAAACACAGTTGCTTAACTTCTGTCTTCCTTCTCCTTTGCACAACAGGAGTCAAGCAATTGGAGTGGCAATGGTCAGGCAGCCAAACAGAAAAGAAGATAAGAGCACCTCATTTAAATGTGCTGCCTTAAGTCTTTTTGCTTCAAAAGTATATTTTTTTCCCTCAGAAAAGTTGCACATTTAAAATGGAGCTCCATTTTTTCCTCTCATTTTCACATGTGGGTGTTGTATCTTTCTCCACCTTGTGAGCCAAACTGTTTTGATGTGAGTTCTGGAGGAGCTCTTGATAATGGGGATAACTGAGCTGGGGGCAAGAAATGCAGTTGGTACTCAAGTATGATTCTGGCAAGTCTCTAGATGCCGAGTTCCCTTCTTGCCGCTGAATAAGGAGGGCTGTGTTTCTCTCCTAGCCTTTTGATGTCTTTCTGCAATGCGAACTGACAGTATTTGCTCACTGCGCAACACCCAAATGTGACTATATTTCTCAAAATGACTCTTTTGCGTGGTCTAGCAGCCACATAAATTTGCATTGAGACTTCGCACCTGCCCTGGCCTGCATGGGGAGACTCGCTCGACCTGCTGCTGGTCCGGCCTTAAGTGAAAAGGTGCCTGACAGCCCAAATGAAATACGCTTTCTTGTCATGAGCAGCAGCCTGGTTGTTCAATGTGCCTCACAAAGTCGGTTCAGCTGTTGGCTTCAGTTAGAGACTGCAAGTCCAGCTCTTTCATGAAGAGGCACAATGTACAGGACATGCAGTTATCTTTTCTTGCAGATGGTGTGCTGTGACAGTAACGTGAGGGAAAAAATCTCCGGATTTCCTCCCTTCTTTTAAACAGGTAGCAGTGTTCTAAGGCCTCAAGCAGAGCTGATAAAGGACCTCTTTTCTAAGCTTGTGAATGTTGGATAAGTGACAGGACCTTGTCACTGGTAGCTTGGGCTGTTTGAAATATTGATGCCAGTGTTTTGCCAGGTGTGGGCTTCTCAACACAAGCCAAATCTGCAATACCTCTGGAAAGCATTCCAGAGAAGTGCATAAGCAAATCAAATGTTCAATTTGGGGCTTTTTGCCTTTTTTTTTTTAATATTAATTTATTCAATGGAGCTTCAGATGTCATATATTAAGTATAGTTGCTTGAACACAGTGGAAGAAGTACTGCTGGAGAGTAGGGGACTGGAACCTGAGGGTCAGACCTGGATACATCTGGTATCATTGTCGTTTGAAAAGGCTGACAAAGTTCAGAGGCTGACAAGTCCATTTCAGTGTACAGTATCCTTTCTTGTGCTTTTTCTTCCCCTCCTCCCTTCCAATTTTTGTGGAGAAAGTTTCTTTTTTTTTTTTTTTTAAATGCTTTGTACTTATGCATACAGAAACTATATTGACCCTGCCACAGTCTCTAATTTTGCACTAGTTCATTTGACTAATGGCTGCCTGAAAAATAAGGTATTAAATTTGTTTAACTTCATATTGGTACACTAGGAAAATTCGGTGTTCGTATGTAAACATGAAATTGGTCGTAACTCCAAAGAAATAAAATAAGTGCTTTGATTACTCCAGATACATGTGTGTTAGACTAATTCACCTTTTGATAAACTACTGTTATGTTGTACATCTGCAGTAGTGGTGGATTTTGTATATTGTAAAAGCAGAACAGACAATGGATGAGTTGACCACCATACGGTGAAAACTGTCTCTTTATAGTCACGGAACAGTTAACCAATAGTGAACCCTGAGTCAGTGGCAATAATTAATAGTAATAATTGTGCCTGCTGTTTTGGTTTTTCCCTAGATCACTAGCAAGTGTAAGAAGGTACAGAAAGACAACTTTTTGCGAGCCCTGGCAGAAAGAAGAAGCCAATCATACAGGAAAAATTTCCGTGAGTACCTCTGAGATTACAACTTTCTTAACAGCTTAAAAATGAACGTGAATAGGAAAATGAGATCTTTTCCTGTAAAAGTTCAGGTGGAACATTCAAAAAAGATTATTTGACTTATGAGGGATTTGTTGAAACCTGGAGATTTGTTGACGTTGATTATTTTCTTAAAATAAGAAAAGCATCTGAAAACACTGCCCGGAGATCTACAAAAGGTAAGTGAAGAGCTGAAGGATACCAGAGGAAGACCATCTTATGAAGAGTATTTTGATTTCATAGCAAGTTATGGATTCCTGCCTTGCAAAATTTCTTCCCATGTACACTTTAAATAGAGGAAGATGCAGCCTCATTGTAGAATCTCTCTGAAACTCATCAGTATTGGTGCTGTTGGAGTTTTCCTTCTGAGTTTTGGTGGGGTGCTTGATACGTTTGATCTAACATGGGCAAGTGTTCTCCAAATGGCCGTGTACCTCCTGACTCAGCTGGGTTGTACACGCTAGCAAAGCTGTTGGTGCTCTGTGCTTGCTGCTGCTATCCTGGACCAGGATAATGCTGGCAGAGGCCACTCGGGAATCTCTCCTGTTTTGTCTGTCACTCCCATACATTCATGTAGGTATACTTGTAGACAGTGTTGCTGAAGTTTAAATTGCCATTTGTAAATATAGCTAGTTCAATGTCCTTCAGTTTAAAGGGAGAAGATGTTCCTTGGATTTTTAATAGCTTTAGTTTTGCACAAACGGGAGTTTGTTTCAGTGTGCTGTGGAGGGGGGAAGCTTGGAGTTTCACTATTTAGGTTCAGTCTGATTCTAGTTAAACTCTAACACAATTGACAAAATGGTCCAGAATGGTCTTCTTAGTCTTACTGCAGTGTTTAGACAAAATAGCACTGTTTCTTACCTTCTTTATGGGGCAGCAGGAGCCTGGATTTCTGTCTCATAGGTTGCCTCTCGTGCTAAAGAAAAATAATAAAAGTTGCAAAGGCAGCACTGGGTGTTCTGGAAGTCAAAAGCAATTGTGATCTTATGTCCTGGTTCTGCTTGCTTAGGAGATTGTTCAGGTATACACTAATGATTTCTTTCCTTCCTTCATCTCTCCTAGTTAAAGTAAAAGCATAACTCCCCTCCCCCCCATAATTCTAGGCTTGGTATTTATTTCTATGGCCAACTAAATAGTTTCTATACCACCTGAAGTGAGCTTGCACAACATATGCTCACAAGGTTTTTCATGACGCTTGAAACACCTTGTGTGTTCAGCTACCTGAGAGCTGTGCTTGTTGGGATAACTAGGGGTTTCTACAGGAGAAATTGGACACAAAAGTTTAAATATGTGGCTGAAATGAGGCAGGGTGGAATAGTGGTGTGGTGGTTTAGCCTTTGAAATTGAAACACTCTCTGACTTATTCCACATATTTACTGTAACGTTTAAAAAACCCAAACAAACAAACAAACAAACAGGGAAGTGCTAAGCATTCTCTTTCTGGCTGTAGTTTTCAGAGCATCCTATAGAGGAAATGAAATTCTTTCATTGTACAGATGGGGGCATGACTGAGTTAGGCAGAGCCTTTCGGCGCAGAAAAGGGCTGTGAGTTTATACCTCACTCTGTGTAACGGCAGCAGGGCTGATCTTGGAACTTCGAGCTGTCCGAGTTCTCTCTACAGATTGATTCCAGTCCCCTTGCTGTGCTATCAGGGTGCTGCCTGTACCTGAGGGTGAAATGAGACATGCTTTTTATTACTGTGGAGGGCCTAAGGAGTGAAGAGCGAACAGCTGAGGTCAGTAATAGGCTTCTGAGCCTTTTGGGCATGATCAGTGTCATTCGTGGGGTACCTGAAACTAGATCCAGTGCAGTCCAGGAACCCCTGGAAGCTTCTGCTAGACACATGCCCAACAAAAACCTAACCAAATAAAGCCAAGCCCAAGAAAGTGCAATAAAAAGTAGGGTAAAATGTTTTGTCCCTATTCTTAAAAAGAGTAAAGAGAGGAGGACTCTAAAACACGTGGTCCTGAAAACTGCAGTTCACTTTTCATAGAAAAATACTCCTCTTACAGCTCTGCTTCATCAGACTGTATGGCTGGATTTGCCCAGGTTCCCATTTCCTCTCTGTTTTATTTGGCTTTTGCAGGTCATCCATGTGTCAAATCGATCTGGGAGGTAATTCTCTAAAATGAGGCTGTCATGACAGAAGTGTTGCTTTTATTTGCTTATTAACCAGTTTCATTCAAAAGCTTGACTCAGAAAGGTTTGTGAAATATAAGGTGTATGAGGCAGAGAATAGTTTTTAAAAATGAGCATGGGCTGCAGGGTAAGGTAACCGGGCTGTTGAGATATTTTGGCAGTACTGATGAATTCTCTGTGTTCTCGTAGATTAGAAATCACCTAAAATCCAGTTGCAAGCCTTATAATGAGATGAACTCAGCAGGCAGACAGGTCCTGACTTCTTTACACAGGTGTACATGTACCTTGTCTAGCCCTCACCTCTGCTCTGGTATGCGTGAAATATTACTTGTTTGTTCAGGGTGATAAAGGGCTCTGTGAATATTGTCGTTTGTGTTTACAAATGCCTTAGGAAATTATGCAATACTCAGCACCTCTTTTTTTGTGTCCCAGAGCAAGCTTCTCAGTTAGTGTTGAAGGACCTTGAGGCTGATCTTTTGGGAGAGGCTTGGGGTCGTGGGGCAGAGAGGAAGACTACAACTACACGGATGTATCTGAACACATAGCTACCATGTAAGCTTGTGTTTTTATTTCGTGGCAATTGGAATGTGTTACAGTTACATTCTTGTGGGCATGGGTGCAAGCATCAGAGGTGTTTGGACATTGCAAATAATTAGGTGAAGTTTGTTGATGGAAATTAGGGATGTGTAGTAAGCTAGGGAGTGGTCCTTCTTCCCCCTCCTCTGCTGACTGGGGTGAAAAAGATTTCCACAGAAAACATCTCGACCACAATCCCGCCTCCCTCCTCCCCTCCATCCTTCCCCCCTGCCTTCCACTCCCTGCCTTCCCCAAGACAGCAACAAAAAACCCCAACAAAAGCCTTTGATGTTCCTGTTCTCAGTCACTACAACCAGGAGACCAGATTAAATTCACGCCTAGTAGAGTGGAACTGGTTCAGGTTTTTTCTGCACTTAGTGTTGCTTGTGAAAGCCAATGACTGTGCCTTTTGGCTTTGAAATATGTCTATTATTGAACCTATATATAAGCACTTGTTACAGCTTGTTCCTCTAGAGTCATTCAAAGCAACCGCTGTAGCCTCCTTGGAAAAACTTGTGAATTAGGCACCTTATAGAATCATAGAATCACCAGGCTGGAAGAGACCCATCGAATCATTGAGTCCAACTGCTCCTATCAAGCACTAAACCATGTCCCTCAGGACCTCGTCTGCCTGTGCCTTAAACACCTCCAGGGAAGGTGAATCAACCACCTCCCTGGGTAGCCTGTTCCAATGCCCAATGACCCTTTATGTGAAAAACTTCTTCCTAAGTCTAGCCTAAATCTCCCCTGTTGGAGCTTGAGGCCATTCCTTCTTGTCCTGTCCCCTGTCCCCACCTTCTAACAGAACTTTTTCCTGCATTGAGAACTCCATGAAGTGTAACATTGCATTGTATATGACCAACAATATTGCACTGACATGATCTCTTTCCCTTTTCTGTTTCCCTACGTTCATGAAAGGTTCCCTCTTGAGAGAGAGAGGGTCTTATACAGATGTTTATTTATCTTTCAGCTGAATCCCTATTGTTCTGTCTACTAAATCACTAGGATAAACTTCATGAGTCATGCAGGTAATCATGACTGAATTTCAAACAAAAGACTTCTGTCCTTGAAATACAAGATGTAGATCAAGTCCCATAGAATCATAGAATCACCAGGTTGGAAGAGACCTGTCGGATCATCGAGTCCAACCATTCCTATCAAACACTAAAACCACGTCACTAGGAAGAAGGTAGTATGAAAGCAATGAAACTGTTCCCAGGACATAAATGTAATCTTTTTATTTCATCTCTCAAAGACTTAGTATGCCTTTCTTCTCAAGTAATAGGGGGTAGGGATGTGTGGAAATCGTATTACCTGCTGAGGCTTCTTGCGCAGTTGAGAAGCAGAATCTTTTTCCCTAGACTTCTACCTTGCGAAATCATAGTTGTGACTACCTGCTACTGTAAGTGTACTATATGCTGATGCATGTTTGGCAACAGGTGTAATGCAGTATAAAATCACTCGGAATGCTTGGAAATGAGGCTGCTGGATCCAGAGTTCTCTGAACCTCAAACACAGCTGCTAGGGAGCTGGCTGTACATCTGTGGTGTAGTTTTATTTCTGTTATTTCATTTGTAGGAACACGAAGTACTGGCAACAGAAAGAGGATAAGAAAGCAAGCAAAGAATGTTGGGTAAAACATTATACAGTTTGCCAAGGCAGCTCTTAAATTTGGTTGTGTGGGTTTTTGGTTTTTTTTTTTCTTTGGTTTTTTTTTCACTTGTTTTTTTTTCCTTTTTTTTTTTCCCTTGTTTTTTTTTTCCTTGGGGTTTTTTTTGTGTTTTTTTTTTGTTTATCAAAACTGTTCTGGAAAAAAGGGTTCTGGAGAAATATATCTTAAAAAGGACCAGGTAATAAAATTATTATTTACCCTCCCAAGATTCTTTCTGATAGGTACAGTGTCATGGAAAAATCGTTCCAGTTCAATATGTAGATTTGTAGACAAATTTAAACACCTAAAACCTGCATGATTAGATAGTGTGGCTTTTCCATTGGAAGACTACAAAAGTGATACTCCATGTAGAAAAGCAAGTGGAAGAAGAGGAGAAATATAGAGCATCTTTTATTTCTTTGTTCTTTTCTGTAATATGTCGCAAGTGATGTGGGAGTTAGGAGATCTGAGAACATTCTATAAAATACATGCATTGTCTTGTTTTAGTGGCATCACAGCTGTGAACAATTGCAGATTGGACTGTGGTGCACAGTTGTGTTTTTGATCAGCTGCCAGGAAGGCATGGGGCGTATTATTTAACTGATTTTACAGTTCTCTATCAAGATACATAATTCTATTAACTACTGTTAATTTAGGGCCAATTAAGCTTCCTTTAAAAACGTCACGGGGACAGGGGGTCTCTGGGTCCAGGTTTTTTTGTTGCTGAACTCCTGCTTTCCATGTTGTGTTGATGTCCAGTGCAACTGTAGCCTGAATTATCTCCTGAATAAGACCTATACGAGTGCCAATTTTTTACTTTTTAGCCGATTTCTTAAATGCAGCCAACCCAGTAAAGAATGCTAATCGTGGTGGGAAAATAGGTGTCACTACAAAATGCATTATAGAGAGATAGAGCAAATGTAGGTGGCAGTTCAGCTTAGTTAATTTGTGATGGTGGAATGTGTTAAATGCTAGCACCTGCAATAGAAAATGTCCACTGAGGCCTCTAAGCAGGAATAAATAAAATTCTCAATAGGAAGATAACTCCTTGAAGCGGGTTATGCTTTGCTGAATCATCAAAGAGCATCACTAAAACACAAACAGGTGACCTCAGACTGTAAATAAATTAAACTGGGCCCGTGGATTTGTTTTCCTAAAGTAGTATAGTTGGCTGGTTCTGAGGGTGGATTCTCAGTGCTCGGGTACTTGCACGAGTGAAATTAAACAGCTCCTTTAAGAAATATCTCTGAAAACTTTCTTTTGTTTTCCAGGAATGTCAGGGTTTTGTACTTTAGTTGTTGATGGAGAGGAGTTTGTCGTGTGATCATTCCCATTTTTCTCAAATTGTGAATTAAAAAGAAGAGGTATAAGTATATAGGTATAAGTGACACTGTAAGTGCTTTAGCTAGAAACTGTGTTTTTAGAGATTATATGAGTTTGGGCTAAACCACTGACTAAAATACACATGAGGGAAAGAAAAAGAGCTAAATGCCTTTCCTGTGTAATGGAGGAACTCTGATTGTTTCAGTCTTGAAGCAAATTCTCGCAAAACTTGCCCTGTTCTAAGTAATCAAAAAGGGGAGTTTTGGGACAGGGTCTCTTGTCTAGCAAAGGCATCAAGGACTGGAGGATTTGGGTAGTGGTGTAGCGTAATTACAGAGCAGCTGTCCGTAATTTCTTTTTTCCAAGGGAAAGGCAGTAGAGATGCCATCCTACTCTTTCTAGGAAAAGCAGTAGTGCTTGGGTGTAGCACCTTCTTGATGGATGTTTTTAGAGTTTCTCTCCTCCAACTGACCAGATCTGTTGGACTTTTTCAGTTTTACTCTCTGGAGGCTTTTTTGCTTTCTGAAAGCTCAAGTGGCTGTTTATTGATTCAAGGGGGTTATTCATACTCCATGGCGATCCCAGGTTTCACTTCTATGTGGCGGCTGGAGGTATTTTTGGTGAGCCTGATGGCTGTGGAGCAAAAGTAGTGATTTGACAGCAGGACAACTCAAACTTCTTACTGCAGTGAGGAATTGCTCGCGCAAAGTGGAGAGCAAGTACTGGCTCGCCACTTGCCTCATCTGTCGATGTAGTGCTTTCTCTACTTGGCAATGGAGGCTGAAGCCATGCCCTTGCAGAAGTCAGTGTCTATTTTGATGCTATTGAGCTAAATGGATCACAAATACATCTTTTTTCTATGTACTGCTAAGCTATAATTTTCTTTGAAACAGCATTATTTTACAAGGGGAAAACCCTCCAAATCCTGCAGTGTGAATAAGGACCTGGGGCTTCATGTCAACCTTGATATTCTGCTGCTGTCAGCCGAGTTCCTCCTGTATTGAACTGGAAGCTGAATTTGATCTTAGGTTTGCTTGGTGTCCTCAGCAGTAGCTTTTTTCAGGTGTAAATGTGAGTCCAGTGGGTGTTGCAGCAGTTAAAACCAGTTACACATAAGATACCAGTAGAAGGTTGGTACATGTCACTCCAGACGTACTTCTTTATCACTCCTGGGCACGCACAGAATGAATCTTTGTGAAACACGTTGTCAGTTCTCAGTAAATAACATGTGATTTAACGGGAACACCTATTTTCTTAAATAGCATGCATGTGTTTTAACAGCCTTTTGGTGTTTGTTCTTAAGGATCATATTTCAGGTCACATGTGTTTTATAATGTCAGTTTAAAATAAATAAACAGTGTGGCAAAAAGATAGCAGGTTAGCTGAATGAAATACAGTCGTACTGATAGGAAAATGGTGATATTTTGAAAAACAACTTTTTTTTTTTTTCTTTTGAGTTGCTGATTTGTAGAAATCATCGTGCCCACGTGCATTTGTTAGTATTTTCAGCTGTTGAATTTTCACAATAGCAGCATTTCTCTCATCCTAGCTATAGAAAATAGAATTCAACTGTGTGGCTGCCTAATGTTACCAAATACGATGAATTTCGTGTTGTAAATTTTTACCTCTAAAGGAAACAATGGGGAAAAGCGGAAAGAATTGGCATGAAGGCTTTTAGTTGAAATGAATGAAATAAACAGCTATTCTGTCAAGGCTTTATTTCATTTTTGCAAATTAATTAATGGTCTGATAAGCGAGACTCAGTGAAAATGAGCTGTAAGAAAAGACATTTGAAGCATTACTGGAAAAAAGTATAAGATGGCAGCTGGAATAAAAACTAATGGGCTTTAAAGGACATCTGTGCGTTATAGGCAACATTCCTAAATATTTCCCTCCTTTAGCTTTTGAGCGATGTTGTACACCACCTTGCCTTTTAATGCGAACAACTTTATAGCTGTACTTGGTGTGTGCTTGTGGACTGTTGGATGTCTCCGAGAACGGACTTTGTTACGAGGGGAAATTATCCCTTTTGTGCACAGCGTTTCACTGTGATTGAATGTTTGCTGAGAGCCGCCTGGTACCATGACAATGATGAGTTGGCAAGTCACTGGATCGTCATACAGATTCTTGCTAAGTTACCCAGTCATCTCCTAATTCAAACCATTACAGAAAATGTAGTGGAAAGATGATGATATGCTTTCATTATGTTGTTTGTATTCTGAATTGTTGAGTAATAAATGACCCTAGTACGTGCATAATGTATGCGTACAGGTTATTTTTTGTAGAACTAGAAAACAATTGAGGTCAACCACGTGCATCACTTGAAATGCAACACGAATGACAAAGAGAACATAGGTTGCTTTTGTCTCACAGGAACTTGAAACTTAGTGACACTACAACACATGAAAGATGTTCGGTTTCACATGGAAATCTCACTAATGCAGCTGAAAGAGAGTATGTTTAAAATAATGTACTGCACTTACCTGAGAACTCACTGGAAATATGAGAACGCTGTGTTATACAGCAGCTGATCTTCCTACTCAACCAAACACTCGGTACAGAGAGCGTTCCTGGCAGCAGGTAATTGACTGTGGCAGAACTACTTTTCTAGCAGATTTGCTAACTCTGAAGATTTTGCAACCCCCAAGTAACTTGTAAGGAGCGTTTTCTAGCTAGCTGACCGTGTTCGAAGAGCTTCAGACGGTCATTGTGCCTGTCTGTTTCCACCCGTCACTTCTCTGAAGGAGGCTCTTGCTCCTAGGGCTGAACTGAGGGGCAGCTCACAAGGTAAGAGGTGTGCATTAGGAGAAAATGCAGTTGTAGTGGGGCGGTGGTATGCACTGCGTCTGATGAGGGAGGGTGTAGATACGTGTTTTGTGAAATCTATGTTCTGTGTGTGTTTTTCTTGAAACTGAAAACTCTTGTTGTGTTAGGCATTTCACAAAAGTCTTTCTAGCAGGCACGGTGGTATTTTGTGAAAATGAAATGCTTTCTCTTCAATCATTTGCAAGAGTACCCAGTATATAAAAGCACAGAATCATTGTGTTGGAAAAAACTAGGCTGGCCCTGACTCCCCCACGGTTGTGCTGCTAATGCCTGCTGAGCGCATTCGAGATGAACCACTCCATAATCTTCCCTGGAACCAAGGTCAGGCTGACAGGCCTGTAGTTACCCTACAGATCCTCCTTCTGGCCCTTCTTCTAGATGGGCATCGCGCTGGCAAGCCTCTATTCATCTGGGACCTCCCCTCTTAATCAGGACTGCAGATAAATGATGGAGAGTGCCTTGGTGAACTCCTTCACCAGCTCCTTGGTACTCTTGGGTGGATCCCATCCAGCCGGGTATACTTGTGAGGGTCGAGGTGGCATAGCAGATTGTTGATTGCTTCCTCTAGGATTATGGGGGGGTTATCCTGCACTGATTCCTTGTCTTCCAGTTCAGGGGATTGAATACCCTGGGGATAACTCATCTTGACTATTTTAGACTAAGGCAAAGAAGGCACTTAGGAGATAGAGAAAATTGTTTCATCACATCCTTAAGCGCTTAGCAGCAGTGCTGGGAACAACCTTCTCTTCAGATACGTCAATCGTGAGATCACTCAGTTTCTGCAGAGCTCAAGTAATGGATACAATGTCTGTGAGAAACTCTAACTTACTTTGTTTTCATAGAGTCTGTAAACTATTTCTTAAGTAGATCTAGCCCTCTAACGCTTAATTGGTTTATTATTGCCTATTTTTTTCATGTTCAGTAAGCGCTATCTTTCTAATAATCATTTTCAGTTTAGTCCTGGATAGTAAAGTGCAACACAAAAATAAGTCCTTGAGTCAGATCTGCCTTACTAGAGTTCTTCTGAGCATATGTGTCGGTATAACGTCTAACAGCTATGTGAGTGTCCACAAATGCTGAATAAAACAATAAAAGAGAAAACAGATTGTTAACCTAAAATAGCAAAGGTAGAGCAGCCTCCTCCTTACCTCGAAAATAAGTTGAAGAAGAAAACCAAATATCACATCTTTTTCCTTAAGTTGGCTGCTTTTCCTGTGTATGATGTGCACATTCCTTGATGTTTAAGTTAACCTCTTTTTTCACATTACTGCAACTGGAAGGGTCACAATTTGCACTCTGAAAATGATGTGAGAGTTTAAATCTCTGGAAAACATATGATAGCATTTAATGAGTATCAGCTTGTGTGCTCATGAACTTCTGAGTGCTTAGAGGGCCTGGAATGCAGTCATTGTAGCAAGAAGCGAACCAGAAATGTCGATGTTGATGGTCTCAGTTTTAGTCTTTTAGTTCATTGAATTTTGTAAACAAAAGTTCTCCTTTAGTGTTTCTGGTGATACTTACATTCTTGAAATTAGGGATCAACTCTTATTTTGTATTCTTAAACTGTCTGTACAGTATATGCCAAACGGCTGACTGTTTACTCATGCTCTGTAAAGTGATAATCGGCTCTTTCCAGAAGGCTGAGAAAACAGCTTGGAGATTGATACGCCTAACCGACTCTGGCAAAGCTTCTTGCTCTGATAATCTACAGTGGTACTATCTGCAATGTAGGTTTGAATAACTCCAGTCAAAGAAAATAATTTAAGCTAATGGAGATAATTGTTCCGTTCTTCAGGAATAGAAAGAAATAGTTCTTGCGAGTTCTGTAAACCACAGTGGTTTTGTTGTTTAACATTAAATACATTTCTAAGGAGTACTTCTTCCTTATATGCCATGTCGAAAGAGTGTGAGTTTAATGGTGAGAACATTTTGATTACTCACTAGAAAGCTGTCTCCCCATTCTTCACCCCCCATTCCCTGTTAGGTGCACAGTAATATCTAATCTTTCTGCCAATGCTTGAGTGTAAAGACTACATTTTGCATTGGGGTCTTTCCAGTGCTATCGGATAAGATTTTAGGCACAAACAAGGCTATACCATTCCTGCTGGTCCTAGTCTGTTCTTTGCTTCTTTTCTATATCTGTAAAACTCCTAAATGCTTTCTTTTTGAAAAATGTGGGGTGGACACAATTAGATGTTTAGCCCTTTTTTAGATATATTGAACTGATTGACTAGGAGCATTCCTGCCGAGGCTCTGGATTAATTCTTGATGCAGGCTAGGAGTATATACAGCTTTTTTCCTGTATGACTTGAGATGCAATAGTTGTTGCACTCTACTGAATCTTTAATATGCATTCAGTTGAAGAAGTTAGATTTGTTCTGAAGTGTTTCAATTTTTGAGAGATTTCCTTGTTTTACCTCTCTGATTTAAGGTATAAGTAACATTTTAGTTGAAGATTTATAGTATGGCCTATCAAGATACATGTTTTCAGTAATACAGTTATTTTTAACCTGGGATATACAAGCTAAATCCATAGAGTCACAGAACAGTTGAGGTTGGAGTGGATCTTTAAAGGTCATCTAGTCCAGCCTCCCTGCGATGAGCAGGAACACCTCCTGTTTCTTACAATCTTTCTGAACTGTTTTTTCTCCCTGTACGTGGTGACAAGGTATATGAATTCCATGAGAGTTGTTAATTCCCCCTTAATATTTGGTTTGCAAGAATCACTAGGTTGGAAAAGACCTTCAGGATCATCAAGTCCGACCATTCCTTTCAACCACTAAACCATGCCCCTCAGCACCTCATCCACACATCTTTTAAATACCTTCAAGGAAGGTGACTCAGCCACCTTCCTGGGGCAGGTTGTTCCAGTGCCCAATGACCCTTTCTGTGAAAAATTGTTAACTGATGTCCAGCCTGAACCTCCCCTGGCAGTGCTTGAGGTCATTCCCTCTTGTCTTGTCCCCTGTCACTTGGAAGAAGAGCCCAGCTCCCTCCTCGCCACAACCTCCTTTCAGGTAGTTGGAGAGAGCAATGAGGTCTCCTCTCAGCCTCCTCTTCTCCAGGATAAACAACCCCAGCTCTCTCAGCCGTTCCTCATAAGGCCTGTTCTCCGGCCCCTTCACCAGCTTCGTGGCTCTTCTCTGGACTCGCTCCAGAGCCTCAACATCCTTCTTGTGGTGAGGGGCCCACAACTGAACACAGGATTTGAGGAACAGTCTCACCGGTGCTGAGTCCAGGGGGAATGATTAATCACATCTCTTTGCAATACTAAACGTAGTTCTGGACTGAATGTGTGGTCTGTGTGGTCACGGAGCAGACTTGCATTATTGGCAATATCAAGCTGTTGCACTCGTTCAGCATCTGCTGTGTGGGTCTGTCTTGCAGACCCGCAGCACACTGGAGAGGCCATAGAAAGGAAGTCACCTTTTTTTTTGGACTCTAGTCTCTGTGGTTTGTTCATATTTGTTTCAACTTGAGGTGAAATACACACAGGTTTGGCTTCACGAAGACTATTTAGGAAGCCGTAAAGCAAATTTTATCTTTCCAGGACAAGTCAACAGGTAGTACAATCGACTGTTTTAGGTAGTGCACTGCATTTTAAAAGTCTATTAGATAACACATTACATCAGACACTGAAAATAGAACTGAGCAAGAGACCTCCGGTGTTGCAAGAATAAATGTACCACAACAAAAGCTAACTGACACGAGAAAATTAGACTTCATTATTTCCACTGCAATACCAGCTGAGAATTTGCCCCTCAGCATAGTTGGTCTTTTTCTTAGGTGTACCTGTGATGCCAATAACCACATGCGAGCAGGTGCACCAGAGCAGCTCCTGGTTTGCTGACAGAGAAAACAAAGCTAATGCTTTACCAGGTGCAGGTCACACCTGCGCTGGGAGTGGGGAGAGGGTCAAGGTTCAGAAGGGAGCAGTGGGAGTGTGGCAGCCTGTGAGCTGGTCTCTGGCCAGAAGCCTTGCGAGGCCTGCTCTGGGCCAGCTCCTTGCATCCTCTCTCTGTCACCTGCCAGCCCACTGGGAGCACAGGAGTCAGGAGACTTTTGAGAGTCTCATTTGGCCCCACTGTAAGTCTGAAATCTATCACTCACTGAAATAGGGGCTGGTTGAGTCAAGCCCGTGTTACCAGGGAGACGAAAAATGTCTCAGCTGGCCCTGTTGCATCTGAAGTACTTGCCCTATTCTGAAACGGTTAATTTAATAACTGGGCTGTCAGGGTAGAAAGGAGAAGACAGGAAGCGTGACCTAAATTTATGGGTGTCTATAGACTTACCTATCTGATGTCCAAGTGTATCACTGTTCAGCATAGTCATGTTGTATTTCTTTAACGTTAGTTTAGAAACCAGGGGTGCACAAGGAGATATTAGCTAAGTCTGCAGACCTGGAAAGTTTATTTTCTAATCGTTGTCTTGGGAATTTCATGGAAATATGTATTTATAAGGTGTTTTCTGAAAGAATATGTAGAATCCATCCTTAGAATGTAAGTAGATGTCAGCTGCTGTCTGGTTATTGCATGTGGTAAGCAAACCTGGTGAGAGATGGAGCATTGGCAATCCTAAATTAAAAAGGAAAAAGATATCTAGCAGGTCTGAAGTAAACAAAAACCTGAGTTCATAGTCAGTTATCTTAGTATGCAGGGATGTATTCGTTCCAGTCTCCACAAATTAGTAGTGATAACTTATGTCGTCATAGATGAAACTGTCGCTTTTAATAAACACTTTTGTATGAGTTTGACTGAAAAAGAGCAACATTCATAAAGCATTTTCAACACCCTCTTCAGTTTACCTGGAAAATAAAATAGAAGAAAAGGAAAAGGTACCTTGTGAAAATACTGATTTCCTCTTGAGTTCTGCAGAGAAGCTGTGATGCAAACGTAGAAAAGAACACATGAATAGACACATTTTTTTTTAACTCCGGGTCTGTGCTGATGTCAGTTGGGTCTGTGGTCATACACACCTGAAGGACTGATGTTTGGGTTTTTGTGGGGTGTGTATAATTGTAATTTTTAGGTGCAAAATCAGTTGAGTGCTCAGTGTAGCTGACTTGCAAAGACCGCAGAGGACTCTTGCTGCCCTGTGTGTGAAGTCTGTGTTGGGAGAGTACATAGTCTGTCTAACATCATAACTATACACTGATTTTCACAGAGATGGGGGTGACAGACTAAAGAAAAGAGTTAATGAAATTGGTATATAGTTATGGTAATCTGGTACAGCGTTGATTATCCCACATGCTGAAGAAGATATTCAGTGAAGCAGGCATCTAAAGAGAAAAAACTGAAAGGCTGAGCAAGAAATGTTAAGTAAAGAATAGGAATTGCGGAGCCATAGGTGCTGAGGGATGTATTTACCTGTACATACTTATGGTGTGGGTTTGAGAGTTGGGCAGTGACATCACCTAAAGTAAAGCATCGTTTAGCAGCCTTTTCTGCCAGAGCAAAGCATAGTCCTGATACCCTTTCCGTTCGAAGGAACGTTCTGAATGATAGAAGGACCTCTGCTTCTTAAACCAGAGAAACTCTTTTCCCTCTCTTCCATTTTCGTTTTATATCTAGCTAGGGCTCATGCTGTATAAAGCTTCATAAAAATGATTTCTGGTGGAAGAGACTGTCACATCGTCAGGAAAGCACTTCAGGGAGTCTTTCTTCCATATGTCTCATCTCACCCTCTATTTGCCTGCCAAGGATGGAAGTTGTTTGTGACAAAGGAGCACATCTTATCATCTTAGCAGCACAGAGGCTGCTTCTCTTTCTGAAAACTCATCGTTTTTCCCTCAAAGAATTTTCAAAGCCTTAGTAGTACCATGTATAACACCTACTCTCAAACTATGTGTTAAAACACTCAGCTTTTATTGATGTTGGGACTTCAGCCTAGAGCTTCTACCTAAGTTTGTGCAGAAAAAAGCTGTTGAATCTGTCTGTAAACGGGGATTTTGAATTTTGCTTGAAGAACTGGTTTGAGTAGCTCGTGTGTGCCTTGGTTGAATTCCAGTAACCTGAATTATTGTGCAGATTTATTACAAAAAAAGGTGAAAAGGGCAACTGAGGTAAAAATGGCGTTTGTCACGCTTCCCTCAGTTGCGGTTCAAAGGAGAACCATCATGCTGTTGGTACTGGAGCAAGTGAAATCGTGGTGGCTGAAGAGATTTCTTTGGATATACAGCTTTTTTTGCGGTTGATATTTGTTGCATTTAACCCCAAGACGCTTTTTTGGTGTTGGTGCTATAGAAAGAATGAGCTGAGTAAAAGACTGCCTGAATTGAGCTTTTTTCTGAAGATTGCTCTTGTTTGGACATCTTATCTCTCTCATTTTCTCCCTGCCAGCTGTTTCTCCAGTCTTCTTTGTCTCTTTTGTAAATGTGTAAGTTGATTTTTTTTCTTTGCTGAAGCCAAGAGCATCCTTCGTGTCCGCTGTTGCTTTACCAGTGAGGTCGTGCTGAGTCAGCACACGCTAAGGCATCTCTAATCCAAGCAGGCTCACCAAGGATGCTGTTTCTGGCAGGCCGACTCAGAGCTCTTGATTGGGCATTGTCATTGATGCAGATGCAGCAATTGGAGTTGAAAAACAAGGACTATTTTTCTGGGACAGCTTAGTAGGAAGTTAAACGCTGTATCAGCAGCCTCAGGAAGTGTGTCTTGGAGGAGTAAGGACATGCTGGTCCTGACCCGCATTGTGTTTGCTTGCCTTTGGCTGTGTCCTGTTGAAGAGTTGTCTTAAAATGCAGTGTTGGCACAGAAGTGAGTTCTGTAAGTTGTGGGAAATGAGCAGGAGTGCCTCCTATGAAGGAACGTAACCTTTAGATCCCCTGGTTTGGGGCTGTCTGCCAAAAATAAGCTCAAGCAAAAATGCTCAGGCCTTGTGTTGCCTGGTCTGTGGAACTCTGTTACTGTTTAAAATCGTTGATCGATAGCCATTGTCAGCAAAAGCAAGTAAAGCGATGACTCTGAAGGACCTAAGAATTCTGTGTAGTAGAGAGAGGTTAATCGAGAGCTGTCCAGAAATCTCCTGCACGAGGCATGGAATACGTTGGCAGGTAGGGGCAAATGCAGTTCAAACAGAGCAAGATTTCAGATCATTGTAGGGCAAAACACATCTCTTGGAGATCTCCCTGCAAAGAGAAACACTGTGTTCAGCTGCTTTACACCAACTGTATGTTCCTAACCTGTGTTTTTGTTTTCTGTTGTCTTTCTGGTCTCAAATGCAAGAAGCTGATGTTTGACTTGCTAAAGTAGATGAAGTGTCAGAATGGAACAGGTGAAATTTACATTAAGAAAATGATGTACAGTCCTTGTTTTCTCATGAGAGCTGCCCTTAAAAGAACGCAGGTCACTGAGTGATAGTTTGCAAACTTAGTCTTGCTTACTACTACTGCTGAAAACACTGACAATGGCTGCACGTCACGTTTAGGCAAAATAAAAATAACTTTTTGTTGCTTTTTAGCCAGTAGCTACTGCATAAGCTTTTTCTGATAGGAGGAGATGATGAAATATAAGATCTAAACTTTTACAGAATAAACTTTATAACTGGAAGAGTTATGGATAGGTTTACTGAGGTAGCTGATGTATGTAAAAGAAATTTTCTGACTTCATCAAAACAACGGGCTGTCTTCCATTGCCTAGAATGGCAGCAGGAAAAGCTTCCCATTCCTTCAACTCTGAAGGATGTTATTTTTTTCTTACATTTTCCCCTCAGAACGTATTCATTAGTTACCGTGAAGTTTGCTTTTTATGGAAAGTATCTATGAACAAAGGAGAAAGGAGGAAAACTTAGTACACAAAAAGAATACTGGAAATTCTGTAAATAGTAACATTTATCAAAGTATATTGAATGTCTCTGGTTTCATTTGAGTGAAGCTTTTGCATATTTAACTTTAAGCACAAATTCAGCAGAGCACCTGGAATCGTGCCTGACAACAGGCATTCACAGATCTTTGTGTGCAGCTGGCTTGGTACGTGTGCTTAAAGATAGTCACGTGCGTAAGAATTATGCTGATTTAGGGATGTCTGGCTAGGCGTGTTATGGAAGTCGTCTTGTCCTGTTCTCTGCTGCTGTTCTGTCCCTTTAAACAAAGAGGACCCAGACAGTGACAGGATGATGACTCACTGACTTCTTGTTCTGAAAAACTGAAATGTTGTAAATGAGAAAACGAACGGGATATAAAAAGGTATTCTGCTACGTTTGCTGGTAGTTACTTAAATGGAAAGGGAATGTATTTGTCCTAGTGGGACAAAAGGAAGTCGGAGTGGGGTTCCTGCTGATGCAGTGGGCTTGGCATTAGGAATCACAGTAGCCTTGGATCTTGGTGAGGATCGTGTTGTATGTATAAACTTCGTAATTTATTAGCTGTTTTCAAGTCACTTCAGTTGATCCAACTTCACGTACCTAGGTACGGTCTTGAAAGAAATGGAAGCATTTGATCTTCTGTGTCATTAGCTGTTTATTATTCTTCCTTTAAAAGGCGAGATTTGTCTCCCTTTTTCTACATGTTTTTTTGATTTTCTTTTTAAATGGAAATGTCATACCTATTCCAACTACATGGAACAGCAGTTGCAGGAGAAATGACGTAGCAGGTTGGGCAGTGGTGTGGATAAAGAGGATGTGGTTTCTGCAGAATAGTTGAACGTCTGAAGATTTGCAGGTCATTTCAGTAAGGGAATTTCGATTCTCTGCTAGGTTGCTTCTGCATAAATCTGCTCTTCCAAGTTATGAGTGAGCATTTTGATATTGGTACAATTGCAGTGCTGTTGGGTCTGTACGGCATTTGGAGATGACAAAATAGATAGCTTCTGAGAGGGGAAAAAACTAGTTTTGGGTAAATAATCATGAATGAAAGTGGTCTCTCCAAGACAGAAATACTGCAGTAGTCATCAGGAGAATAAAAATGGTTTCCTATATGCTTTTTATTTCATCTAATGAAACAGGAAACGTTAAGAAGTCATTGTCAGCAGTTGGTAATAGATACCGTGTAATACACGGTGGCAAGCGGAATTGATAGACAAGTATTTTCCTTTCTTGGCCTTGGAAAGTAATAGTTGTCAATGCCTCTCCATTTCCTCGACTTGCTGCACAATGGCTGTGTTTGTCTCTGGTTTGTAGACCCAGAACATTCAGCATTGAACAGACCTTGCACAGCGGTGGTAATAACCTGGTCAGTCATGCAGCTGAAAGATCAAGTTTAAAGTGAAAATTAGGAAGAATTCCCAGCACTATTGTGTTACAGCTTCATGTATACTCTTCTACTGCCCAACTATTTGCCCTTGTCATGGGCACCAAAGGCAGGAGAGGAAGCTGATGGGCACCATCTTCTGTCTTGTAAAGTAGCTTTGACAACAGAGAGAATACAGATTCACCTTTAGTTTGATCTGAAACCGAACATCGCGTAGTTAAGGATCTGGTCCTTCATTCTCCTGTTTTCCTTTTCAAAAGTTCATACTAAATCAGTAAATCTGTTCTGAAACTGTTTTATATTCAGTTCTCATTGCTGCTATCTGTGTTGGTATCATTGCAGTATAGGTTTAGTAGAACATATTGGGCACTGCTGTTTTTTCTTGAGATATTTTTCACCCTATCCATTTCCAAAATTTGCACTTTTATTCTTAGAAATATGAAGGAAAGCCTCACTTTGATTCTGACCCTGTGTTATTTTTTGGAGTTGGGAGTTTTGTATCTGACTTCTGTGAGAAAAGTCCCTCTGTGAAGGAAGCTCTACAGTGCTAGACCTAAAAGCAATGCATGTAATGTCTTTGTCACCCTTAGCGTTTGAATTGCAATGGAGCTTTACGTGCATCAGCCGACAGTCTTTCTGAGCTGTGCCTCCCAGTAGACGTGTCTGTGCTAGGCAGGCAAGGGCTGGAGGACAGGGACCTCTCATGCTGCAATATGCTGGGAACCTGCAGTGTCACCTCCCTGGCAGTTCCTCATGTGACTCACAGGACCTTGAGAATGTTCCTAGTTTCGCTGCTGGTTGGAATGGAGTGCGAGGGCTTTTCCTGGTGGCGAGGAACTGAACACTGGTCTCACCAGTGCCAAGTACAGAGGAATAACCTCCCTGGACCTGCTGGTCACGCCGTTTCTGATAGAAGCCAGGATGCCATTGGCCTTCTTGGCCACCTGGGCCACTGCTGGCTCATGTTCAGTCGGCTGTCAACCAACACCCACAGGTCCCTCTCCTTCAGGCAGCTTTCTAGACAGACTTCTCCTAGTCTATAGCTCTGCATAGGGTTGTTGTGCCACAAGTGCAGGACCCGACATTTGGCCTTGTTAAACCTCATCCCATTGGACACTGCCCAGCGGTCCAGCCTGTTTAGATCCCTTTGGAGCCTCCCGACCCTCCAGCAGATCCACACTTTCTCCCAGCTTAGTGTCATCCGCAAACTTACTTAGGGTGCAAAATAACCCAGTTATTAATTCTAATACAGCCAACCGCCTCTTTCTGGTAGTAAGAAAAAGTAAACTCAGCTTTATGTGGTCCTATTTCCAGCAGCGCAGTCATGGATCTGATCTTAAGGAGCAATCATATAGTCTTTAAGGATTCAAGCTCAATACCCTTTAAGATTGAGTTAGTCAATTTCTTCTTCCTGTGTTCAAATATCTCCGTTCAATGTCAAAAGAATTGGAGTAAAATCCTTTTAGAGTCATAGAATCATAGAACACCCAGTTTGGAAGAGATTGCCCATTAACCAAGTTGATGCCACCTAGACTCAGTTCTCTTTGAGCTGAGCTAGGAAGAAATGCACTAGATATATATGAGACAAATTGGGAAAATTGGAAGGTTTCGGAAGATCCCCTCGAAACCCACCTGGTGATGGTCTGCACATAGTGGTAATGTTCTATAGGCTTTAAACATGCACAGAGTTTTGAGATTATTGCCGGCATAACCTGTGGAACTTGCTGAACTTTGTATGTATGAGTCAATTCATTGTCTTCTATGGAGGTTGTTGAATTAACTATATCTCATAGATTTCCCCCATGAAAATCTGTTTGGTTAACCTGTCTTGATAGAAGTAATCCTACTCCTACCGTGTGAGGGAGACTTTCTAGAAATCATTTGAACCGTAAGTTAATTAAAATGGTCCATTTCTGGTGCCAAACCACAACTGCTTATTAGTGTTTGTAATGCTGCTTTAAACTGGTGCAAATACATGTGTTCTACATCTGCACCGGGGAGTTCAGCCCTGACATTCCTTTATCCATGCGATACTTGTGAAATAAAAGAAGTGGAGACTGAATGTACTTCATACAGATGGGATATTTAGTCAGTTTGGAAAGATGTCCGCCATGGTTTTGGAGCTCAGTAACTCTTCCTGACCACCTGTGTTCAATTTGCTTTGATAACCAGTGGTGACTTATTCTGCTCTTACATCAGTTAATTGCTCTGCCTGCTGTGGAGAACAAGATGGAAGGAGAAGATACTAGAGAACAAAAGCAGCAGTAACATTGCAGCCTCTTGTCCTTACCTCTGAAAAGCACTGAACTTAGTCCGGTCACAGGACTGATGTTCACTATCAGCGCTTGCCTTTGGGTCCCTCCCTGTGAGGGCTTTCCTCTTGAGTTTGCTCAGAGGGGATTTCCATAATGTCTTCTGTGCTTCCAAGTAACTAGTCCCTTCTTGGTGAACATCAGCGATCGCTGAGCATTTTAAGTGTGTTGGGAATGGACTCTTGCCTTTAGCCACCGGCAGTAGTGAAATTATGTAACTGCAAACAAAGCAAGTTGTGTTTTTCATGCAGACTGTAACAGTTGTAGTTTGTGGGGTTTTTTTCTTCAGCTGTCACTTGCAGGCAGTCAGTATAATGATATGGTTTGTCATATGACTTTGAAGTAGTGTTGACAAATAGAGTTGTCAAAATAAACTTTATCTTTTACTTGAGACATGAAGTTAGATCTGTGTATAGTATTTCTTGGGTCACTCAGTTTTTCATCATAATGGCTGATTCCCTTTCTTTTGGCTGTGAATATAGCTGAAACCTAGCAGTTGTAAATATGATTAGCAGATGTTGCTATTTTTTAGATTGATTTTTAGATTTAGGTGTTAAGCAAAGCCTATCGAGCCACGTTCCTTGGATTACATTATGCTTATTCCTTGACCCTGCATACTCTGTTCCTTTCTTTTCTAAGCAGGGTATGTTAATCTAGCATCGAGCATAGACTGGAGTTAGGTACTTCACAGAAGCACTGCCAGGTTAAAATAATTAGCGCTGCTGTGAACTAAAGGAGTAATGCCTGCACGTATCACTGGCTAGTTTGGGTCTCCCGTGTTGTGATTGTTGAAGACCACTCATTGGAATAGCTCGATAACTTGAGTAACAGAAACTATAAACAGAACCTGAGATTCCAGGCAGATCGGTCTCTCGTGTTGCAGAGAAAAATTAGTCAGAGTGGGATGCTGCAGGGATGGCAACACAGGTTGGGAACATAACCATGTTGGGTTGGATGCTAAGATTTGCTTGTTCCATTTAGCAAATGTTTCTGAGATATTAGGCGTCGTGACTGGCTTTTCTGAGGATGTTTCTTGGAAGGGAGAATAATAAGCCAGTATACTCAGACGAATAACTTCAGATTCCAGTTCTGAAATAATTTGTACAAATTGCCAGGGGTTTTTTGACACATATCACAGGCATACGTATTACTGTCATACCAATATTTACAAAGTAAATTTATAGCAACCATTGTCTAAGCTGGGAACTAAATGAGGTAAGAATAGAAAAACAGTCAGTGAAGTGACAAATTGCCTTTCACTGCAGCTCCTAAATATCATCGGGTAAAGTAAATCACAGCGGATGATGATAAACGCCTCCTCCTTCACAGCAAATATCCCGAATGGCCACAGTCAAGAAGGAATTTAAGAAGGCAGATAGTGTGTTATACCAGGACTCTGCGCTGCCTGAACGTCACAGTCTCTCTCTGCTAGGATGCTTAGCTTCAAACAGTGACCACATGCGTTTTTAGGAAAACAAAACCAAATATTTTGGTCAAATGTGAAGAGAAGGTAATGTGAAACCTTTGACACCCTTTCATTTTTTTTTTTTTAAATTAAATAAAACCCAAACCCTAGCCTAGGCTTACCTGGGATTGCAATGATATGTTAGTGAAGTCTTACAGCAACAAAGGGGCTTGTGCAGGGAAAGATTTTAGAGTGATGCTGTGACTATATAAAATTACAGCAATTCCGTGGTCTAAATCAGTCTGAACGGTCTGTGAATTGTGATTATTCTTTCTGTGTGTACCGTGTGTGCTTAGGTATCAGCAAAACAAGTAATGATCTGTCTCTGATGCAACACCAAAACCCTCTGAACAGCTCAAAATCTGTGCGAAGTATCTTAGGGCTGACGTACCAGTTGTTTGTGTAGGTTATTGTATGATGCAGCTCCAGGGACCTGGGCACTTTTTCTGTGTGGAGCCATATTATACGACAGCTACTGAACCACAGCTTTGCAATCTAGAAGATCAATGAAGAAACTTCATTTTAGGAGGACGCTCCTAATTTTGTAAAGCTAAGTCCACCAAGGAGGAAAAAATGCCAGTATTAAAATTAGCTTCTGCCTTTCTTAAGTTCCTTGAGAAATAAGCTCCTTCATCTCTTTCTTCCTCGCATCTTCACTAGGACGTGCACTCCAGTTTTGGCAATTGGAGCACCTTTCCATCCGCATTGGGTTTGTGTGTATCTTTTGGCACTTTCACCTTCTCCATCTATGGTTGTAAAGAAGAACATAGGAACAATCGTTACTAGTGGAGAGTGGCACCGGAGGGAGCATTTTATATTTTCTCATGTTGTTATAACCACGGTGAGATAAGGATCTAAATATATTGAGATGCAGTGTCATTTATTAAACTGAACAATATATTCAGCATATGCAAGTAAGCTTTCAGGCATGTAAACCGTTCTTCTTCCTTCTCATGTTTTGTGGTTATATTCTTTGTCTGGTTTACCGTGTAACAAATTCTGGAGCTGCCTTTGCTGTTTGAGGTTTCCTGAGCAGTGCACGGCAGTGCTCCCAAGCTTCCTCTGCCTTCTGAAACGAAACACTGACATACACCGAGCAGTGTCCTAGGCTATTATCCGTGTCACCTTTCCAGTGTCTGTAAGCAATATCAGAGTGTCTCGTGAACAACAAAGCCTAGAGTCTGGTGTGTGTAGGTATGTATTGCTTGTATCTGCACCACCATCGAGAGAGCTGTTGTTACGGAAGGAAATCTGTATAACTGTTGAAAGAACAAGTGACGTGTGAGGAAATTATATCAGTGTGTTGGAATGGATTGCGTATGCAGGCCAGGAGATCTTATATTTATTAGCTTAAAATAATAATATTTACTTTCTAGCAGCTTTTAGAGGTCCTTCCTGAGGTTAGGATAGGCACTCATACTGCAGAGGTGGAGACTAGAAGCGGCCTGAAGCAAATAAAGAGCAGGAAAATGAACCATGAAATTATCAGCCTGATAATTTATGGTAAGAAAGAGAAATTTAGGAAAAGAGCCCCTGAGCCTGTATGTATGTTCTGTATGTTGGATTGTGCCCTCCTGCCAGCGTGGGGTATGCTAGTTCTCACCAACCTGTGCACGGAGATGTTCACGCCAGCCCCTACTCATAGACCGCAAAGACTGAGGCAGGTCAAGTAAAGCACCAGTGAGCGCCTGAAGAGGGAACAATGAAGAAGGCAGGGACCTCAAGGCTGCGTTAAAAAAATGTAAATTTATAGCTTCACATTCTTGAAAGAGTTCTGCTGAAACATTGACTTTTAAAGAAAATATTTGGGGATCATTATTACAGGAAATAAATTTCATGGTGTTTTAAAATCGTATCTATAAAAAAACTAGAAAGGATACTGAGTAGACCGTGCTGGTCTGGTGAGCGGGCCCTGCAGCTGTGTTGGCTTCATAAATGTTTTGCATGTGCTGTTCTTAAAAGAGCGAAGGACAATGAAAAGGGGAAAAAAAACCAACACAAAATAATTAAGTCCCATCATCTTCTAAATCATGAAAATTTTTCCTCTTTTTTTTTGTATATTAGTTGTATCAGGTATGGTTTGCATTTTTTCCATTAAGTGCTTGAAATAATTAGTAAAGGCTTCGTCTCCAAGAAGTAGCTGTTGAGAAAATTAGGCGTGAAAAGAGCCCAGTGATATTTGCAAAGTGAAATTCCAATGACGTGAATTCCAGCTACTGGATTTGTAAAAATGGGAGCCCAAGAGAACAGAACTGGAGAGCTCTCAGTTATGCTGGAGAAAAATAGTCATTTGCGTTATAAGGTAAAGCCGTGTTTGGCATTTTTCTCATGGGCATGCAAATCAGTTCGTGGATGTGTCCTCTTGTCTCTTCTATTTCGGTGTGGAAGTCAAGTGGCTGGAAGTTTCTGTCTTTAATGATTTTCTCTTGTTTGCCCTAACAAACAGCTGCACACAGTTGTCCAACACCATTTAGAGTATTTACTGGCCAGTGTTCAGCTGAGATGAAAAGGGAGACACTTAATCTAATCTTCTTGGATGTCTCAGTGTTTGCACTTGAAAGTTTTGTTTTATGCAGTCTTTGACCAAGTGCAGAACAAATTAATATTACAGTTTGACACTGACTGACCTCTTGAGAATTATTACCGCTAAGGAACTCTTGAGGCATATTTTAAAGAACTGTAGGCTACAGTAAGGAGAAACAAAATGTGTTGTTATTCAGAATTGTCTTTAAGAATCAATATAAATGGTATCTGAGGAAATTTACCCCTGTGAATTAAGTGCTGAGCTGCTTCTACTTTTTGTTCTTAAACAGTGCTTTGTCCCAGAACAGCAACCTCTTGAAATGCATGAAAACTAGATGTGAGGTTTTTACATTAGGTTAATTTAGATAACGCAAACCTACATCAAGACATGAAGGGAGTTCGCATCTGAGCAGAAGCGACTTCACATCGGACCCAAGTCTAGCCAGTGACCCAATAAGCAGGTAGTCATTCGGTTTCCTGAAAGTTGTTATGACAGACTTCCTTTAAACCTGCTCAATTACTTTCTGCTTGGGTTAGTCACCGCAAGGTCCTCCAGATGTGTGGAGGTGTCTCTCTGCTAGAAATTTACCTTAGCATCTCTCTTTTTGAGAAGCAGAATTAGTCTCTCTCTAGGGAAATCTGTCAGGCAGTAGCCTACAACGGCCTATTGAAAGATTGGGGAAATGTACGAAAAGGAGTAATTATCGAGTCTAACTCAAAATGCCTTAGTAGGCAAATAAATGTAGAAATATGTAATGTGTTGTGATCCTGTACCTTATTGCCCCAGTGATTTCTGCTATATTGAACAAAAAATAGCCATATATATTTCCCCCCCTCTTTAGTGGGGGAAAAGCGTGGTTTCAGTGGAGTTCTTTGGCAATTAGTTATTTATGGGTGTCTAAAGGACTGCACAAGGCTTTGACCTGTGCAGTGCCCGGAGGCAGCACTGGGAATCACAAGACTATGGAGGCAGGTAGGTCACCTGAAGAAGTTCCCAAGCTCTTGAATCTACTTAGAACTCTGAGTGAATATGGCTACATGTTATTAAGCCTAGTACTGTTTGTATGTGAGGGTGGTAAGAAATCAACATTTTTGTTCTCACTGGGTACAAGTCCGCTCTTGTGCGGCACCAGTAAGCCTGATTAAGGATGAGATCTATAGACGGTAGTAAAGCAATCTTGTTGGCTCACACGGTACGCTTGGGAGCGTCAGAAATAGAAATTACGTCTCTGTAATACCGAGATATGTGCTCTAGCAATAAAACAGTTTGTTTTCCACCATCCAAATCCCCAAGCGCTGGTTTGGAAAAATATGTAGAGCAGCAACTTTTCATTTGAAACTCTGCTTGCATAGCAGACACCTGAAGTGATGTGCAACAAATCATGATCAAAATCGCTGCTATGTACCTCTCATTTCAGCTGTGTGCTGCAAGAACTGGTTTTGACAGATGCATTTTTCCCTAGAGATTGAATTTAGTTCATAGGACTTAGGTAAAATTTGGAGGATCCGAGGTAAAATTCCAGGCCTTCATCCATTAGCCACCAAGTCCAAAGCATTTGCTTTAAAACAAGGCGATAGGAAATATGAACCAATACTTGGGAATTGAACTAGTGCCAATTGTGCTGCAGCTCTGCATTCATTATGTCATACTGCGCACATCTGATAAGAGAAGACATAATGCTGTTGGATAAATTTGTGTCTAGAAGAACCCTACAGGTCCTGTAGAGAACTGTTTTTTCTTTAATAACTGAGGTATGCAGGTGCTAATTTTAACCATATGTACATGAGGCAAAAGGCAAAGTTTGTTGCGCCACAGTAAAGTGGTGACGTTGCCTCTCTAGGGGGTCGTGTGGAGGCTGGTGTTAGATTAATCTTTATTTACTGGAGTAGTTGGGCAGCCATGTGTTGTATTGCTTGAATTCTTTTGGGTTTGCTCAAAAATTATTCTTCTTCCATATTCTCCATCAGTTGGAAGCCTGTGATGCTCTTTCCTTTGAGAAAACATTTCTGGGAGAGATTGATGTGGTACTTAAGCAGCAGCAGGTTGTTGGCTGAACCAGATCCCACTCTCCCTTGTTCTGATGGCGTTTGCCTTGCATGTCCCTTCTTGAAGGCGAGGGGTTTTCTGCTTTCCTGCCTGTTAGTCCTTCACTTGCCTTGCATGCTATACTTCTACCAGCTTTTCTCTCTAACTGTAGAATTCCCGTCTCGGATGGCACCAACTTGTACCCTCATCGCTCTGCAGAGGCTTAGTTGTGGTGTTTTGTCAGGTCCAGAAACTCTCATTCCTTGCAGAACTGTTGCCGAGCATACTTTTCTGCGTAACAATACGCAAAAGAAATGTTGAAATCCTAGTTAATATATTGCCCAAGAGGCGGATTTTAGTCACTTTCCAGGGTGGGAATGTAAGAAAACCATGAGCTTGAATTGAACAAGTATTCTTCTGTAGTTCCTTCTGTAGCTCCAGTTTCTGAATTCTGGTAGCAATATTGCTTTCTTGATCTATGTAATCTTCTCCCTAAACACACTAGAGCTGAAAGAAATAAGGTCTAAGTGCCTGTGTGGGTCAGGTTAACTTTCGCCAAACAACATTATTAAAATGGCTGTATCTTGGATTTGTATTGAACAAATCCAGTCATCTTTTCCCAGCGTCAGGATGGCTTACACGGGGAGATGTATGCAGTTCCTTCTCGTTCAAAAGCAGATTGATTGTGGGCTTTTTTAGCAGAGCCTATCTGCATGAAAGTTCTCAGGGGTGTATGTGCATTTAATGTCTGAACAATGGTATTATAATGAATGTCTTTTGCAAACGGTTGACCGTTCAGTCTGAATGAGAGAGTGGGTTATGTTTCGGTCTAGTTTCTCTTGGGCTTTTTGACTATTATTGAATGTGAGTTTGGGCCTTTCTCCTTTCCCAATGGGAAAAACCAATGAAATTTCGTGATTTGTGTTTTCAATAAATGTCTTTTCTTAATTAGAAGGAATGAATTGAAATCTGTGAAAGTGAAAGCCATAGCCATTCCCTGTTACCTCTGCTATATTGGTTTAGTATTTTGGACAAGGACATACTAAAATTGTTGCCTTAATTCAGACTCCAGAAGGAACCGACCTAAGTATAATTTCCTAAACCTTAGTTGTGCCTGAGGAATGGTTGTTGCAGAACGCCACCACTCAGGCCCCATGATAATGTTACTTACCCATGCTGGTGTTCTCGATCCAGACCGATAGTGGAGAAAGTAAAATTAGAAACCTTCCTGATGGAAGATAGGCATTGATTCCTTGACAGATACCTTATATATTGAGTATGAGCGGAGAATCATAGAATCATAGAAGCACCAGATTGGAAGAGACCCACTGGATTATTGAGTTCAACCATTCCTATCAAACACTAAACCACGTCCCTCAGTATCTCATCCATCTGTCCCCTAAGCCCCTCCAGGGAAGGTGACTCAACCACCTCCCTGGGCAGCCTTTGCCAGTGCCCAATAACCCTTTCTGTGAAAATTTTTTTCCTAATGTTCAGCCTAAACCTCCCCTGGCGGAGCAGAGAACCCTCTGGGCTTTTCTTCAAATGCCACTGACTCAGCCATCAAGAAGATGAGGCAGGAGAAGGCTTAAGTTTTCTTAAAAGTTTTCAACTGGGAACATCTGTTTTTAGCACTGAGTCTCTCGGCTTTGACAAAGGAACGCCTGGTTCATCTGACAGCCTTTCTATGAGCTCCATCTCAAAATCCAGGATCATGGTGTCCTGCTGCGTCTGATGTCTCCGCAGTTTTCTTTCTCATTAGGATAGATGGATAATCCTGAACTCCACTGTTTCTCAAACATGCAATACATCTCTAGCTGAGAGGCAAAAGGGAGATTCCCACAGACAAAAAGGAGAATGTCTTTAATGAGTATTCTTACATACATTTTGTAGCGGTGTTTCTTTTACTTTTTCCTTCAGGGTGGCAACGTGACTTAAGTATAGTTCAGACCTGTATGTACAGGACTCTGTTCAGAAAACAACTGTGTTCATAATTCCTCTAGCTAATTACGCTGCTTTTCTTTCGTTTCATGTAGCCCAACCTTACCCTGGGATCTGCTGGTCTGTACCCTTAGCTTGGTCTGTACCCTTAGCTTGCTAAGCAAGCTCCTGAAGTCCCTGACTGACCTTTGGCAAGTGTGGCTCTCATACCCTCGGAGTGCAAAGCTTTCTCCCTCACAGCGGTAGTCTTGGAAAGCCAGGGACTGGTAGTTGCTCTCCTCCAACAGCAGCTGTCCTGAAATGTACAGTTTACCAACATGCCTTAGTATGTGCAAAATGTTCATGAGTGAACTCTAAACTGTTGCCAAAATATGAGTACATGTTATGAAAATACAGCAGGTATTTGTATCTGGCATTTATTTTTAATTCTAACGATGGGGCAGCCGTATCTAGGCAAAATCCTTCTGCAGCTCTCCACAATTAAGTGAAACGGATGCAAAAATAAGAAGTGACCCAGTTCTTTTCCACCTGAGCTATTGGGATAGCTTTGTTAACTGGTAGATCAAGCTACTGGAACCGTGTAGCTTGTCTCCGTACTATCTCCGCACATCAATGACAGTGGTCCTGTCTGCCCAGCGACTGGCATCAAAGGCCATTCAATTCTGCAGGTGAGCACCTGTGGTGGGCTTATAGCTGCCTCCTCAGATGGCTACTCAAAACAATTACAATTTTAATGAAATTATATGTCTGTTACACTAGGGTTTTTTTTTAATTAAATGCACTGATCTTAATCTGATACCAAGTTAACAAGTTACCTGCAAAAAAACATTTGAGGCTGAGGGTTTACTGCTCTCTTTGTCATGTCATGAGTAAGCTTTGAGGGTAGCTACCCTGCCAAACAACAGAAAGCCCTAAACCCCTCTGTACTTAAATTGATTTTTTATCCTCTTTTTATGGCTGAGGTTTATGGCAAAGTAGTAAGGTAAAAAAAGCAGTATTAATGGATTATATCTGTCAGTATCAGTCCAGTTCGAATGTGAAGCAGAATTGTAGGGAAAAGAGCTTTCTGTTGTACTTTCTTTGTACAGAAGTAGTACACACCAATTGCTTTTTGTTACTAGCCTGTCCCATTTATTTTCGCATGAATAGGCCAGGGCAGCTGAAATAAGTACCTGGGGGAGGAAAAATCTATGTCCATCGAGGCCCTGTGTTATTCCCTACATCCCAGTTATACTCCTCGGCACTGGAAAGCCTTTCCATTTTGAAAAGTTGCTTGAGTTATGCACTCAGCAGCTCCAAACGACAATAATTTTGCTTCTGGCTGACACTTGATATTGCAAATACTGTGTGCTTACAGTGGAGCTCTGGAAGTCACATGTGGAGTGCATTCTTTGGAATCCTCTTTGTTTTATCATTGCAGAACAACCCACAAAGATTTGTATTATTGCACCTGAATAAATAGTGCTTTGCACTTCACCCATTGAGGTCAGCGCACGTGGCTTGCAAGGGGGGCATTTTTTGGTTCTTTTCCTGCTGCTCCTACTGAATAGCAAGAGCCTCGGCAACCGTGCCGTCTGACCCAGTGTCACGAAGTGCAAGTTTTTGGTACTCGTCTTGAAAGGCCAGCTGCTGGCCACCAGGAGTTTTTTTTATGCAGCGATTTTTTTCTGCCAAACAGGACCAGCATCTACCCACGGAGTTCACAGTTACATGTACCGGCGTAGCACTAACAGCATAGTCATGCCAAATTCTCTAAATATTTTAATATCCTTGTGATGCATAATAACAGGTGTACGGTGTAGTTTCCAGTTTCTGCTTGCTGACTGAGAGAGTAAATTATTGTCTGCAAAATGAGAATGGTATTTAATTCATATTGTAAGATAGAAATGTCTAACAGCAAGCGCACAAGCTTCAGCTCTTCAGCAGTTATAGTTTGTTTGCTGTCATTTCCATGTGGCCACTGCACAGAGGAAAATGGATTCCTTGGAATTTACTTTCAGCTGACTGGAATGGTAAGAAGTGTGTTTGTGCAGAAATGTTTACCGTCTCATTCCTATTCTATTGTCTTGCCCAGAAGTGTTTTGTTTTGGGGGTTTTTTAACAGTCTTTTCCCCTCATCTTGAGTGTAACTGCGTTACCGCTTGGGTGAAAAACCCTCCCTGTGTAGTTCTGCTGTGACTGCTCTGCAAATGCACTCTTTAATTTAGAAGTCTGAGCTGACACAAAAGTCAGATTTCCATGGTCTTGACTGCAGAGCCTTTTGGGGCTTACGTGACTTGACTACTGCTGAGCTCAAGTCTGACTGAGGAGCCAACCTTTCTTTTTTTCTACATTGTTCTCATGGAGGCCAAACATTTGTACTAGACAGGATGTATTGCCAAAATATGAAATTGCACCTCCTGCACATTAATATTATGGAAGAAGTCTCAAAATTACTGCCTTCGACCGTGTCAAATGCTTGTGTGTAAACAGTAAGAAGTTGTAAACATATTCTCAAACCTTATTCTCTTACTGTCTATAGGTGCAGTCTAGCAGTAGAGGATACGGCAGCTGGAAGGGGAAAGGGAGGTGTCATCCCTCACCTCAGGTTCACGTTAATTGCTCTGAGCCAAATTAATTTCTTTCAATATCTCTGCAGGACGAAAACATTCTTGGTAATGTTCCTTCGAAGAAGCAGTATGGGTTTCCTCAGGCACTGGCTACACACTGCCAAGGGCTTGCAATGGCCTCCCGCATTTAACAAGCCTGTAACTAAGTGACAATATTGATTTGGACTTATTTTTAAACAACTGCATTGAGTTTAGCCCCAGAGAACATTGGCTCTGGGCATGCGATGCAGGATTATCGCAGGTCTTATGTGTTAATACTTTCCTTTAGTGCCCATGCAATTTCCTGGTTCTGCCTCACACTCACGATGCAGCTTTTGGTTTTATTTATTTATTTATTTATTTAAGACTTGTTGAATATCAAAAGGATAATAGGCATAAGTGAAGTCCCAGGGGATTTCCTGGTCACCAAGTAAAGAGCAGAAAACTCATTAACATGGAAGAAAATGTTTGCCAGACCTCAGAATTCTGGCAAATGGATTTCTGTGGCCTGGCAGATGAATGATTTATCTTCCTGCATCATTTGTCAAGGGCGATGCTGGGTACGTGCAGCGCCATTGTTCTCTGTTTTCACGGGTGTGGAACCTCTTGAGGAGAGGGCTGTAGTTTCCAAATCTGGGCTAGCAATTGAGGCTGGTGATACAAAATGAAGACCTTTTTTAGTACCAGATGAAACTGTTATGCTGCAAGGTACAGGAGACTGTTTCCACATGGTGGGAAAGGTTTTGAATTCTTGAGCTGAGGCTCAGCTCTCACCAAAGTTTACTGCAGCCTTTGCTGGAAGGAAGGAGTCATTTTTGTCCCGTGTTTCTTTCTGAGTATTCTCTTTCAAGCTTGTTTCTTCCTGGAATTGTTTAGGTTCTCTCCTTTTTTTCACATGTGGGAGTAGAATCGATCCTCAGGGACAGCAAACTTTTCCCAGTCTCTTTTAATGGACAATTCTTTTAAGCTGCCGTGTAGGTGAAAATTGCGTGTTACCTGACTGTTAGCACAGGGAAACCTGCTAGCACGAGCATGGTTGCCCGTTTGGCCTGTGTATTTGATATTGGTGATGGATGTAGCCATTGGGCAGAGCTGCTGTCTGGATCGATGTTACTGACAGTTCTGAGACCTATTTCCAGTCAGGATAACTGCATGTGGCATTTGGAATTCAGGTTGCACACGTGCTTCTCTCTGCCACGTATCAGGAAATGAGGTTAAAACCTGCAGGTATAGTTAAAAGTGGAAGCTGTTGCCCAGAAGTTATGCTGATCTGTATTTTCTGAGGGTGTGGTGTCTTGTTACCTGCCAAGATTTGGGTTCAGATTCCATTTCTTTTAGCCTGAAGACATTGCTGTCTTAAGCATTTGAACAGTGTGAACTGAGGGTGGCAGTTGCTTGGTCAAAAGTGCTGTTCATGCAGTTTTCAGCAATTCTTTCTCCAGAGGCCGAGTTCAGGATTTTTCTCTTGTGTACTCTGCGATATTTATATTTGGGGAAGGATTTGGTGTCTTTGTACTTAGTTTCTGAGGGCTCTTTCAGGCTTCCCAAATAATCCCTTTTATGTGCAGCATTTCAGAATGACCATGTTGGGAGCTGGAGTGGGAACTGCAGCCAGCATTTACTTTTAAACAATCTTAATAAGACACTTGTGAAATAGATGTTGTCGGCATCGTTGTCTCCAACAGGTGGGTAGCATTGAGACAAGTGATATGAATTCTCTAGCGCTAAAGGACAATCTATTATCTTGGCTTCTAACCTGCACGTGTCCCGGAATGGACACAGAAATCCACTCCTGCAGGTGGGAACACACTGATAGTATTGCTAGAACACCCGAAGAAATGCTTGTAGGAAATGTGGCTGATCCATCTTGGAGGTCAAGGAAGTCTGACAGAAGGGTTAATTGCTTTGAATATCCTGCAAATGTAGGTAGGGACTTTGTACTGGGACTTGGTATTTCTTTAACAAAACAAGGGATTTCACATTTAATAGCTAGGGATAATTCTTCTGTTTACATAGCATCGCATTTCATCAAAAGCTAAATTCTTTAAAATAAAAAAAGCAAAAACTACAGATTTAAAAGTGTTTTTGTCAGAATTCCTTGCTAAGGTGGAGTAAGAAAGGAGACTAATTTTCCAGCGAGATGCCTGCTGTCAGCTGTACGTTAAGAAGGGTACATTAAGGAGAGAGCTGGGCCCTTCTCCCAAGGGACAGGGGACAGGACGAGAGGGAGTGGCCTCAAGCTCTGCCAGGGGAGGTTCAGGCTGGCCGTCAGTAAAAAATTTTTCACAGAAAGGGTCATTGGACCCTGGAACAGGCTACCCAGGGAGGGCGTTGAATCACCATCCCTGGAGGTGTTTAAAGACAGGTGGATGAGATGCTGAGGGACATGGTTTAGTGGCTGATAGGAATGGTCGGACTTGATGATCCTGGAGGTCTTTTCCAACCTAGTGATTCTGTGATTCTTTTAGGAACCCGGAGAGGTGGCCAGGTTTTCCCGAGAATCTGAAATACTCTCCATCTTCAGGGCAGGGATGGTTTGCAGCTGCAATGAGGGTAAACCATGCTCTGAGCCAGTGTGAGATCAAACGCTCTGCTATCTGATCCATACCTCTCTCGTAGCCCTTGGGATTTCTCATCTGGCAGGTTATCACTTCATGTTGGGTCTGGTGTGAAGGGAAAGGGGAAAAGGCTCATCTTGCACTAGTAACAGTTAGTTCCCCTGGAAGTGGGAGGAGCTCGTAATCCAGAGCCCCGGGCATCGCGTGGTGTTTTGCTGAGCTCCCCTTTCCTCTGTTGGTCCCCTTTTGACAACACACAGATCCACGGGCACTGTATTGTTGTTGCACCCCAACGAGAGCATTTGGGACTGTATAGTAGGCAGCCTTATGTCAGATAACGTGAAGTTTACAGAAAGGGATGACGTGCCGGACTTTACATCATCTCTGAACAGTTCTTGCATATTTTTCTCATTATAGCCCGAAGGAGAGGGAAGAAAATTTGCTACAGAGCTGCTAACATGTCTGTGTACTTTGAGGAAGCTTTGCTTGGATGTGAATTTAGGTGTGGTTTGCCACCTAGACTTGTTGCTTATAGCGTGTCCATCGAATGTGCGGCATGCTTCTGCTGGCTGCCTATCTTGACACTTTAGTTAGCTTTAAAAAGTTTTAAGTAGCAAGATGGAAGCTTACGGTTTACCTTCAATTAGCAAAAGGTTGCTTGTTGAAGTCCTTTCTCACAAAGAAGTATTTTAACTGCTGCTGAGTGAAACAGGTGCTATCAGAGTACAATGTTTGCTATTGGAAAGCCACAATTTACACGATCGTGCATGACATGTGAACCCATACCAAAAAAAAACCGAACAAAACCACAGAAAAGAAAGCACTATAAAATACACAGATTGTGTTCCAGTTCACAATCTCAAATCAAATGAAACTCTGTTTTGTGAGTAATTATCTTTAGTGAGTTTGTAGCCGTGAAGCCTGCTGTGGTTTTGAACATCTGGCCCCTCCACAGCCTGCGGAGTGACAGCAGGAAGAGCAGAGAGGCACAAGGCAGGTGGTGAGACTGGGAGGGCAGAAGGGCACACGTTAGAGCTTGAGATGTAAAAGTTCAGATTTGGCCTTCCTGTTTGGCCACAGGATTTGTTTGTTATCTTGAGTGAATCACTTAAAGGTGTTAATAAATCACGGAATTCCAGAAAGGTCAGGATTATAAGGGACCTCTGGAGCTCATCCAATCCAACCCACCCGCTAAAGAAGATTGACTCGAGAGCAGATTGCACAGGAGGGCAACCAGATGGGGTTTGAATATCTTCAGAGAAGGAGATTACACAACCTATCTCAGCAGCCTTTTAAGGCTTTAAAGCTGGGTTACTTCCATGTTTTAGTAAATTCCCCTTTATGGTTTCCCACAGGTATCAGGAGTGGGGAGCACCTCTGCCGAGACCTGTGATCACCAGAGCAGCTTGCGGGGATGAGGCAGGGCAGAGGTTTGGGTCTGAAGGTCTAGTGTGAAGCCAAGCAAAATGCAGATAGAACACAGCCTGGGCCAAGGTGTGGCCTGAGCTTCAGGGTCTTAGGGCAGAGAGCGCGCAGAGGAGGACCAGGCATCTCTGTTCGGGGTGATGAGGGTCTGGGAGTACCCTGACGCTGGGCTCCTGGCTCGCGAAGGTGTCTGTGTTCTGCCATTTTTCTGTTTTAATGTCTGTGTGGTTTCCACTAAACTACTTTTGGTCAGAGTTTGGTGTAGAATTCTTTATTTTGAACTGTATTGATGCTTAGTCTCCCAACAGGTGAGCAGATTCAGTGGCAGGAATGTAATAAAAGCAAAACCCATTCCTTATTGATGGGATTCTTGGGAAGGGATGCAAAGGACAGAGCTTCCGAAACAGGAGCATGCTGCCAAGGCTATGTAGGCAGGAGGAAGAAGCTGTGGTTTAGATGGGCCACTGGTACTTGCACTGGTCCAAGCACTTGGCTGCTTCAGTCTGTGTTACAGAGCCATGAAAATTGATAATCTTCTGTTGTTACTGAAAGACACCATTTTTATGGGAATAAATGTAGAATTTGCCTTTTTATCGAGGCAGCTTGAGACCTTAGGTTCTGCGAGCTAGTTTCTGTTGGCACCATGTGCTGGGAAAGCCATATGGGAGCTGGGTGCAGACCGAGTGCCGGCCCAGTCAAAGTACATGCCTTTATTTTGACCAAGTTGTGGTGTAGCTGTATTTTTATGTCTGAGCTGCCAGTTGACAAAAAGGCTGCAGACCCGTGACCTTCAAGGAGATGTCCTGAAGTGAGCCAGGGCAGAGAGGGAGTGAGAGGCCAAGTCTGACAATAGGTGACATGATGTGCTTTGAAAATAGTTTTTTAGCATCAGTGCTACTGAGTGAAGAGAGTGTTCTGTCCAAATCTATACGGGACATGTTTTGTTAGCAGACTTTGTTTGAGACATCTGCTGGTGTCGATTTAAATGTACGTCTAGGGAAAACTTGCCAGAAAGTATTGCTTTCCAAAAGCAGCAAGGGAAGTACAGAAAACGAGGATAATTGTGTCATGTTCTCTCCTAGAACCAAAGACCACAAGCAAAAAGCGACTGCTGTCACTGAAATTGGATGTGCTTATTATGAAAAGCAGTCGTTTATTCAGATTGAAGTTGCTTCCCCAATCAACACTTCTAGAACTTTAGCTTGCAAAACTGATTTAGCTTGAAAATTGCTACACTTAAAGTGAATTATATGTCTTGAAATGTCAGTGTTATTTTAGAGTCGCAGACTATTAATGACAGTAACTCAACTTTCAGACGCTGACTTTGATCTAATATTACTTTGTCTCCCCTTATCTGAAGACAAGGGCTTGTTATTCTCAGTTCAGGTCCTCAGAAGATTGCAACTCTTCTGTATATTTTAAGAACTTAATTGCTGAGACTTTGTAATTTGCTTCTTGTGTATCTGTGGGCTTCGGCTCTGTTGTCGCTGGCTGCAGCAATTCAGGCGTTCACCTTGATCCTATTGATGTCAATTGAAGTTTGGATTTTTGTGTTGATCTTTCAATCAGCTCTCGTGCCTGAGCATGGAGCTTTACTGGAAACCCACCCAGGGCCATGACCGCTGGGATCGGGGTATTTGTGGCTCCTGGGAAAATCCGGCTTCAGATGATACATATGCCCGAGACAGCGTGCTCAGCATGTCAGTGTGCTGGCATCCCGTGCCCTGTGCTAAGCGTTAATTCAGAAAGCATTAGATGTTTAGTGGTGATGTAAACTAATTGAATCAATCCCAGGCGGAATACTTCGATAGGTTGCTACACCCTTTTAGAGCTATCTGTGACATTTGATTATTCTTAAGGAAATTTTGTATCTTGAGCATTCCTCAGCTTCCAATTCTGTGCATGCAGGGGAGGAACTATGTAGTTGGAGATGTGATTTACCAAGAATTTGGAACAGTCTGACATCCCTAAAGACTTCATACTTTTTTTCAAAATTCCTATTTGCAAGTGCACAAAAGACCTTTCCAGATGTTTTTCTTCCCTTTAAGTGTAATTTGTAATTGAAAAAATATTTTCATCTACCGCAAATAATTGGCGTACATGAGTTATATGCCTAAAATGCTCTGCATAAGGTCAAGATGTAGCTTTATTTCTTCATGGCCCAGCATATCACCTTTTGTGTGGCAATGAGACAGGACGAAGATAGATTGTCAGAGGTTTTTGCGATTTTTCCCTCTGTTTTTATCTGACGGTTGAACTGCAGGTGGGAATTTCGGCAAGCAGATGTCAGTCAAACTACAGGTTTTTATTAGGGAGATGGACAAGTACTCTGGTTTGTGTCTGCAATTAGTTTTCTATGTGCAAAATTGCACCTTGCAGGAGACAAATCTTCTCTGATCGACTAAGCTGCTAGATTTAAGAGTTTATCAAAAAGCTCCTTGAAAGGTTGCTGGGGTCCTATTGGAAATCGTGCTCATTTGGGGCTCTTAACTTATTTTGCCTCCTCTCTCTGCTGAGAGCTATTGTGCAGGGCTGCTAATTATGAAATCAGTTTGTTTTACAAATGCCCATCATTAAATGGAAAGTATTGGATGCGAGAGCAAGAATTCCTTTCAAAGTTGTAAGATCCAACCCTTTTATTGTTAAATTTTTTTCCTTGAATAAAAATTAATACCAGATAGAGATTTAGCAGAAAACTTAGGGTACTTTCTGTAATACTTGTATAAACGGTTATTCAAAAAATTGGATCCCTGCTTTTATTTTATTTTTTTTTAGTGTAAGTAGTATAGGAGACATTGTTCTCATTAAACTGCAGCGATTCTTTTTGTTTAGAATTTGGACATGTGTTTCTCTTTACGGTGGAATAAATACACAAACACAAAGAAAAATCCTCAAATATTCACATTACGACTTTATTTATTGATTTACTGTGATTGCAAAAAGCAATTTGCAAGCATATAATCAAAAAGTATATTTAAAAATTACTCTTGAATGCTGTCTCTGTGTTTCATCTGTGTTCTCTGTTTCTGGCTTCCCCTGTCATATGATGCTAGCGAGTCAGAGTAAGACCGGCTCTCCTCTGTGCATTTATAGCCCTCTGGCATTTAGAACTCAGGATCGGAAATTTACGAAAACCTCAGTGTAACCTGGCTGTTTGGTAGGAATACTGTGTACCACAATCACAACAATCAAAGCTTTTATTTGACGTATTTTTTAAGTGCAAGGAATTGGTATTTGGGGCTTAGTTAACGGGAAGGTCATTGTTACGCTATAGCTGCGCATCGTCTGCAAAGACGAGGCTTTGCCTCTAAGATGAGAAGGTTGGGAGACCGCTTGCCGCTGCTTTCAACTCAGCTATTGGGATGCATATTTGTCACAGCTCCGCACTGGCAGTGACACTGGGGAGAACAGACTGCAGGTGTGAGGCTTCATGCCAGTTACATGACCAATAATATCCATCACTGTGGTCTTCGGCTGGGTTGAGACTTTGAGGCAGTGTCTCCAGACCACGTAATGGAAATGAAAACCAGTTTGTGAGCATGACTGAATTTTATGTCTCCTCTGGAGAAATTGTTGGATGCTCAGAAACAGAATAAATTGAAAGTTAGCGCCTTAAGTCTAAGTTACTGGTTTGTGTAACGTCACAAAATCGTGGGAACACGGGACTGATTGATGCTTTTGACAGAGCACTATTGCGTTTGAGTGGCACAGTGCAGAACCACTGCAATAACAACCCCGAGCGCTGCGACCCAGGAACAAGGTACAGTTTTGTCCACTGTAATACGGCTGCCTTGCACACTGTTGCCGACCTCGGTAGATACATTGCCTCTGGAGAAGAACGGAGCGTTCACGCTCGCTGCACGCAGAGCGGTAGATTTATAGCGAGGCACCTGTGCTTGCTGGGGAGGTTTTCTTCTCCCCCCCAGCTTCAGCCAGAAAGCCTGCACGTGGAAGCACATTCTTTCATACATTACGTTTTGGAGCGAGCATGTAGCAGACTAAGCACATGCTCTGAGGCACCAGATGTGGAGATCTAGTACCTACTGTGCTTCAGCAGACAATTAGGCATAATATTTTTGCTTCTGAAATTAACCGCTTTATGAAATATACAAAAGGAAATGTTTGCTGTTGACAGCAGATTCTTTTAAATGGAGCGTAATCAAAAACATCATTAAAAATATGCCTGGAGTTCACCGATCTAGAGGTCTGACTCTCATCAAGTTTTGAAATGCAATTAGCAAGAGCATGCCTTTCCCAAGATTCATAGTTTTCCAGGTATTGCTCTGTCTTACTCAGTAAATCTCAGTTTCTCCTCCTCAGAAATGATTATGATTCTTGGACGCTACACCAAAATTTGAAGATGTTTTGAAGATGTCCTGATCAGCCAAGATTAGGACACAAGTGTTTTAAACTTTATTCTATAAATACGGTGTCCTTGAAACGTGACTATACGAACTGGTGAGACAGTCCGGTATGAGGAAGCACAAATTACTGCCTGTTAATGAGCAACTTTGTTTCAGTGCTGACTATTAAGACAAAAACTCAATCAATCCTGATCTCTTCAGAGAAATCTGTGCGTCGCTGCTGGAAACTGAACATAATAGAGGTATTGTTTACCTCTGATTTCAGTCATCCCTGGTTTTAGCTTTATGGCAATGAGAATTTTTTCCACGTGGCAACAAAAAGAGCTTTTTTAAAGCTTAAGTAAGGGTGACCCAGATCACTTTGTTAGTAAACCTTAGGTTTTTTTGTTGGGTTTGTTTTTTTTTTCCCTGTACTTACTTTCCACTAGGGAATATTACAGGATCCTACCCTACATGCTTTTGATACTGTCGTTAGCTCAGTCTCTTGCAGCGCTCTTCAATTGCAAAGATGTACTGTATGTGCTGCACATATCTGGGACTTTGAGAGCTTTCCTCGAGCTTTAATTTTCCTTGAAGACTGGGTAAGCATCCTTGAAGTAAAGGCATTGGCACCATTTTGAGGAACATGTGAAAATGACTTGTAAATCATGTTCTAGAGCGTTCCTTCCCTTCTCCTGTTTATGAACGTTTGCTCGCAGCATTTATCAGGACATGTTTTATTTACCTGCCTTTACTTTTCACTGCTGAGGTGTTATTGACACCAAGGGCCAGTGCAGACCGGACGACCTGCAGTCCTTGTCACGAGATCCAGTTACTTTTGGCAAGAACAGAGTGAACTGGTGCTAAGCACTTCTGGAAACGTCATCTTTGAACCTGGTGCTTTTGCTGGGTCTGCTTGGGCCTTTGCCTGTGGAACTTGTGCTGGTGACTGGTGGCAGACAGGCAGCTTCCTGGAAACTACACATTATGGTTTTCTGCACGAAGCTGGGCTCTATTATAGGTAATGTGTTTTACAGCATTGGCAGTAACAATACGATTAATCACTCTCATTGCATTCCTTTACATAAAACAACCTGCATCGAGGTTAACAGTAAAACATTCATTCCAGCCTGCTGAATGGTCTTCTAGCTTTTTAATGGCATACTATATTTACCTTGGATTGGCCTAATTTTGACTTTACCACCTGCTAGCCTTTCCTCATGACTGTTTGGTCTTTAAGGAGATGCACCCATTTTTATATGTGTGGAAAAGTACCCGAATTGCTTTCCTCATGAAAATCAATGTTTGTTGTAGCCCTGTGTTTAATGATTAAACTCTGTTTACCCTGCAGTACCTTGAGTAATATTTAATAGGTCTGGTTGTTAAACCCCGTGTCACACTGAGAAATGCAGTTAAGGCAACTGATGAAATGAATCGTGACTAATATAAATTTTTAACAACGTAAACAAGAAAAATATAAACATAATCTGAATGTTCACTGGCACTTGAATACAATCAGGGGCACAAAGACATGAGTAGAAGACTTACGTGATGGTGGCGTATAAAAATGGCTTTCAAACTCCAGTTATCACAGTTCAGTAACCTGTGTATATACGTTCAAAAACTTGAAGATTTGAAGGGTTTTTCTGACCTGAAATGTTTGGTACTACCTCTTCCAGATGCCAGCTCCCTTCATCTACTGTACCTCATTCTCGTGTTCTTTTCACAGCTGCTGTGATAATGCAAAAAAAGAAACAGCGATAAGTAATTATGCTACATTTATTTTTAAGTTTGTATGGCTGGTGATTGTAAAGACATGAGTAAGCATAAGTTTTTGTCTGCTCCGCGTAGTGGGTTTTGCTTTCGTTTGTTTGTTTGTTTGTTTAAAGCTGTCAACCATATTTTTGTATGTGAGCCAGCATCCTTTTTGGTGGTGTGTGTTCTAGTGCCATTGGCAACATCTGAATTATTTAACTTCATTATTACACTTTTGAATCTGCCATTTGCAGGCATCTTGCAGTATTTATTGTAAAGAGCCTCTACGTCGTGTTTCCTTCTTGTAATATACTCATTAAAAGTGCTTTGATTATCCACGAATGTCCATGTATGAGCCCATTAGAGCCCCATATGTGTGTTGATGTGTGGTACACAGACATTCGCAGCGGGAAGTTGTGAAGGAGGCTCATATGATTGGAAAAGAGCCAAAAAAAAGGCAGAAGTATTGAAAGAAATTATTCCATTTCCGGATTTTTCCGTTTAAGTTTTCGTTCTACTTGGGAAAACTGTGATAGGCACTCAGAGGACTTGGTCAGGGAACAAGACACCTCGGCTGTACTGTTCTATGTGCCCTTATGAGATGTGTCCACCTGCCCATTTATTCAGGTGGACTGAATTCAAGTGGTGTCTCCTGCTATTTATTCCCCTGGAGGGACAAACCAAGCAGACCTTCCTCACACATTCAGGTAGATGAGGACTGTCAGGCCTATTGCTGGCAGTTAAATGGTTAGCAGTTAAATGGCAGAATCCAGAGCTGAAATGGTTGCAGTTGGTCCCTATGATGTTTTGTTGATGTTTTTAACGGGCTTAGTATTGCATTTGTCGTGAGCGGCTTTATTTGTGCAACTGCATTATCATTATCATTATTCTCGATAAGGAAAGTTTTCAATTCAGTTTGGTTTGTGGCATTTTTCGTTGTTTTATTTTTGCAATTTTTCAAGTTTAAATCCTTGATGGAAAATACACAGGTATAAAAATTTTGGAAGGGAAGATGGGAAAGGTGGTATAGGTGGTAAGACTCAAAAGACAAAATGTCTGTTTCTCCACACCTCGGACACAGCCTGGGTAGTCTGCTATGCCTCTGAGCGTCCCTGTGCTTTCTGTAAACTATCACCAGCCTCACACCTTTGTCTTGCAAACATTGTATAAAAGGAAGATTATGACATGCCTGGGTAATAAAAAGGGAGATAATGACTATCTTAGGTAAATAATCGTAATTGCATGTGAAAGAGACTTTGAGACTCTTGAATTCTCTGCAGTCGATCGGGAGGGGGAAAAAAGGTTATTATAATTGTTGTTATTTAGTACCTTCTTGGCGTTTCCCTGGTTTTTTTTACCTCTGTTTATCAATTTTTGTGTGATACCGTGCCTCTGCAGACAGTGCTTGTTAAGGTGAGGACTGGTGGTCGCTTACAGCTGAGGAGCTGGGAAGTGAGGCGGGCGATGCTGCGGTAAGCGAGGCAGGGGTGTCACCAGCCGGGACTTGGATCAGCTTTAGGCTGGTTATCTTCTCGTCCTTCCCCAGTGTCTCTGCCTGAGCTCACTGCTTTGATCAGTGAGATGTGAAGGTCCCCGCACAGTCAGTGTGAGGAAGCTGGCTTCCTCTGACTTGTAGTCTCCTTCCGCCCGGACGCTGGTCCTTGCCACCCAGGGTTATACACTGGGTTGGGATCCAGCTCTGGACTATCACTCATGACAGAGGCTTGCTAGGTGGACACAAGCCTTCCTGCTGGAAAGGTGGCAAAGCAGACACTTTTTTATCACGTTCTTATCATCTGCATAAGTTGCATATTATCAATGCTGTATTCTATTCTGTAATAGCAAACAAGCAAGTGCTTGAAGATAAGTGTTTATGGTCTTGTGTTGTGTTGTAGCAACTGATTTACCTGCTGTAATAACTCAGAAGGACTTTGCGTCCCATAAAGTTTATGGTTTGGTATGAATGTTTGTATTAGTTGTGGCACTTCAAAATCCTCAAGAAGCGTTTCTGGGAGAATTTGTCTGGTTTCTTTTCCAGATCGTTCTTGGGTTTTTGTAGGAAGGTTGCCAAGACTTTTCTTTGTGGAGAAATTGCTTTAATTGGAAGCCGTATCCTCGCAAAAATATGATCTTTGTGAGGCACTTAGCAATGCTTCTCAAAGAGAGGAGTGTGCACTGGGTGGGGAAGGTGCCTGGGCGGTGTCAGGAGGAAAGTTTGTTTCTCCCCTGCCACTGTCATCTCATGCAGAGCTCAGCACAAAACTTGACTTCCTTGGCTCTCGTGGATATTTAATTAAAATCTGAGCGATTGCACCAGACAATGTATATAGTGAAGCCCGTTGAGGCTGTAGAAGGGAAGCACTAGACTGTGCGCTACTATAACCTCAGTCATTTCTTACCTATACGTAAAGTACAAGGGTGGGTAATGACCTGCAGGGACCGTGTTACAGTTGTCTGATCGCTAGTGAGATGGCTTTTGATAATATAACAAAGGACTGTTTTGTATAAAGGATCGAGCTATTCGACGAAGTGGTGAAATATTTACTTAGCTGCGAGCTGTGGATTTCCTTGTAAGTTATTGAGTCTTTCCTATAAAAGATCGTCGCTTGTCTTGAACAATGTAGCAGATAATAGCTTGTAATAACCTAATAGGACAGTAAGAGAGTTGTTCTCTGTAATCTCACCCAGAGAAAAGCATTTAACCTTGCTTTTGCCGTCCCTTTGAGTGACAGAAGCATTGATAGGTGGACGATTACTGTACAAATGCTACCTAGGATGGAGTGCAGCTCATCTCGGATGGCTGAACTCCATCTGAGGCGTGATATGGCACACGTTTTCACAGCGATTTGCTTAGAAAATGTGAGAAGACCTCAACTATGTTAAACGCCTTTTCAAATCTATCTGCATAAGATTGCCATAACTGGGATCAACTTCTGCAGGACTAAGTTTGACCCTGTTCTTTAACTCTTTAGCATTAAATTTTCAAATACACAGAGCTGATTATCTTCTTAGAAAGGAAGTTGATTTTTTCGAGCTGCCATCTGTATGAGGAAGAGCCGACTCGACAGTAAATGTCAGCGTTGCTCTTGGAGCCTCTTTCTTTGGTTCACTTGCACTGACGTAGGAGTAAGAGCTCGGGGCTGTGCATTTAGTGGTTCTGAAGGAACCACGGATGATGCCACACTTGCAAACATCTCTGCGTTCTTTGAGATTGTGAAAAGGAGGCAGATAGTCTGCCAGGTGTTGCTTTTGAATGATACCAGAGTAAGGGAGAAGTTAATTAGTAATGTCAGGGTTGGTAACCACGTGCTGTGCTGGAATGGGGAAAAGCAGCATCCTGTGCTGTGGCCTTCGAAGTCTCGTTCATCTCTTTGCTGCTGAGCTGAAGTGGAAATATGCGTGGTCTATTTCCATCTTTAAGATGAGAAATTAGTCCTTAACCATTTCTCTTGTTCTTCAACTTTGTGAGCTGTCCTTTCTGCGGGAAGGGGTACTGAAATTGCCGAATGTTTTTTGAGTAGCGTCTCAGGATTTTGAAGCGATTGCTTGGATTTTTGTGAAACAGATGTATCACAAACCAGTGAACGGGCACAGATCCTCTTGTTTCCTGGAGGCGCTATTGAGATTCCAAAAACTTTGGCAGCCTCTGGCAACAAGAGTCACAGTAATTTCTCAAGGGTGCTTTCTTGGGGTGTCTTGAGCTAAGTTAAGGTAAATTGCTTTTTCTTTGGCAGAAATCTGCTTCCGGCAAAGAGAAGAGTAAACATAGGAGATGTTAATTTCTGTAGAGATCTGATGAATTTTTTTGTTCAGCCTCTTAGGTAAGGACTTAATTGCTGGAGCAGGGGAAAAGTATTTTCCTAGAGAACTTTGTTGTATTGTGGGCAAAGTAGGATGTGAGACAGTGTGGACAGGGCAAAGTAATTCCAGCTTGCGGAAGTAATGGTCTCATGCTTTTACATTAACTCTGTGAGACTTTTTGCGGTGATAGCTGTCTGAAGAGCTGCTCGTTATTCGAGTTGAAAACAGGTAACCTGAATTTCCACGGGTGTCCTCTCGGGCCCTGGCTGTTTTAAGGTGCTCTCTCCGAGTTAAACTGTGCTCTGGGATGGATGTACCCAGCTCATTCAGCGTGTCTTGGGTGGACAGAGCATGCTGCTTACCCTCTGAACTTGCCCTTTGTATTGTTCAGCTTCATTTAGTCACTCATAGAATGTGCAACTGCATATTGATGTTATCGGCATCACCAGTCCAACTGCATTAGTGCTGAGCATCAATTCAGTTACTGGGATTTGTAAACTATGGATCGGTTGGATTCTACCTGTGGCTTTGTGCACTTGGCATCCAGCCACAATTAGTAGAAGTCAGAAAGGGAGGACCTGTCTTGTAAGATTAAAGAAGTCTAATAAACATTATGTCCTTTATTTTCTGCATTTTGTGGGTTTGGAACTGCTAAACCTAATGCATCTGACTTGCTGCTTTGCCTTTGATTTGTTTGGTTGTATTAAGTAGCTGAGGCTCGTCTGTGAACGACATCAGAACAGGGTTGTGGTTCCATCACTCAGCAGAGCTGAGCGGTGCTAGCGCAGTATCAGTAGGTTAGAGAAAACACCAGAGGTTGTCTAAACAATAGCTCTGCTACGGCTGGTTCTTCAGATAGCCTGATGATAGCTGCCTTTGGTGTGCTGACAGCACAGGGTTACGTACCGGCTATGTAAGAAATGGTAAACATTGATTGAGCCAGTAAAGTGTGGCTTTGATCATGCTAGTGATATAAAAAAGTGAATTGTCGATGCTGCCATTTAAAAACCAAAGCCTTAGGCGTGCCAGGATGACAGCGTTTGTCAAGACTGGCTTATCCTAAACATTGTGCTTTGTGAAAACAGCCATTAGTGTTCTGTACCTACGAAAAGGAGGTGCACAAGTAACCAATGAAGTTTCATGACATCTCAGCAAAGCGATTTGTATGCACGCAGCCCAGTTTCATTATAGTCTTCATCATCAGTGCCTCAGGGACTCTATGTGCTTTATGGTTGTGAGGCAGAAAGCCTTGCACTGTACTTATACAGAATATAATTCGATTATTAATGAAGATTTTGGTACTAGGCGTTTTATTTTCTATGACTATCCTCTGCTGCCACTTCATTCTCCCTTATGCTGCCATTTTCTTCCTCTTTACAGAGGAAAAAAAAGAAGGTGACTTTGTGTTAGTTTTATACTCCCGTTGTATTTAAAACAAAAAAATGTGGTGACTTCTTACGTGCTTCAGTCTAATTTCATTATGCTGAAGCACCAATATATGTTCCATCGACCCATTCGAAAATGCACTTGCTCCTTTTCTCATTTGCAGGCGAATTGTGCTGCGATTCCATGTGTCAAATGAGCACTTGCTCCCCTTCTGAGAAATGCTGAACCTGCATTGCCTGTATGTCAAAGGTTTGCCTATGCCACGGGCCAAGTTCTTATTTTATGTGTCCTCTGAAAAATTGTCTACAATATAGGAATATATCGTCTGCGATCTCCCCCCTTCCTTTCCCCCTTTACGGCTCTGCCTTCTCAAACGCTAACAAACTGTAATGTTGAGACCGGGGACTTACAAGTAAATGAATGTATTGATAATCGTCATGTAGGTCTTAAAAAAGACTATTGCCTTCAAACTCTGTAAGAAACACCCCTGCAGTGGCAGAATATCACCTTGCCAGGAAGTCTGCTTTTTAGACAGTTATTGTGGGATGCACTTGCTTTTCATGCTGATCTCGAAATCTTACTTCAAGTTATTCTGGAAATCTGTTTCGTGGGCCACATTTTTTCTGGTTTCACGTAAAACATTTACCACATTGACTTTATCTTTAGGGGCTGGGGGGTGAGGGAGCAGGGTTTTATTATCGTCCCAGTGTTTTACTTTGTGTCACATTACTGAACTGTTTTGCCAAAGAAATAAAATGCAGTAGTTGAGTATAATGAGAACGTAGAAAAGTAACAAAGAAATGCATTGGAGGGAGGGACTGAGGAGAGGAGTAGAAGACTTTTAACTGCTTGCAAAAGGGCTTTTATTGAAGTTATTAATTTCAGCCTTTCACCCTCCAGGGTGATAAACAAATAACTTAAAATGCTAGTTGATCAGGATGGGAAGTGGAAAGCTGCTGTAATTCAATTAATCACAGAGTACGGGATGCTGCTTTGTCAGTGAGAAAGCAACTCTAACACATGCTCAGCTGTTACTCTTTCACAATGAGCGGTACAGTTGTCTCTCTCAGTCTCCTGCCAGCAAAAACATCCGCTCAGTTCATTTTACCACCAAATATTTTTACACTTTGGGACTAGTAACGGACGTGTGCAGTCCTACCATCTCTTGCGTTGTATCAGAGACCAAAGTTGAGCTTGCCGCTGTCCTGAACAGTGCATATGATCAGCAGCAGTGATTCCTGCTATAATGGAAGGGTTCCTCCTCTGATGTGGATTTTAGCCTATGAAAATAGGAATAAACAAAGGGTCAAGAATATTAAAATGAGCCCTTATAATCATACATGGTTGACAGTCTGTGCTGACTTCTGCTAAAGAAGTCCGGAAGGACTTTTTTCTAGTTAGCTGCTGTTAGGCATGTCCATGCACACACATGTGCAGAGCTTGGGGTGTGGCAGAGGTGCAGGGTCGGCTCATGAACGGTGCATTTTCTCCAGGTTAGCATTCTATCATGTTTTGCGACTTGCAGGGAAACAGAGCAGATGTGTATTTGGTTTATAACAAAGTTTTATTCTCTGATAGGAATGGTTGGACTAGAAGATCCGATGGGTCCCATCCAACCTGGTTGTTCTGTGATTCTGTGATGTGTAAAAGTACGTAACTATTTATGCAATCAACAGAAGAGAAGGAGGTAGTCGTGCCTTTTGTAGAGCACATAGGGATAAATCCCTTCGGTAGCACTCAAGGTCTCCCAATACTGTACCTGCAGTGCCTTCATGTGCAGTTCCTACTTCTCTGTGTGCCACAGGGCTAGCAGCTGCGGTAGCATAGTTGACTAGCGTTACGTGACCAGTGAGGTGCTTGTTGTACTGTGCTTCAGCCTGGTGGTGTCTTGACATGGGCAGGAATATTGTTCAGCTAAAAGGTTGGTGTGGTGTCAAGTTCCTGTTTGGAAGGACCTACCTTTAAGGCTTCGTCTGAGCTCTCCTTAAGAACATGCTGAACATTTAAGTACTGACATAGGTTTGTTTTCAACACTGCAAAAGGCTTATACAGCTGAACTTTGCAGTGTTTATTGACATTAATGGGAACATTGCCTGAATGTAGGATTTGAACTGCTGTGCTGTTTTCTGCTCTGAGCACCAGTGAGAATTTATGCACACGCCCCGTAGATCTCTGTGGTCTCACACGGGACCGATGCCTTGGCTGTGGTACTGCCGTTGCAGCAGAACTTCATAAACTCGGCTGCAAAACAGAGAGTTCCCTGTGTGTTTTTGTGACAGTGCTGTGTTTTAGGTAAAGGCGTTTTTTCCTGATGTGGGACAAGGGTGTGAATGTTGGGGCAATGTCACAGGCTGGGTTTCTGTTTAGGGTTGGGAGCTTGTGTCTTGTTTCTTATTTTGGCTTATTGTGGCACTCCTTTGAGGGCCAGAGCTCTAGAGACCTGTATGTTGTGAAAACGTGGGTTTGTGTGACCGGGAGGAGGCAACTGCGCTAAAACCGAACTGAGCCATTGACACGCTTGGCTGGATTAACTAGGTGGTGGGCTTGCCTATAAAAACAAGCAGGATAGAAATGTCTGAGGGATTCATGAGGGGAGAGGAGCCAACTGAAAGAGGAAGGACATTGAGGCCAAGGCTAGAGTGCATAGGTAATTCCAGGTAAATGCCTGAAGAGTGAATGAAACCTTCTTTTATGGCCCTGTCTTCTGGTGCTCCGGAAATTTCTGACCTGCTCTGCTATTGATTACTCCGCACCATAGTCTTGGGTAGTAATGAAAAGAGCAGGTAGCATGTACCGAGGTAACATTTCCTAGAAATTCACGTGTTCCTTCTGAATGCATTGGTCTGGTCATTTTCTCTTAATGTTTTTACAAGCTAGGAAATTGAGTTCCCTCCCTGGTATTTTGCATCAGGTATGACAGGCTTGTTAAAAGGATTAGGAATGTTAATATTCTCTTCTCCTGCTCTGTGAAACGAGACACGAATAAGATGTCTGTCTCAGGTGAATTCTTACTGCAGTGATTTTGACATAATGAAGTTAAGGAATAAGAAGTTCGCGGCTTCTCTTGTCGTGGAATAAACAAAGTTATCTGTGGTAGCTTGTTTCCAGACAAATGGGAGGCATTCAAGGATACATGAAATTTGGATGCGGGATCTTTTTCTTTTGTGATATGACTGGGCGATTGATAGATAAAAGCGTGAGCATCTTCTTTTTATGTGCAAGTAGAAGACGTAATGAACCAAATCAGAAATAAAAATACAGTCTTGGTGCCTGCTCCAGTCCTCTCGCTGCAGGATAGCTGAGTTCATCCATCAGCTCCTACCCAGCAGATCCCAGTTTTCTACTGGGAGGATGGTGAAGGAGATTTTCTCTGGTGATATGGTTTGAAAGCACTGCACTTAAGGCAGCAGATTTCTGTCTATTTATAGCTATTTCAGATTAATAAGTATTAATGTATAACTGCTTTTATCTATGAAATGAGATGAGCTGTATTTATCTTTTTGGTTGTGTCTATGAGATTTTAAAAATGGTTTTATGTAATAGGTCTTTTCAATACACCACTACAAACAATAGAGAATAACCGTTCCTCGCTCAGATAAGAGTATACCTATTGTCTTTAGTGGAGTACTGGTAGTGGTTGTGTGGACTGGCGTAATGAGATCAGACGAAGGTATCCTCTAGTTTTGGCTTACTTAAAAGCAGCACCTTTTACTTCTGTAACGTACCATATAGGGCTCTCTGCTTTGGTTAAAAAAAAAAAAAAAAAAAGACAAAACCCCAACTCCTTTCTGTTTAAATCTAACTGCAATAATTGTAGCTTAATCCAGTGCTCTGATTAGTGTGATTACATTTCTTCTGATAATCCAGAAATTTGCATTTTGTTGACATTGCTATTTAATCTTATATTTTTAAAACTCAATTTAATTTTTTCAAAGAATTATATAAACAAGAAGATGTGTGTAACTAAGCCGTGTTCCTCCCTGCCACCTCTTGGAATTCAGTCCTTTGCTTCTGGGTGGTCACTATACTTTCTGAATGTTTTTATACAGTGAGGTGTATAGTGGGAAGTGTCTTATATAAAAGAGAATACAATGGAATCCTGTTTACAATTTAGACGTTTGAACTATCTTATTGCAGTCATCCATCTCTTCCTGTGGTCAGCTTGAGAAAAATGATCTGTTGTTACAGTGACAACTTGGGATATGTTTCAAAAGGATAACAACAATTACTTTCAGGAAGGAGGGAACATTAATCTTGTGAGTGCTAAAGACTGAGCTAGAGCACGGATGGCAAATACAATGTATTATATCCTTTAATGCTGAAAGGAAAGCCATAAAAAGCTGCATTACGCCTTTTCCTTCTTATCAGTCTCTACCCATCTTCATTTCTGTCAAGATAGGCAGAATAAAATTTTGTTTCAGTGTAAAGTGGTCAAGTTTGTTCCTTTCGCTGTCAGCATTACCATCATAAAAGATGCTGCTGCCACATCCCTCCGTGCTTATAAGTAACATAAGTCACTGTGGAGTGTAGCTACTTGTATGTTTAACACCAAACCTCTCACCACGGACAGTTTATCCCAGTTCCCCATGGTGAATGCACCTGCTGAGCAGCTGTGCTGTGAGTTCTAGGTGTAACATCTCAGAAGTTGACATGAATGCTAACCAAAACCTGTAGGCTTGTCAGCTTCTCTTAGGATGATTAATTATGGAATAAACACCGTGAAAAATTTTAGAGGCAAAGCTTTTGCTGTGCTTGTGTGTAGCCTGCCTCTCGGTACCTCTGTAGCACTGCACAAGGTTGTTGTGCCCCAAGTGCAGGACCTGGCATTTGGCCTTGTTAAACCTCATGCCATTGGTCTCAGCCCAGCAACTCAGCCTGTTCAGATCCCTTTGAAGAGCCTCCCTGCCCTCCAGCAGATCCGCGATTCCACCCCGCTTAGTGTCATCTGCAAACTAACTTAGGGTACATTCAATCCGAGCAGTGCTACAGATTAGGAAAAGACTGGCTAGGAGGCTGCCTGGAGGAGAAGGACCTGGGGGTGTTGATTGGCAGTGACTGAACATGAGCCAGCAGTAGCCCAAGTGGCCAAGAAGGCCAGTGACATCTTGGCTCGTATGAGAAACAGCATGGTCAGCAGGTCCAGGGAGGTTCTTCTCCCCTCTGTACTCGGCACTGGCAAGACCACTCCTCAAATCCTGTGTTCAGTTCTGGGCCCCTCACCACGAGAAGGATATTGATGCTCTGGAGCGAGTCCAGAGAAGACCAACGAAGCTGGGGAAGGGGCTGAAGAACAAGTCTTATGAGGAGCGGCTGAGGGGACAGGGGTTGTTTAGCCTGGAGAAGAGGAGGCTGAGAGGAGACCTTATTGCTCTCTGCAACTACCAGAAAGGAGGTTGTAGAGAGGAGGGAGCTGGGCTCTTCTCCCAAGGGACAGGGGACAGGACGAGAGGGAATGGCCTCAAGCTCCGCCAGGGGAGGTTCAGGCTGGACATTAGGAAAAAAATTTTCATGGAAAGGGTCGTTGGGCACTGGCAGAGGTTACCCAGGGAGGTGGTTGAATTGCCATCCCTGGAGGAATTTAAAAGATGGGTAGACAAGGTGCTGAGGGACATGGTTTAGTGGTTGATAGGAATGGTTGGACTTGATGATCCTGGAGGTCTTTTCCAACCTTGTGATTCTGTGATCTTCTTCATTATCTAGTCACACGTCTTTTCAGTGGAGAAAAACAGCATTTCCTTAAATAGAGTCTTAGGTAATGACAGATTCACGGAATGATGCCTGTTCCATTGACGCTGATGTTTAATTAACGTGAGGCTTTGAGTTTTCTGCAGTGCTCTGCTGCTCTGATAAACAAGCCAAACAGAAGCACAGAGATGTGGTTTCCTTTGGCTTTGATGCTGGAGCACTTCTGTCTGGCAATCACCGAGGTGTGAGGGGGAAACCTTCAGAACCTAGTTTACCAGAGAGGACTTGCCACAGCCTTCTGCAGTCCCCCTTCAGAGAGAAATTTGCTTTATATGACTGTAGTGAAACCAGTTGGCAGCACAACGGGCGCTATGGTTTTGATCGTAGAAGTATGTGTTCTGGGGAGGTGAGGTGCTGAAATTTGGGCAGGGGCAGGAAATATTTGTGGAAGAGATCTGAAAGTGACTAACTAATAGCGCTGAGATAGATGTGAAGGTTTTTGTTTATGGCACTCTTCAGGCTGCTCAGCAGGGACAAGCGAGGGGACGGTTCTGCAGTATCATTCATGCAGCCTCGTCTGAGCCTCAGCATGAAGCCAGGGCAAGTTGTGGTGCACGCATTTCCTAGAAAAACTCATTTTCCGTTCCAGGGGCAGTGAGATGCAATTTTGCTGTCAGCGGTTTCGGCTTTGTGTTTTCCCACTGTTTTTTTCCCCAACGCTGTAAGCAGATTGCCTCTTTAAGTCTTCAGGTGTGACGGCTGTGAGGGTATTGGCATATGATAGAAGCAGCGGGATGAAGTGTTTGATTGAAATTTGCCTTCAGTATAACATTGGCCCTCCTTTGGAGCGTGTAGTCACTGAAAGCCTTGCTGAAGATGTTCAAGCCTCACCCTTATTTCTGACGCTCCATCTTTAGAATAAGGCTGCAACTGTGATAACTCACCTTGCCCGCTTTGCCACCCTTCACGGTGCCACTGTCCTGTTCTCTCTGTTTTCCTTTTGTCACATAAATAACTACTGACAGGACAAAAGCTCCACCCTGTCACCCCCATGAGCTGCACATGTAAGTCATTACAGACACGACTGTCAAGCATCTCCTTTGTATGACAGATCTGGGAACAAATGCATACGAGTCCACAGAATAGGCTTGATTCAGTCCACCAAAATTATAGGTTAGCTGTATTTTTTTTAAATAGATGTCAGAGTTTTAGTGTGCTCACAGTACATAGTCGTATGATTTACAATCAAATGGAGTAACCACTGACTTATGCTTCACATAAATCCATGTGCATACCTTCCAGATGCTAGGCAGAAAGCAGTAAGATATTTTTAAGATGTATTAGCGAGGCAATTTTCTGATAGCAAATATACACTTGGGACTAAATCCCATCGCTGTGATAATTTAGGTGAAATTGCAGCAAAGATGTGCTTGACGAGGCCCTGCAGCTATTTATAGGCAGTTCTGCCAAATTTACAGTAAGCTTGACTTTTTTTTTTTTCCCTCCCCTTTCCAGCCACGTTTGCTGCAGGATTCTTCTGGTCAATTGTGGTCTCCCAAAGCTTTATGTGAAGACATCTGCACAGTGGCACCACTTGGTAATTACATGGGAAGGGATCGATGTCTTGTGATTTGGCTGGTAGATGTACTTGCCAGGCATTCTTGTGAGCGTGGTGGGAGGGATGTGGCCTTTTTACCGGTCTGGGCTGGGGGGGAGTTTAGTGAAACACGTCTGCAAAGCGAGTAAGGGGAGAACACTTGCTGCAGGGCTACAGGGAAGCACTGCTTGGATGGGAGCTTCTCCTGGCCCCTGAATCCTTTGTAAGTGAGGCTGTGCTGGCCAGCCCCTTCGGATTTCTTGCCATGGAGATGTTTTTTAAATTAACCATTCCTGTTGCAAATGGCACTCCTGCTGTAAGTTAATCTAGCTCTTGGCAGCATGTTTTCAGCACACGGGAGTTGATCTGATCTCTGCAACTATTTGGTACTTTACGCTTCCTGAGAATTTATCACTGTTATGGAGCCTGTCTGCTTTGTATGACTGTGCGTATCTCAGCTTACGTTGTTAACTGGGCGCATGGATTTGCCATGCTGGCATTGCACTGACCAGAGTAAAGCCTGTGTTAAAACTGGGAGTAATTTCCCTGCCCCAGTCAGAAACTGCTGGGCGAGCAAGCCTGGATTGCTTTCACCATATAAGGAGTTATTCTTAGAGAGAAATTAGGCCCTCGGTCAAAATAAACCCACTGGTGTAAAACACAGGGGTAGGTAAAAACAAAGTTCCTGAGATGCAGTTTCTGCACTAGATTGGAAGAGCTGTGAGTGACTGAGTTTGGTCTGATTTCTGCAGAGGAGAGGAATCTTTCTGGTGGTTTTCACAAGCATCAAGCCCAGAGAAGATTAGGCATGAGGTTTTGCCTGTGATGCAGTTTGCATGGTATTTACCATAGATACCACAGGTGAGCCGCTAAGGAACAAATCAACCTCAATATAAAGACTTAGCCTAAGCACTAACCATGCTGAGAAATATTTATCTGTCTGGTGCTGTTGTAATGACAGTTTCCAGATAGGCAGTGCCATGTGCCGTCCTACCTATGCGGTGAAGGGTGTCTGCAGAGTTCAACTCAGGCAGGTTCAGTAAAGAAGTTAGACTGTCATCTTCCAAAGTGAGTAAGTAGCTTGTGTTCAGGTTTGTTTGTTTGTTTCTTTCTCAGATCAACAACCCAGCTGTCCTCTGTGGCTGGTGAAAGGAAAGAATCGGTATGCTTTTGTACGATCAAAAGCATTCAAACTGTCGTATGCTTAAAACAAGACGCTTTTGCTTTGCTTGGATTGTACTTCCTTTCCTTTCTCCTTTTAGTTCATTTTGGGATCTGGCATCAAGAGAAGTGACATTTTATTGGTTTTATTAAACCGTGTCCATTTACACCTCAGTGTGAATAAATTCAGGAAAGAGCTCCTTCTAGTTTTTTTTGTAGAAGAAAGTAGCTGTAGATGTTAGTGTTCCTCAGTCCTTCTACACCTGCCAAGCACAGTTCTCTGTCTGCCCTAAAGACCAAGGAGCAAGGGGAGGCTTCAGAAAACCGAATGCTTGCTTGTGTCGGCTTGCTCGTTGCTGCTTTGAAGTTGTTGTTATGGAAGTAAAGATAACCTCGTAGCACAGATGGGTGACATATTCATTTCGGTCCTTGCTGTTAAATGCTATGCAGCATTTTGGGGTTTTTTGTGTGTGTTCCTTGATTCCCATGTAGGTAGGTGGTCCAGCACATAATAAGGACGTTCTGGTATCCGTGATTTGTGTATCTGTTTCTCCTTAGAGGAGGACTTATCTAGATAAGAGTCTCTTAACATAAAACACCCTGGGAGGTTGTTGCCGAAGAGTGGAGGTGTCCAGCGTAGCCGTGGCCCTGTGGTTTGCCTGAGTGACTGAAGCTGCAGGTTGTCAAAATATCATGTTTGCCAAGGCAGCGGGACATCCTGGGGCGAGCACGGGTTATATCTTTTGAGAACAAAATAACGCTGAGTTTAGTAGATTCACCGGCCAAGATGAACTTCATGTCTTGTGAGACAAAACCCTGATGCCAGGGAGGATGCTCAGGTGCTTCACTGGGTCATGCACGTCCAGCCAGAGTCCTGTGTGGCATCCGGGCTGCGGTGCCTTTGCTCATTCGGCTATGCAAGATGGGGGATCTGGTTTCCTCATTTAATTTCTCGTGCTGTTTTTGACGGCACATCTATGTGACCTTCCCTCAGCTGCAGACCCCAGGCCTGCAACCGGCATGCTTTCGCTCTTTTTGTGCTGCCAGTGCACTCCCTCGACCTTATCTTAAACAGCAGCTTTGGAGACATCTGGCTTGCTGAAGCAGAGCTATTTGTCTAATCTCAAAGCTACACGAGAGTCCTGTTTTATAATCCCACCAAGAAAAATACGTAACTGCAGGAGGTTCTGCGACAATCAGCGGCCCCGAAGGGGCAGTGAGGATCACCTTCTGCTCTTAGGTCAGTGGAAAATAGGAAAATATTTGGAATTTTGAAAGTTATTTGTTTATAGTTTTCCGTGTAATTGTAAGATGTCTTTTTCTTCTCTCTTCAAAAGAAGAAGAAAACAAAACAAGAAAAACCAAAAGAGACCCTCCCAGTTCAAAGACATGCAGATGAATCCTATGCTATTTTTACAGTGATTTTTCCGCACTGGAAAATAAACTATAGAAACAGACTTCTAAAGAGAAAACCCCTCGGAGCTGGGCAGAGGAAGCTTTCCTCTGGTATGACCTGAAATAAAAAAGCGGCACACCTGCATCCAGCTGATTTCCCTGCGACACATGTCTCGCACAGCCCCAGCTTCCAAGTCAAACAAGTAGCAATTTTTAAGTAGCACCTAAAGAGGAACAAGGCTAGGACTTTGCAGCAAAAGCCCAGCCCTAAAAGTTCCCACTGCACAAGTCTTATTTTCCTTTCCCTGACCCATTTGCACAGAGCTGCTAGTGATGACCTGTCCCGCCTCCCTCTATGCAGCAAACCAATAATAAATAGCAGGCAGCTGACATCCCAAGACACCTGCAGCATGCTGAACACTGGAGGATTGTTCATCCCACAGGGCTATGTGGCCGGGCGCCATGGGAAGACCTTTGCTGGCTGGATGTCTGTCCAGATACACGCGGTCAGAGAGAAAGTTGATGGGACGGGTCTGGGGCCCAATAAGGTTTCTTGGCCAATTAATGGAAAATATTTTTTTTTCCGTCAGAGGGTGAGATGTGTTTACAGGAGCCTTCTGTGCAGTGCTGCTGTTTTCTCTGGGGCAGACTTGACTGTGGAAACCCAGCGATACAATATTCGGGCAGACTTAGAGCAGTCCTTTTCGCTGGCTTTAAGGCATACGGTTGTTTTATTATTCTAGTTTCTCATGCCTTGCTACTTATTTATTCGTTAATTACGTTTGCTAGGGAAAATACTTTGGTCCCTTTCTGACAAAGCAGGTATGCGAGAACAAGCTAGAATAGTCACTCTGAAACCCTTAATCGATATTTTTTGACTTTTGAAAGCTGAGGTTTTTGGGGAAAAAAAGGGCTGCATTTCTTCTTGAATACTTTCCAGGCTGAAATATTTTGCTAATTTATCTAATAGTTTACCTGTGCAGTAATGAAAATAGGATTAAAATAGCGGGCACTCGTAGCTGCCTTCTCAAAGAGTTTGGCCCCAGTGATAGAGAAACGTGTTTTCCATATCTCAGTAGCTTCTTTAAATACTTGCGGTCAGTGGGCTGGGTTTTTTGCGTCCTCAGACTGCAGAATTCTTCAGAGGTGGTGGGGAGGCTGCGGACTGTGTGCGGCAGAGCTAGGATAGAATTGAAATTTGAGTACCCAAAAGGTGAGAACGGCCCTGCTCCTGCTCGATGTTATTCCTGCAACGCTGGCGTGAACTAGGTCTCTGTGAGCCACAGAAGTGTTTTACCATTTGATACAAGGCATGGCCCTGGTTTTACGTTATGGCAGAGTTTTTGTCTCTGCTTCTGCTACTTAAATGAAATAGACAAGAGTACTTCTGTGTGCTTTGGTGTCCCAGGTGAGCACCGGGCAGGGCTCTGCGAGGCCAGAATCCAGCTTTTAGATGCCAAACACGGAGTGTATACAGATGCTGTCTAACTCATATGGTCAGAGCTTACTGATATTTTAAGTGAGAAAAAAACCAACCCAAACAACGGGGCAAACATAAATTCTTTATTTTTGTGAGCATATGTGAGGATCTCTTTTTTGGGCAGATGAAAAGAAAGCAGATTACAGGCTGCCACGAACCTGTGCTTACTCTCGAAGGCCTTTTTCAAAAGTCTGCTCGGCGTTCCTGAGCGTAGGAGATGGAAACTGAATTCATCTCAGACACATTACAAGTTTTAGAAATGTTTCATATTGAGTGTAAGTAGGAGAACGGCATTTCCAGATGAAACATTGGGAACACGCACACAGCACATTCTCGGCTTGCTTTAGCAGCGATTCAATCACTCTGCTAAGACAAAAAAAATTTTTGCTGTTCCCAGTCCACCCCCCACCCCCGCCAAAAAAAAATCAAACTGGGCACAAGGTAAAATCCCAACTCCTAAGCCTATGGTTTATGCTAGTTGTGCTTTGAGCTAGCCAAAAGATCAGGTCACTGATTTATTTCTACTCGCAAAGCAAAAATGGTAACGGCATCTGGTTTAAAGATACGGAGGTGAGGTCCTTTCTCCGACTGCGGTTGTCCACTGGTATTTCTATTACATGTAACGTGATCTGCAGGTGGCGAATGAGGCCAAACACTACGCAACAAAAATAAATTGCTACTCGTTAAAAAGGTATTTCAACCGATAATGTATTTTACGCCTGTCCCTTTTGGCCTAAATTGTGCATATTCCCCTGGGTATCCACCTGCAATACTATGCCCGTGAAATGAGCTTTCTCGGTGGACTGGTAATTAGCTCCTATATTATACTGTCTGTCTTTGCTTTCCCATTATCTACTTTCAGTTTGGCGTGCTATTAAAGGACTCTCGTTATGAGACTATTTCACCGGATGGGTGAGGCTGGTCTCTTTACATTCCCATATATTCGCTCTCCTCAGCTATGCTGTGCTCAAACGTGTATGTGTTACAAGAATTTTAAAGAAAGCTGAATTGTGGCACGCTCTGGTTAACTTGCCGTATCGAAGTTCAGCAAAGCCCCTGGACACATTTAAAAAACAACTGTAGTTAATGCGTGGGATGTACGCGCAATCTGTGCTGAGGAGGTGCTGAAAGAAAATCCTGCGTTAAAATGTTTTCTTTAAAAGAGGGAATGCTCTGCTCTTAAGATAGAGGAGAGGCCAGGATTTTGGGACAGGGAAAGGCTTTTGCAAGATGATTGACACTCTTCTACCTTTTAATCCCTGAAATGTTCCTGCTGGTTTTTCCTCTCTTGGGAATGTAAATCGGACTTGCTGATGATGTTAGCCCTTGCCGTACATGTTGCTAGCGTAGGAAATAGGTCTGAGTTTTGGAGAAATCATTTGCAGCATCACCATATGAAAATACAAAGACAGTCTTCGAGTCCACATTGTTTGCAAATGGGGGTGAAAGGAAAGCCATGCTCTTCTGTTTTTCCTGCCTGAATGGCTTTACTGGCTTTTTTTTTTTTTTTTATTTACCCGCATGCTTTTTGTTTCCTTGCTTTGAACGACCAGGACGAAACAGCCCTCAGATTGCTGTTCCAATTGCAAGTGTGTGCAGGAGGCTAGAGTGGACTTTTATCATCAATCGACTGAATGGGTCTGTGTCTGCTTTGTGCTGAGGATAATCAATCCCCTTTTCAGATGTGTGACGTATACCTGTCTAAGCATGGGTGCGGCGCATGGTTGCCTCGCTGTGTGTTCTGGATGGTCTTATATACTGAAGTCTCGCTATGTTGTACCCTGGCTCAAGAAAAGCCTTCACTTCATGGTTAAATGACGTGGTTCTCGATGCTTCACGTGGGCAAATTGGCTTTTGGTGAAAGCCTGGTCACATCGCAGAAAACCTGTAACCACATTCACATGTCACGAGGTCCGCTGGGGTTGTCCAGTGCCCCATTTTGTATCCATTAACTCTCTGTGGACTGGTGCATTTCATTCCTACCGTGTCTCTAGCGGTTAGCATTGAGACCGCTATTGTATAGATGGTGGATGGCTGCAGAGAAGGTGGGGAAGGAAGGCTTGGCTATTATTGTACCTATTAAAAGCTTCCTTCCAGTGGAGAAGTTACTGTGTCCCCTGAAAACCTTTTCACTGTGTAGATGAAAATGTACTCTTTCTTAGTTGAAGTCTTAAATTTGAACTTTGCCGGCTGGATCCTGTATTTGTGGTTGCATGCCAGGTTAAATACTGCTTTAGCATGAGAAGTGTCATAATGACGTAGGTTGTCATCAAAACTGTCTTCAGCCATTCTTTGGTGATCTAAGAAGAATTTTATTACAGGCAGTTGTACGTTTAATGATCATCCCTCATCTCGGCAGTGTTGTTTGTCTGCCTCTGTTTTCTACCCTTAATTTTGAATTATCGCAACACCACATATTTCTGTGCTCTCCTGCAGGGTGCCAGCTGGTCTTTCTTTGTACGGAAATACCTTATGCTTTTTTTCCTGTCATCCAACACCACCTCCATTCAGTGAAACAGGTCCGTGACTTTGTTTTCCTCATCTTTAGCTTTAAGTCTCTTCCGAGTTCTCTCAGTGTTGTGGTTTGAGCTAAATTGGAGTCGGTTTCTGTAACTTACTGAGTTGCTCTGAGGAACTTCATTCTTTGAAAATTAAGTGCATGTTTTTGAAACGGTGTTCTCTAAAAGTGATAACGCAGGTGTCATTATTGCCAGAAGCCCAATGCTTGCACTTATCACTATAGTAACCGAGGCTGTCCTTGAACTGGCAGAAAAAGCCCGTGCCTGCGAGGAAGAGCAAATAGGTTGGGTTATCCTAAACTGACCAATAGAGTATTATGTCCCATATACGTCCTACTTGGTGTAAAACCGAGAGATTGCAAGGGTCCCACCCTCTTCTGCGATAGCCGAGATCCAGCCGGGATGTTTGATTGCTTGCGATCCATGCGTCCCTGAATCCAGTTCTTGAGCTTGGCTCCCTCTGAGCCGTGGACCTGTTCCATCATATCGGGTCTGTGGTATTTGTGGTGACGTGCGGTTATCGAGAGGTGGGATGGGGCACAGTCTTGTGTATTTGTATCAGTTTTATTACTTTCTTGTTGTTTTCATCATTGTCGTCATTATTATTAGCGTTTCATTAAAGTTGTAGTTTCAGTTGCACAGATCTCGCCTGGGGTTTCCACGGTGTTGTTTTCGCAGCACAGGAGCAGCCCTCCCTGGTTTCAGAGCTTGCAGCTCGGTCCCAGTGGCTGCTCGGCGTGACTCTCGAAGCTTTTAATTTTTGCTTTTATCCCTGGCTGAAGGGTTGAGCGGCAGGGAGTTCCCATGCTTTTTGAAGCGAGCCCGGTGGGCCTTGTTCAGTGCAGTCCACATCTTGCAGCCCCAGTAAATTCTTCTGGTGCTTTGCCAGGGGCTGAAGCGCGAGACCAATTTAAGGAAATAATGTAATGCACTCCAACGGTAAAGATCCACACATGATGACAGCTTAACTGCAGGTACTCTGTGGGTCTCACAGGTTATTTTTATTACGTCTCTGAAAATGACTGTGAGCTAGGAAAATGACTTAATTCCTTTTGCTGCTAGGGCATTTTTAGAGGGCATGTTTTTCCTCTGCTATGAGTTTTAAACGGTCTGTCCCCCTCCTGCTGGCCCCCTTTCTCAATTAACGTCGAGAGACTATGGATTTGGAATGACATTCCAGGCTGATCTAGTAACAAGGTTTGGATGTGAAAGCTGCGCATGTCGAGCCAAGCCAGAGGCTTCGCTATGCCGGAAATGCACTGTTCGGCGCTGTGTCTGGGCAGTGCACCTGTGCCTGTGCGCTGGAGCTGCCACCGAGGAAACCTTCCCGTGAGCCTGCTTCTCATTACATCCCCAGATCAAAACATTCTGTGTAATGACACGATATCTGGCTAGTTCCCTCTCCCGTACTGGTGTACTCCAAGGTTTCTGGGATGCCAATACTCTCCGAGATGTTCAAAAGCTCAGATAAACATTTGGTAATATGGATTTATAGTCTACTGCGTAAAGGCAGATCGCAAATGTTTTAACCTCACTGAAAGTATTTCCAGAAGAACAGCGGGAGAAAGGGTCGGGAGAAGCACGGGCTAGCTTTAAGGGGTGGGCAAAGAAAGGTAATTCCTCTGTTTTTAATCCTCTTTGGAGCTAACGGTAAACTGAAAGCACACGGTAGAATTAACAAGGTTAGGAGAGATGTTTTTCCTTTTTGCAGTGCAATGTTCAAATTTTTTCTCACGTCATGTAATCCCACGTGTATCATGCAATGTTACAACGTAGATCACCCACCTGTCCAACTCTGCAGAAGTCAGAGTTTTCGTGACATTTGACACTTTTGATGGAGAAGCCACAGTCCATTAATTTGGATCGCTCACCTCTGCTAAAATAAACAAAGGAATAGAAAATGTTTAGTGAACGGAAACCCTGTTATTTGTTCAAGTAATTCTACACCAAAAGCCGAAGCAGGGGTAAAGGACGGGAGCGGTAGTTCTGATCTATGAATTCTCATGTGGCTTCAGACCAGCACGCGTGAGCGGAAGAGACGTGGTCTCCATGTGAGAGTGTCACATCTATCTCAGTGCCATTGCATCAGATGACCCTGCGCACACAGACAAGGACGACGTCTTGGCGGAGGCCGTTTGCCTTGGAAGCCCCTCGGCTCATTGTCAGGGCAGGGGAACAGTGACAGGCCTCGGCTTCCAAGTGAGCCGGCAGCAGGGGCATGGTGAAAGCTTGGTGCTATTATGGGGCTGAACAGTAACGGTGACCACTGACTGTGTGTTTTCACAAATGTCTCTTTCCCTCCCCCCGCTTCCCCCAAGGCTTGGCTAGGAGAGAGATGTTTATCGCTGAGGTTTTTATTGCCATATGGTTATTTTTTCGGCTCCTGTGTGAAAACGACTTGAAAAGGCGCATCATGAGGGGAAAAAAAATAATCAGGGCGATCGGCTGACTGTTACTGCAATTGCCATGTCCTGGTATGGAAAGGAATGAGGATGCCGATCTTGTATGTCGGTTTATCAGCTGTACGCGACTTGTGACAGACCTTCAATGCGGATTAATTGCACGTCACGTACGAGTGTTTCATCCTGTCGTTTCTCCAACTATTATATGCCTCTCTTTTATCTTCTTTCCTGTAGCTTCAAGGTAAAACTTTTTCTTTATGTTGGCTGTAAATCCTAACATGTCAGGTAGTTTTATGCTTTAAAGATGCAGAGAACTATTAAGATGGTACCTTCCAGCAGCTGTCTGTGGGGACATAGGACAGGATAGGAGAGGTGTGCACTGGCAGTGGCTAGGAACGTAGATAGAACTGTGTTTTTCCCTATAAAAGTGATTATTATATGACGGTTAGACGTTTTTATTATTCTGTCAAGAAAAAGGCCGAACAAACAGAATCGTGGGGTGACCGCATCTTTTTGACTGTGGGAATTTGAACTCTCTTCTGCACAACAGAATTGCTTTCCGAATCCTCTTTGTGTTGCTGCAGACGGGTCGAACTGCCTTGGTTTTCCAAAGTACTGTAATATATCTCGCACTACCCTGGCAATCATTTCGTAAGTATTATTGTTTCAGTCAAAGCTGCTTCAATATTAGAAAGTAGAGCAAAACTCATCACCTTTAATTTTCTCAGAAGTCAGAAGTACCTTGTTCTTGTTTAACCAGAGGTCTGTGATGTGCATCTTGTTACGAAATGGTGGCCGGCGTGGAGTCAGGCGTATGGGCTATATTATATCAGGTTGTGTCCCACTGAGGTGTTGACCTCCTTTGCACCGGAAAGCTGTGGAATGACTAGTGGGCCAAATGCCATCCGAGTATGTTGCTTCTTTGTCATAGTTGGCACTTTCTCCGCACTGGAACAATTACCAATACACTCCTACTCTGGGAGGGCAGAAAGAAGATGCCCCGATAAAGGAGCCACCTCTTCTTTTTATTCACGGTTCTGGTCTCCTTTGCTGTCCTGCGTCCCCCTGTCTCCCTCATCTGCAGACTTCTGCTGCCACACAACTGAAGTGAGTTGCTCTGTAAATAAACGGAAAGGCAGTTTGAAGCCAGATAGTTTGCATCGCAAATTCATAGAACCACAAACTGAAAAAGGCTGTTCAGCCATCGTTGTTTATAATTAGGTTTTGACTGAAGTCCCACTTTGCTATAGGGAATGGCTTTATCTTTGCGTATGCTTGGGCAGGAAGAGAAAAGCAGAGAACCGAATTGAGGAAACGATCCCTATCCTGAGGGGAAGAAAGAGTAGGGTAATATAATCTAACCCCGTGGCATCGGAGGTGTGGCCAACACAGATATAAACACCTTTACGCCACATTCTGACTCCCTGATCTTGCTGATTCAAATAGCAAACCGTAAGTGACAGAGCTCTTACCTTGTGGGTGTATGCCTTCTGGCAAACGCCTTCTGGTGTTTCGGCCCCTGGAATCAGCCGTGTAAGATATTTTTCCATCGCAGGTCATTTCCCTCCGTGGAATAAGGGAGAAGGTGGGTCGGCTGCACGCTGAGGCCTCGAATCGCTTTGTAGTCTTGCAGAGCATTTGCCTCTAGAAAAACAGTTGTCTGGCTCCCTAGATGTGAGCGGCCGCAGGACTCCAAGCAAAGCACCCCATCTCCTGGCTGGAGCTGGCAACTGGGACTCTTTGCTGCCCTGCCATCCGCCTACATATCCTAGGGAAAACTCTCTGATGCTTCTAGCGCCCTAGGTCCCGCAGACACCATCATGATGTAATAAAACCTGCCTTAAATCTCACGAGAACATCAAATGTTTTGATGCATGTTTATAAAAGAGAGTTTTGGGTGAAAGACATTCTGTAGGCACCATATGGTTTGATGTGTTCCATCTTGGTATTTGAAGGATAACTTAAAGGATACGACAACCTTTATTTGGATTCCTGTGTTCTGGGGGAGCGTCTGCCTGCCTGCAGAATGAAAATTTGCTTAGACCAGAATTAGCTGACGAAGGAACACCCCCCCCCCCCAATCTTGCCTGTTTCTTGCCGCTGCACCAACAAGTTGTCATCTGGAAAACAAACAACAAAAACCCCCAAAAATTTATGAAAAAAATGTTAATAACCCCACCAAGGTGCATTCTCTTTGGTTGGACTCTCTGTGGGTAGTGCCCGGTCTCTCGTACTCCATGTATTTAAGTGACAAAATAAAAACTTAGATTTGTTCCAAAACCCAAGCCGATCAAACAAAATAATAATAGAAAAGAGGGTTTTTTTGTTCATTGGAATGAGATCATCTGACAGCATGTATTCGCCTCAGGATAATTTAAGAATTTAAAGGCACATGGAATTCTGCTAACAAAAATTATTTTGATTAGATTTGGATTATAGAAAGTCCTAAACAGCAATTTCTGCTGTTTAGTGTAGTTTATTGTTTATTCTTGTGAAGGAAATTGAGGTGAGATGGGAATCCCTGGGTGCTGGTTTCCAGCTCCCTCTTCTCCCAGCTGCCTTGTGCTGTAACGCATTTGTTTCAGCAAGCGAGTTTCACCTCGAGGGTAAGTGGCCTGGGAGAGGCTGCTCTGAAGAAGTGCTCTCCAACCCATCGTAACGGTCCTCCGATCTCCTACCTATTCAGCCAGTATTAGGAGTATTTCCTGCCAGCCTGCTTTGTCCTCACAGTAATGCCATTGTCTAGCTGCAGCAGCACTTCTCCTCTTACCGGCTCAAGGTGGGCGTGATGCCTTCTTGAATCTCTCCATGTCGTTGTTTTTCAGGGAAGAACAGGAGTAAAGGCACGATGTGGAAATTTCCTTCTGTGGCAAGACATCTAGGCTTCCTCAAAGCAGCCACCGTCTCACCGTCTGCGAGAAGTTTGAACTTCTGAACGAGAAGTTTGGGCCTTCTATGTAGGAAAGGCATCTGGAGAGTCGGACTGGGTCACTGCCTCATTCTCTTAGCCCTTGGTACGAGGTTCTGAGACATTCTCATTGTTTTGCTGGGGAACTTGGGGTTTGCGTCTCGCATTTGAGTAAGTGATGGAGACTAATTTGTGACCGAGTGGAGGAGTCTGTCACAAAACTGTTTACGATACACATTGCTTTCTGAGCAGAAAGGCAATTTGAGCTCCGATCTTGCTTTCACTAGCTTAAACGGGGAAGCACAGTAAGAGTGGCGTTGGAAACGTGGCAAAATGCAGGAAGTTATTTGCTGACAGCCAAATAACTCTTTCCACCTTCAGATATTGAATTTTTTTGTGGTGAACGTAGGTAAGTCTTTGCAGAGACATACGCTGTGCTCCCTCCATCGCTCCCCAGCTCTTCCCCCGATGTATCCTAGAGCAATTCCGTCCAGATCTGGTAGTGGTTTTCCAGCAGAAACAATCTCTATTCGTGCAGTACTCAGGAGCGTTAAATGACACTGTAGTCAACAAAATAATGTGACCGATTATCGTAGCAAAGCGAAGCTGTTATCGCTGAATCGTGTCCCTCCAACTTTTGCTCGTCTTCTATAGTTGCCTAAGCCTTAGGCCGCACAGAGTTCCAGAGGGCAGCTTCTGCTTGCGCTGGCCAGCTTGCTGGAGGTCATAAGCTTGTGCCGAGCACATCATTTTACATTATCTGGTTATAATCCGAGGCTATCAATTTTGACGGTGTCTCACCCGCTGACTTCAGTGATGTTGGGATGAATACCATGAGGGCATTTTGAATTTGTCTCCAAGTCATTACATGTCCCTGCATTTCTACCAGAGGTGTTTGGGGCGAAAAAAGCTTTTGTAAATGTAAAGGCGAGGCCTACTGTTTTGCAGTCTTTCAAAGCGAGGAAGAAATCGTGGCGCTTTAAAAAACAGAACCGTGTATCTACTTGGTGGAATCGAGTATCCTTGTGGAAGACGGTAAAATGAAAAAAGTATGTTTCTCATGAATCCTCGCAGAATGATTTCCCGGCTTCCTCCGTCTCCTCTTGTCTTTTGCAGAAAGATACGTTCCTCTGATGAGCAACGCAGAAATGTGATACACCACTTCAGTGACTGAGTGAGTATCCTGGCGAGGTAGGTGTAGCAATGCCATCGCATTATGCCATTTGTAGATACATCCAGGCTGAAAAGGTTTCTAAATAGATACACACAAAGACCATGCGCGTGGTAGCCTCTCAGATGTTCATTTGGCAAGTACAAAGCCCAAACAGACTGAGGTTGGGTGGTAAAAGGATTGACAAGTCAAACAGCAACAGGAAGCGTGACGAGGCTGATGGATTTCTGTCACCTCTGACCCTTTTTTCCTTCCTACCACCATGAGAAATTGTTGCTGTTACTGCCAGGATATGCTGCAAGCCAAGGCTGCATCCTATCAGTTGTATTGCTGAGAAGCTGTAAGGAAATGGAATCGAGGGAGAGAAAACAGACCGTGGAGGAAAGTGGGAGAATCTGGAAGTATGGGAATCTATAAGCGGGTGTATTTGGTGTGGCAGGACGCTGTGTTTTACTCAGAGGATGACACGTGTACCTCTAGCTAGCAGTAAAACACGCAAAAACGTCAGTGATGCTTCCTGGGGCCAGCAGTCCCTGTGTTCATGTCCTCTTGAAAAAACAGTTTCTGTTACGGAGCGTGTCCGCAGGTAGCTAAAAGTAAATAGATATTAGTCTACTTTGCGACAAAAGTGCAACTGGGGGGAACTGTAATATCCCAAATCCTGGCAGGGCCTGCAGAAAACTGGCCGATCCAGAAAGCGGAATTGGTTCCCGCATCTGAACCGAGGGTCATTTTCTGCCCTGGAGGTTTTGCAGTGGCAAATTGAAACAGTGGAATTCCTTTCCTGCCCACATACCATACTTACTTTTCCTCCTTAACACGAAAGATTTGAGAAGTCCTAAGGTAAGCAGCACCATTTTAAGGTCAGTAGCAGATCGAGATCGTTGTTGGCGTAAGGGTCAAAGTTGGATTTTTAAACCCTATCCCTCATGAAAGAAAAATTTGACCCTACTTACCTTTTCTTGTGGAGAGACACATTTCCACGGCACACAGTAAGCAGTTTGAAGGGATGTACAATTGAATAAAAGAAAGGAGAATAATTGCGCCTTGGTGATCCTATAAACTGGATGAATGTTGTGGACTCGTGTCTCTCTTGGGTATACTTTTTGGCACAAACCGATACTTTGCTTTCACGTAAAAATGGCTCTGCTTTTATTGTTGCTGAAATTGATCGATCTTTACTATTTATTTACGTAGTGGAGTCCAAACAAAACAAATGCTCAGGTTCTGCCAGGATGTCCTGTTTTCAGCTGATTGAATCTCTTTCATGCTGAGGGCTGTATGGGTAATCACAATATAGATGGCTTCCCTCTCTAACAAACCAACTGTGTTCCTCTCATTCCAATGGCGTTTTTTTCAAACTTTACATCTGAAGTCTTTGGACTCTAGATTGGATGTGACAAACGAACCCAGGCTTTGGTTCTTCCCAAAACCACTGTGAATTAAGTGGGGCAGCAATTTGTTCATGTTTCTACAGGAGGGATCTAGAATGATGGTTGCTTTGATGTGCGCCCCACTCCCACAAAAGATGGTCACGTATGAACAGTAACAGTTCAAAATATTAAATTCTACACATTTCAAGAGAAATATGTTGGCCTGTTAGAAAATAAAAAACGCATACCCTAAAAATGTGTTTGGTTGCATTGAAAGCAGGCCACCGATCTGACTTCCTGCAGCTGCAGAACATCTGTAACAAGTAACCAGGTCTTTAGTGTCTTAATGAAAGATCTACGTGTGCCAGGAGCCAAGTTAAGGAGCATTTGTGTGCGTACATTGTGTCCCTTCTCAGGTTGTGGGGCACAGTGCTGTGAGTCCCCTTGAGATCCATCTGGCTTTGGCTTTTCCATGACAGTCACCGATAGAGAGCAAGTTCTTGAGATGTGCTTTCTATGGGCCTAACTGAAATTGGCACACATTCTCTCTCAAGGGGTTCAGCTCGAACGGACTTAAACCGGTCACCCGATCTCCGCAAGCGGGCCTTCTCTGTGACCGGTCAACGGTTCACTTGTTCCTAGTTGTATTTTCCTAAAAGAACTCAATCGCCGTCTTTGTGTCTGCTAGAAGCAAAGGTAGAGAAATTACCTGCCTGGTGCTGGGACATTAATTTTCACCAAGCAGTCCCCACCCTCAGAGCTTGTCACGTTTAACAGACTTTATGTTCTAAGAGAAGAAGAAAATTTGCGACATTAAAACCACTGTCTTTTCTCTCTCCTGACTTGGTGTCTGTCGTATTCTGTGTTTCTGGCCTGCTTGGGAGACAAAGCGACCAGGATGCCTGTTGAAACGGATCTCTCTACCTCTGTATTATCAGAAGAGGAAACTGAGGTCCATCTAATTGCAAATCACCTGGAAGAAATATCTGCATCGATCGGAAGATCGTGACCTTATATTCAGGGGTAAGAAGGGGGACTTTCATACTGGTGCCTTGCTCCTTAAGGGAAGGATGTGAAAAGAAGACTCTATGTTGGCTGTAGAGTCCATGTATCTGAGCCCCTCATTTGTCCTTTGTGAAGTTCACAGTGTATGTGAATTGCAGAGGTGCCTAAAGGGAAGATGGAAGAGTTGGACCTGATTATTTTTTTTTTTTTTTTTTTTCCCCCCCAGTGGGGTGGCCGCAAAGAGGTGCTGCCTTCTTTCCTGGAATAAAGAAATGAAAAGTCTGTCTTATAGGTCACTGGCAAATGGGATGCTTTAAAATCTTTGTGCGACAGTCTTTTCAGGTCGTTTTGAGCAGCTAACACCTTTTAATATTAACATTAGCAGGGAGAAGTTGAACCGAATGCACCGGAAAACATTGAGAAGTCTGTGGTGTTTCGATGGTCTTAACCGTTCCTCAGAGACTACTTTTCGACCGCTCCTGCTCTTGCTCCTCTTCTGGTACCAACTTGTCAGAAGTTTAGGCTGCAATGCGACAGCCTGAGGAACTCTTTTCCATTCCGAGGGTGCTTGGGGAAGTTGCCTGTACTTACGTGACCCAGCTGGTAATAACTGCCTACGTAGCTGTCTGATTAACAGAGAACTGCACAAAGGTAAGCAGCGGAAAGAGCTAGCCAGAAACAAAAGAAATAATTACAGAGAAAAGAAAGAAGACGTAGAGGTGAAGGCAGAGGAAGCAAAGGCAGATTCTAGGTATGTGGGTTTGCCAGCTGTTATTTACTAATGAGGAGTAACTCTTTAGGTGTTCCACTTTGGTTTTGTTTGACTTGTGCAGTCGCAGCACTCCAGCAAATAAAAATCTCATGCCCAGTTAGAGCTAGGGATATTTTTAAAAAATGTGGGAGCCATAGAACTGTCTGTAACGAGTGTCCCACCGTATCACAGGGACAATTCAAATACCGCTCTCTTTATGGAATCCAATGCGTGATCGAAAAAACCCAAAACGCAATGACCATTTAAGAAGAGGGATTTGGAAAAGGCACCTAATGCCCCAAAAAGTTGGTTTTTTTCCTTGCAGTCTCACACTGAGCATCCTCTTTCTCTTTCCTTCCTGGCTACAGTAGTATGGTGCAGGGCTAACTTTCTGGTTTAGACTGCACCGGACTGGTGGGGCAAGGCTCTGGAAACCCATTTCCGAGTTGATTTTGCAGAAACAGGGCTTTTTGCTAACACTTAGATGATTTTAAATGAAAGCTCAGCAATAGGGTGCGTGAGCTTCCACATTAAACTTCAGTTTATCCTCCTCCTTTGGTTGAGTACAGTGTTAGTTGCATCCTGCCTCTGACTGGTTTTTACCAGAGTATTTTTTACTGAACTCTCTCGATTTGCAGTGGTCCCCTCTCAACAGTCAGAGTGCTAGCTGAAAGATGTGCTGGGGATTCAAAATGGCACATTCTTATGGCCAATTTCTCAGTGCTGTAGTTTTAAAAGTTATTTTGCTTATGCTTTTTTTTTTTCTTTAAGGTGTTGCGGCATGTCAGTTTTTCTTTTAATTGACGTCTCTCATCAGTAGAAAGTAACGTGACTGAAGTTGAAATAGTCGGTTCAGTACTTTCGTCACCTGAAGATTCCTCTTTGGAAATGACAGTTTTACCACAGCTGTAAGGCAGAGATTGCCGCTTGCACTGAAATTTTAGCTTTGAATCGTTTAGGTTTGAATATTTTAGTTTTCTTCCTGCAGAGATCTGCATCAGCTTTATTATTTGTGTCCAAAAAGTCAATGGTGCCTTAATGGTTTAGTTGCGTACATTTGCTTGTGCGGTTTTTGTCTTGTGCTTTCTGACACAGGAAAGTGAAAAGTATGGTTAGTCTTACCGTTGGCATTAATATTGAAATTTTGTTTGTACATCTGTGTATCATATTTTTAGATCTATATGGCAAATTCGATGCCTTATAACTGTTTGAAAATGAGCTGCTGACAGGGATTGTATGTGAGCACTCAAATATAAAGCATAAAGAAATCATTAGTGTGCTTTGGAAAATCTTCTCTTTTCTTTCTACCTGTCCGTAGGCATTTCCTTCTCGTAGTTACAGATGGGCTTATTAATACTGCATATCATTGTACGTGATTGATCCTAAATTAGTTGCGAAGGTGAGGTCGCCCTCTGGTATTTCACTGTGCTGTATGTAGAGCTCTATAACGATACGCATTCCATAGCTGCTTGAAAACACCAATGCCCCATGCTGGAAATAACGCATGCTAAGCTCCATATAGTAATCCACGAGATGATTTTCTTATTTCCCTTCTTCAAGTTAGAAATTAAGTTGTCCTTGTCACCTGACTTATTTGTAATTGGTGAAAATGCAACGGGACTTGTCTTCCGTCTCGTCTGTTTTTCCCCACCAGGTGTGTGAAGTAAGGCACCCTTTGATTTGTAAATCATATTTTGGAAAGCGCAACGTTTCGTATCTGGTAGGATGCCGTCTGGTGCTGTGGCAGTGACAAAGGGAGTGTGATGTTTCTTTCATTTTGGTGGTGAAAAGCAGCAGAGGCGAAAGGCGTGTGAAATCCCTCAGCTGAGCGAGGAGTGCCCCGCCGAAGCAGAGGAGTCCCAGTGTGGAGGATTTCTCTGCCTGATCCCATGCAGCTCACAGAAGGGTCAGGTGCCCGAAAGGGCTTGGCCCCCTTTCACCTGGGCACAGCACACCTCCCTTCCGATGGGCTCTGGCTTGGTGGTGACACCTCTGCCTGCCCTGGCCTGGTCCTAAGGTGACAAAGAAAGAAACGGAGCACCACTGAGCGTGGCTGGCCCTCGGAAGCATCATAGAACAACCAGGTTGGAAGGGACCCATCGGATCTCCTAGTCCAACCATTCCTATCTAACACTAAACCAAGTCCCTCAAGACCTCATCCACCCGTCCCTTAAACGCCTCCAGGGAAGGGGAATCAACCACCTCCCTGGGCAGCCTGTTCCAATGCCCAATGACCCTTTCTGTGAAAAATCTCCTCCTAATCTCTAGCCTAAATCTCCCCTGGTGGAGCTTGAGGCCATTCCCTCTTGTCCTGTCCCCTGTCCCTTGGGAGAAGAGCCCAGCTCCCTCCTCTCTACAACCTCCTTTCAGGTACTTGTAGAGAGTAATGAGGTCTCCTCTCAGCCTCCTCTTCTCCAGGATAAACAACCCCAGCTCTCTCAGCCGTTCCTCATAGGACCTGTTCTCCAGCCCCTTCACCAGCCTCGTTGCTCTTCTCTGGACTCGCTCCAGAGCCTCAACATCCTTCTTGTGCTGAGGGGCCCACAACTGAACACAGGATTCAAGGAGCAGTCTCACCAGTGCTGAGTACAGAGGGAGAATCACCTTCCTGGACCTGCTGGTCACACCATTTCTGATCCAAGCCAGGATGCCATTGGCCTCCTTGGCCACCTGGGCACACTGCTGGCTCACGTTCATTCGGCTGTCGACCAACACCCCCAGGTCCCTCTCCTCCTGGCAGTTTTCCAGGCAGGCTTCTCCCAGTCTGTAGTTCTGCATAGGGTTGTTCCACCCGGTACGAGGAGTGAAGGCTGAGCGCGGTTTGAGTCACGATTTTTGTTTTATTGCCGTCTTGTTGTTTTGCTGCCTTTGTAAGAGGTTGCGTGGAGCTGGGCAGGGAAACGTCGTCCGGCGCGCCCCCTGCTCCCCGCCGTTCCCCGGCTGCCCTCGGGGACGCGGTGGCAGCCGGCGATTCAATTTCCAGAGGCGACCGTCCCTCCGTCTGTGCGCGTGCGAGGGCGCTTTCCTCGGGGTGGCGGTTTCCCCTCGGCTTTGCCTCCTGCCTGCGGTCGCGGCCCATCGCGAAGGCGGCGCGATTGGCTGCCGACGACGCGGAGCCCCCGAGCGCCGAGGCTCGCGCCCGCACAGCGCCGCCCGCACAGCGCCGCCCGCGCCCGCACAGCGCCGCCCGCACAGCGCCGCCCGCGCCCCGCCGCCGCCGGCCCCGCTGCCAGCGCGCACCGACAGCATCTCCTCACAAGAACACCTGCGCGCCGAGGGGAATCTACAACTTCGCCGGCGGCGCCGGGAGGCGCGGGCCCTTAGTACCGCGCTGCTTTCCTCCACCACGGTTTTCGGATAGTTTTTCTTTTATATTTTTTTTTTTCTTTCCCTCCAAAAAGAGGAAACTCCGTCTCCGCTTGCCAGCGCGGCGGCCGCATCCGCGCGCGTCGCCGGCCGCATCTGGCCGAAACGAACCTCGCCGGGCGTCCGGGGGTCGCCTCTCCGCTCGCCGGCCGGGGCGAAGAGCGGCTCGGCAGCCCGGGCGGACGGGCGGCGGGGACGGGATGGCGGCCGGGACGCGCCGGGCGCTGTGCCTGTGCCTGGGCTGGGGCTGCCTCTGCCTGGCTCTGGGCGACGCGGCGCAGGCTGGCCGGGGCGGGCCGCGAAGGCGAGCCGTTCCCGGAGGAGCCGCGGCAGGTGACGGCGGCGCGGAGCGGCTGCCGCCGGGGGACAGGGTGTCGGAGCACATGCTGCGGCTCTACGACCGGTACGGCGGCGGCGAGCGGGCGGCGGCGGCGGCGCCGCGGCCCCGGGACCCTTCGGGGCGGCTCGGGCCGCATCCTCGCTTGGGCAACACGGTGCGCGGCTTCCGCCCGCTGGCAGCAGGTGAGCCCCGAGACGCGGCGGCCCCGCGGGGACCCTCCCGCGCCCACTCGGGTAGCGGGGCCGCGATCCGCCGGGCGGGGGCGGAGGGCGGGGCCCGCGGGCGGCAGGAGGCGGCGGCTGCGGGGACTCACCTGGCGGCCGAGTCCGCTCCCCCTCGGCGGCGCCCTGCGGGCTTGGGCGCTGCAGAAAGGCAGGTAACGGTGCGATCGTGCCCCGGGGGCAGCGCTAGAGCCGCGCAGCAGGCGCCTCGCGGAGCGGCGGATCCGCTGTAGCGCCAGGGGAACGGCGTGAGGAAGGAGCCCAGAAAGTAAGGCTTCCTGTAGCAACACTCGCGTAGATTTAGGCTGGAGATTAGGAGGAGGTTTTTCACGCAGAGGGTCATTGGGCATTGGAATAGGCTGCCCAGGGAGGGGGTTGATTCCCCTTCCCTGGAGGGGTTTAAGGGACGGGTGGATGAGGTCTTGAGGGACTTGGTTTAGTGTTAGATAGGAATGGTTGGACTCCATGATCCGATGGGTCTCTTCCAACCTGGTTGTTCTGTGATTCTGTGATAACGTTTGCGTTATCGCCCGCATTTTAATTGCCGCTTTACTTTTTCCAACTCTGTGTACAGCGTCTGTGCCGTATGATATCTGAGTGCTCCCTGAAGGGAGGTGGTGGAGAGGAGGAGGGAGCTGGGCTCTTCTCCCAAGTGACAGGGGACAGGACGAGAGGGAATGGCCTCAAGCTCCGCCAGGGGAGATTTAGGCTGGACGTTAGGAAAAAGTTTTTCACGGAAAGGGTCATTGGGCACTGGAACGGTCTGCCCAGGGAGGGGGTCGATTCACCTTCCCTGGAGGTGTTTAAGGCACAGGTGGACGAGGTGCTGAGCGGCATGGTTTAGGTATCGATGGGAATGCTTGGACTCGATGATCCGGTGGGTCTCTTCCAACCTGGTGATGCTGTGACTCTGTATATGGGGTGAGGAAATTAACACCTGCATATCGTTTCTGGAGTCTTGCTTTATCAGTGTTTTGCACAAAGCAGTTGTGTTGAAAATACGGCCAGTTTGCTCACGATGGAGCAATAACGTGGTTTAGCGAACATTTAGCCTGTCTACGGTGTACTCCTGTTGAGATGCCGGTGGCAGTACAGGCGATTAGGGGCGGTGGCAAATGAATTTAGTTGATGCCATTTCATTTTGTGCATGGCAAATGCTGTATCTGAGCTTCTTTGGAAGCGGCACTTTGATGTTTCTGTGATTACAGACAGAAATGCTCAGGTAGTTTTATGAAAGCGTGAAATCTTTTGTTAAAAAGAGGATAGGTGGGGTGTATTTACCACGACAGCGTCCCCGAAGGGCCGTGTCCTAGCAGAAAGGGAAGATGAAGCCATCTGGGCGCTACATCCCCGGCTCTGCACTTCTGCTTTTTACGCATCTGACCTCTGCGAGGGGTAGATAGAAATGACAGAACACAAACGCAACCCTCGCTAGGATATGCTGCCTGAATCTGCCAAGTCCCACAGCCTCACTGTTTGTGTGACACCTGTTGTGCCACGAGTGACAGCTCATTTGCCAGTCCCTTTTTTTATCATTGCCCTAGGGCGTTGACCCAGCATCTTTTTCACAGACGCGCACTTGACGGTAAAAGCAAGCGTTAGTCTGGGAGTTTCTGTGACTTGTGTCAATTTGTTCCTCTCCCAGAAAACTGAGTGCTGGGTGCCAGCCTTTCCTTAGGTTTCTTTGCAAGTCCTTTCCTTAGAATTCGTCTGAGGCGACAATGAGTTTTGTGCAATAGGTGTGTGGAGAGACTAAATGCTGTGAACGGAACAGATCTAGCTTTTTAGCATTCACTCTCACAAATGCTTTTTATCGTATGTTACTGCAAGCATTTCTATTTGTAAGAGAGCCTTAAGAAGCCGGAGGCGTGAATACTTTGGTTTTGGAGGATGATGAGCTGGGATTCTCCCTTTATTTGCAATGCAAAGTCTAACTTACTTTGCTCTGCTTTGAAATAAGCAGTTTTGTCACTGAAAGAGGATCAGGTATAATTAAAAAAAAAAGTAAGACGTAAATGAACCCCTAACAAAAAGCGGTAGGCGTGGAGAACCCCAAAGGGACCAATATTTGCTCCTTTTAGACCTATCTGATTCCAGATATTTCTTGTTCTAAACCTAGAAGGCCTGTTGTTGAAATCTCATCTGTGGACTGTCTGATTTTATTTATACTCACTTGACATTGGGTGGCAGCAGTCCTATAAACCCACTGTTGGCTAGTATCTTTCTTCCTCTTCCTTGGCAGTTCGAGTGCCAAAGAGATAATTTGTAAATGGTTGTAAGTTTTTCTAATCTTTTATCGGTATCTAGGCAGAATTTTTAACTAGTTTGCTGTTATCTTTTTTTTCACCGTAGGCAGCAGCCGCTCAATTTGGAGTGTCATTGATTGCAGAAAAGCATGTTTCCAGAGAAGCCTTAGCTCAGACGTTCCTCGGGGCGGCAGGGGGTGTGACAAGGCTTTTTCTGGTTTCTCACTCCTTCCTTGTGCCTGGCCTGCCTGTCTGGCTTTGCGATGGAAATAGCACATCCACACAATTTCCCTTCTGAGGTAATTTGTTTCCAGATCTGCTCTGTCCATCGTGCTTTTTGGGTCCAAATTTAAGGGCCCGGCAGGCTTTCTGTCATCCTTAACTTGGTCCCGGTGGACAAACTAATGAATTAATTTACCATTAGTGAGCCGACAGTGTGCACTCACGACCCAGAAGGTCAGCCGTATCCTGGGCCGTATCCAAAGGAGTGTGGCCGGCAGGTCGAGGGAGGTGATTCTGCCCCTCTGTTCCTCTCTTGTGAGACTTCTTCTGGAGTACTGTGTCTGGTTCTGGAATCCTCAACCTAAGAAGGATATGGAGCTGTTGGGACGGGTCCAGAGGAGGGCTACAAGGGTGATCTGAGGGCTGGAGCACCTTCCCGATGAGGACAGGCTGAGAGAGTTGGGCTTGTTCAGCCTGGAGAAGAGAAGGCTCCGAGGACACCTTATAGCAGCCTTCAGAGGTACCTGAAAGGAGGGTTGGAACTAGATGATCTTTAAGGTCCCTTTCAACCCTCTCTGTTCTATGATTCTTTGTCCATTTTGCCCACACCTACCACAACAGGCCTCGCAGGAATGCTTTGCTAATAGCAGACGGACTCTTGCCATGCATGCAGTAAGGCGGCAGATCCGACTGTGGATTTGCTCCAGCAGCTGCCTGCCATACAGGCAGGCTTCGGATTTGTAAGATCTTCCTGATGTGGTTGTAGCCCAAGAGCCAGCCCAGGCAGAGGGCGACCTTCCGTCCCGTGGCCCTCTGAAAGGTCACAGTTTAGAATCAGATTTTTATCTCTGTCCATGTCAGACAGTTTCTTGTCTGGGCAGCTTGTGCAAAGAAGAGGACTCTAAAGGTGCCGTTTTCACTGGGTTTGTTTGCTATGGAGAACATAAGAAATGAGGTGCCACGATTGTCTAGAGCATAGGTTTCTGGGCCCGTGTTTTACATTCTTTTTCCCGCAAAGATGACTTTATCCTTCTACGCTGATAGAGAGCTTTGTCCCAAGATGATCTGGTTGCCTTTGAGCCTTCAGAGTCTTCGTTATAAGAGGACTAATCGCTCAGAGGCCTTAGCTGGGCTTAGGCAGTCTGCTTATTTCCTCTCACTGCTGAGTGTCCTTCGATGGAATTGCCCCTGTGGTTTGTCTCCCTCCTTCTCTCCATTTAAGATGGAAATTGCCATGGCAGCATCCTAGTAAATAATCGCCTATCAAACATCATTGAGGTAGCAGAAGTACAGTCCTGCTTTGATTCAGCTTGGATTTTTGGGGGGTGGTTCTTTAGGATTAGTGAGGACAGAAGTTGGGCGAGCTGTTTACCTGAGAGGAGTTTGCGGCGTAGGTTATTGTAAAGACCAAAGCTTTATCTCCAGTTGGTAAGTAAAACTTCACTGATGTGTTCGGAGCGAGCTGCGTGAGGCTCACAGAAAACTCACCGTATCACCATAAAATTTGTTTCGATGCTACTCGCCGCCTCCCGATGTCGGTGAGAAGTTTAGACTGCAGTCCTGATTTTGGCTAATAGTAAAGTTTATGTGGAGACTAATTTTTGGCAGTTACTGACTTCCGGATTTAAGGATGAAGTTTCTTTCAAGGGAAATGGAAGTTTTCTGGAGAGAAAGGTACATCTGTAGATATTTTAAGGCTGCGTGTTCGTCAGTGCACGAGTCTTTAAGTCTAGCGACAAGCCTAGAGAATGCTTATTTTCGTGCATCCCTTCCGTTGGAATGTTGGGTATTGCTGTCACACCATCGTATGTCTTGACACGGTGTTCCTAAGTTGTGACGGAGATCCGGGTCACGCGGTTAGGTTTTTTTGAACCGGAAGCAGCTAATCTGTAGACTTATGTCCCGGTTGCTAGTATCTGTTTTCAAGATGATTTTGAGCTCCTTGCAATCCAAACTCTTCATAGCTGTCTGATCCGGGAGGTCGTCTGGTAAGCAGAGCGCCGTGTACCGCAAGTCCTTGGGCTCAGGTGTAGGGGTTCACTCCTACGAGCAGATTCTTGAGTTATGCTTTTAATCAGAAATGCATATTCCTCCTGCATCTCTTTCATGCCATCGTAGTTTCTTTATAAATGTGAGCGGCTCGTTTCGCCTTCCAGTAAAATACCCCGGCCTAGAGAAGGTGTTTTTTTAGCTGAATTCCTATTAAGAATTAAAATCAAACCTTGTCACTGAACGTGGGATCATAGAATGGTTTGGATTGGAAGAGACCTCAAAGACCTTCCGGTTCCGCACCCTGCCATGGGCAAGGATACCGTCCGCTGGATCAGGCTGCTCAAAGGCCCGTCCGACCCATCCTTGAGTGCTTCTAGGGAGGGGGCAGCCATGACTTCCCTGGGCAAGCGTCTCGCTGCCCTCATTGTGAACGTTATTTTTGCGATGTGTCATATAAATATTCTCCCTGTCCATTATAAAGCTATTCTGTCTAGTTCTTTCGCTGTGTGTCCGGTGATTTAAATCACTTCTTTAGCAGGTGCTCTTGAGGCACTGTAAATTACTGGTTCCTAAGATCAATGTACTTTGCACTCTGCTGAATTACATATTAACCTCATTATATTAGCGAAGGAAAAAAAAAAACCCCAACAAGTGGGCATGCTTAGTACAAACGAAAGAAACAGTTGGGCTTAGGTTCAAGGAATTTAAATAAGGTTCGGAATCAAAGCCGGTCTTGTTCCCTGGGAAGAAGTAATAGCGAGAAATGGGATTAGTTCGGTAAATTAGTTTTCAGCTATTGGGAACTTACCTACGTGATCCACTGTTGATCTGGACTGAAAGTGTCAATGAGGGTGTCTCCCATAAACAGTTCAGCCTTTTCTGCCTTGTTTCACCAAGAAAAGCGTTGTTTTTCCTTTAATTTCACAAACCCACCTGTGTGATATATTGAGGGGTAGCATTCTGTCTTTGCAGTGAGGCCGCCTCCTGCTTTTTTAATGTATCTGTTAGAAAGCGGATGAGAAAAAGATGTTTCGAATAAGAGGCCGCTTAGATTGTCAGGGTGGGGATGGGGAGGCAAAGGGGGAATATGGTATTTTGATGGAGTCACCTGAATGGCGTTAGCCATAGGGATGTCACAGGCTGGAAGCACGGAACGTCAGCCGGAATGTGAAGCGGTGAAAATCTTTGAAAGGTCGGTACCAGCAATTATGTTTTTGCTTGCTTAGGCGGGGGACTGTGTACGGTGTTTTAAGAGAGGAAGAGGGGAGGCTGTTCTTCCGTAGTCTGCAGTCATCACGGGTCAGCTGTAGTCACCTGTGCACATGTAGAGAGAGAGGGGAGGCTGTAAATTATAGGGAAAGAGGAAAGCAAAAGACCAGAAAGTTATTATGTCATCTCTCAATTTTTTGAACAATGAATGTCTGTTATCAAGTGATGTTCTTGTGGTCTAATTTGCTTCCTCGGAGTCAGAGAGCGGTAGGGCACGTGCAACTCTTTGTGGTGGGAGCCAGGCATTTCGAGGAAATCGGATCGGAAGAGGTGATTTATGGTTCTTGGGTCACCCCGTTGGTTATTTTCCCAAGTAGCTTTATAAACCTGTTCTATGGCACTGCGTGGAAATTTCCCATGCACTTAACATATGACCTAGAAAGTTCTGTGTTTGACCCTTTCACTATAACATTTCGAAATGCCTGTATTTTTATCTAAGTGTTTCTTTTTCTAGGGAGCCCTGAACACCAGGAGATGTACATTTTTAATTTGACATCGCTCACTGAGTCTGAAAACGTCTTGTCAGCGTCGGTATATTATTATACCGGTCATCTGCTGCACACTCAGTTCAACTGTTCCCAGTTGGGAGGCTGTTCTTGTCGTGGGCACAGGAAACCTGAAATTCAGATACATCTTTCAGTTTGGACCTTTCCTCCTGTTGGGAACCGTGCTCGGAGCCTGGGACATTTTCCAATAAGTGTCTCTCCCGCTTCCCGGGATGTCCTTTCCTGGCACAGGAAGGATATCACTCGGTACCTGCATGAAGCAAAACAAAACGATGAATTCCTAATTGGTGTGAAAATTGGCCTGGCTGGCTGTCACCCTTGGAAAAGGGCAGCTTCTCTCTATGAGCCCTACCTTCTCATTTATGCCAACGATTCTGCTATTTCAGAGCCGGAGAGCGTTGTCTCTAGTTTGCGAGGGCACTACCGCCATCCTCTGCCAAGAGCCTTGCCCGGTCCAAAAAATCACACGAGGAGCAACCTTGGGAAGCGACGGCAAAAACGCTCTGCAAACGTCCCATTGCCATTGCAGAATAATGAGCTTCCTGGGGCAGAGTTCCCATATGGGAAGTACGATAGATGGGAAGACAAACAAACTTACAAAATCTTTCAGTCTCGGCTAGCAGAGAGGGCAAAGAGTAAGAAGAAGCAGAGGAAGAATCATCACCGGAAGAGCCAGACTCTTCAGTTTGATGAGCAGACGCTGAAGAGGGCGAGGAGGAAGCAGTGGAATGAGCCGAGGTATTGCGTCCGACGCTATCTCAAGGTGGATTTTGCAGATATCGGCTGGAGCGAGTGGATTATTTCCCCTAAATCCTTTGATGCCTATTACTGCTCGGGGGAATGCCAGTTTCCAATTCCAAAGGTACGGTCTTTCTCAATTCTTTTGTATTGTGTGTTATTTCAAATGATGCATTTTCTTTGTCTTGTTGGTAAAAGGCAGCTAGTCGCCCGTTACAGGTGGAGATGTGGCAGTTAAGCCATACCTTCGTGTCTCGTGCCATGAGAAGCAGCAGTTAGAACAGCTAGTAAAAATAGTGATTATCAAAAAATTCCTCTGATTAAGGTCGGATTAGCATTTTGTGTCGCAGCTTTAATTGTAAAAACTTCTTAAACTGCCATAAAAGAGTGTCACTTTGGGTTTTGTTTTGGAGAAAAACGCACATGATACTCAAAGTGGAAGAGGTTGAGTACTTCAGTTCAAAGGAGTCTTAAAAAAAACCAAACATCTTCAGCTCACATGATTCCTGCCCCTACAATATTCTTTGTTTGAAATGAAATTCCTACTCTGGGCTACTGTCATTTTTATCGTAGAAACTCGGTGAAAACTCGAGTACGCTTCAGACCATTGTTGATTCTTCTGGAAGAAAATTTCTGTTAATTTCCTCTGTAATTCTGATGCTGGGGAAAAAAAATAAAAATAATGTGGATTAGCAGCCTCTTAGAAAAGCTTCCAACGTGTCTTGTTTTAAGTCCAAAAGAGTTTAGGTAGGTATTTCTCAGGTAATCAGGCCTGGCTCTCTTGGCCTTTGAAGAAGTAAATGATAATCAAGGCACCGATGAACTCTGAGGATCTGGCACTTGCTAGAGAATAATGGTTTTGACCCAGTTGCCAGAAGTCTTTTGTTTTGCATGAGAGTGAAAAATACTGATCAGAGTTGTGGCATAAAAAGGTTCTGTAACCTTGTCTGGATACCTTTTATCGGGCTTTGGCTTTCCTCAAGCACTCACGATCCCCCAGTTAAACTTTCCAATCCCTCAGTTAAGGTTCTTTTGCTCCTTTCATGGTTCTGCCTGCTAGCGTGTCGCCTGCTTCTCTCATAGCCACAAGAGTTTTAGAACTAAATGGTGACCCACGTGTACATCTGTTTGCTCAGAAGAGACTACCTTGACCTATAGGTATGCCTTGCTGCAAGGTCAGCTGCTGGGAAATTTTCTCCCACAGGCACGTGCCGCGGAGAGCCTGACATCCCACCTCCAGCGGCGTGCCTGAGCCAAAAGGAGTGGAGTGACGCTCGCACCTCGTGGCCTAAAGAACCGGACCGGATTTGTGTATCCTGCCACTAGCTCAGGGTGGCTGTGGCGATGATTGTTGAGAAGATTGGTTTTACGGCTGTTCGGCTGTGGCACCTTCAAAGGGTCCTTCTTCAGAACAGAAGCTTCATGTTAGAGTATGCGTATTCACTCTAGCACAGGTGCACTTACGTTTTCTTTTGTATCTTTCTCTTGCAGACCTTGAAGCCGTCCAACCATGCTACCATCCAGAGCATAGTGAGAGCCGTCGGGGTCATCCCCGGCATCCCCGAGCCTTGCTGCGTTCCCGAAAAAATGTCTTCTCTGAGTATCTTATTCTTTGACGAAAATAAAAATGTCGTTCTTAAGGTGTACCCCAACATGACAGTGGATTCCTGTGCGTGCAGATAACATCTTGGAAGTTCCTTTTGAATCAAAAGCGTAGGTGACCGGTTGCTGGCTGGGGACTGGGGGTGGTGTTTTATGATTTCAACTTCTGGTTTGCACTGCCAGCTTGTTTCCTTTGGACAAAAAAACCCAATTGTAAACAAATTGCAACAAAGTGGATGGAAACGGAAGGGATCCTGAATAGCGATTCTGAGAAAAGAGAACATAAACTTCATTCATCTCAGAATTTTTCCGAGATGCGAGCATCTGTGATGAGGACTGACCGTTTCTGTTGTAATTGAAAGAGATGAGAAGGCAGTTAGCGGATGGCTGAGATTTTTTTTGAGACCATCGGAAGGACGAACTGCTCTATTTTTGCCGGAGGTCTTTGGAAGCAGTGGTATATGTTATTTTTTGTCTCTGATTTTGTGGTGACTAAGGCTGGGGGGAGATTCGAAATACACTCTTGTTCATTTTAAGGCTAAGCTCTCTGCCTTCAGTTTTAGAGTAACGCAGCGAGGAAGAAAACCAAATCCTACATACAAAGAGCCTCGGGTAATCTGACTTAGACGTCTATCTGCTCATCGTGATCTGTCACTGACTGCACGCGTGTATTCATTTTCATTGACGTATTGATTGCTGCTGCATGCATAGTTGCGGTTTCTTAAAAGCGAGAACTTGCATTTTGGGCCACCGTGAAAACTCAGCAGGCCAAGGATGCAAAAGCATTCTGCTCAGCGGAGGACTTGTTCCAACACTTATTCTAGAACGTAGTTGCAAATAAGTTAAGAGTAAATCACAGTAGTCAATTCCTGATGTGAAATTAGTGGCCATGTAACCCTTAGCTTGTAGGCCTTGGTCACGATTATTTGATCAAAAACGTCTCTTGGTGAACTTTGATTGTTACCTTAATCGGATGGTAGATCTTTTTGGTTTACCTCCGTTCACCTGTAGTCTGGAGGTCGAGTTTGTTGTACCGATGCTGTCAATTTAAGATTTCTTTCTAGCAGGTTTTGCACAATAAAAAGTATAAAACAGTGTCTCGATGATTCCACGTGCTAAAAAAAATACATTTGAGAAACTACGGGTAGTAGAGAATATGTTTAGTGAGCATCCAGCACACCTGTGGAAATTTAGCTCTGTTAGAGTAAATGTTTGCAGAAGTACTTTAGAGGGAGCGCCTTTTCTGTTTTTAGCAGTGCAATCTACAGAGGATATATTTTGAAATGCCTTCGAGCAGCTAGAGCGGCGTTGTAGTTTGTGTTAAAAGTAAATGCAAACTGACCTTTTCTGGGGAAGAGTCAGATGTTCCGTGTGTAAATCAGCTGGGCTAAAAATGGGAGGGCAAAAGCTGTGTTTTTCTCACGGCTGGAGAGGCAGATGACCGGGAGCTTTTTGCGGCTGTCTCTGATGAAAATGAGCCCGTGCCTCTGGTGCACGGCCACTGCCTTGACCTTAAAGATGGGCAGAAGCAGCCGTGTGTACCGGCTGCCTTTTCCATTGGACTCACCTTTAAATCCGGTAGTTTCCTCCTGGGTCTGGTGTCGTGAGGACGTGTAGGGGAATTCTGATGGCTGAACTGCAACCATTTCCGAAAGTTATCTCTTGCAAGAGCTGTGGTGGTAAGTGAGCCTGTTGTTCGTACAATGCAGTGTGATAATGGCTGCCATTTAAAAATGCACCAGCACAAACAATACATGTGAGTCAATTTTGCCTTCTTTTTCTAGAGAGCTTGCGGCAAAAAGGATTTTGTAGGGCTTTGAGAGGCCACCTCGGCTCTGTGCCGGTATGTTGCATTTATTTCTTTGAGGTGAGCTGGCTAATCGTGAGAGTAGTGCTCTTATTGCCCAAATAATTTCTTTGTGTTATTTGTGAGGCTCTGGCAGTGCCACACCTTTTGTCTGAGTAGAAAGGTGGGAGTTGGTCGGTAGTTATCGAGGACTGGATTTCTGCCCATGTTGTCCTATGCTAGGATTATGGCGCGTTCCTTCCTTGGACTAGCCCTAGACTACCCCTTCACAAAGGCAGTGCGGCAGAGAAGGTAACTTGTGGCTTTCTTGCTCTCCATGGGAGGACTGGGGGAGCTCATCCTGCTGTAAGGAGGTTGTTTTCCAAACGGGTATTTAAGATCAGAGTAGTACACAGCAACTCAGCGCAGCATCTGTCTTTACTCTGCAGGTGCCACGAAGGCTGCCTTTGGAAGAGCATTTGAGGACAGCTGGGTAGCGGTGAGAAGGAGCGTGGACCTCATTCTGCCCAAGTGCAATATTAATTTTGTTTCTCTTGTTGTCTTAGGTTACCCAGGCGCCGGCAGCTGCTGCTACGGCCGATTCGGCGCCCGTCGGGGTCGAACCGGCCACGGGAGAAAACGGGGAAAAGGGGAAAGACGGCAAAAAGAGCTTCGCCCGGCTCGGTGCTGCCGCGTCGTGGCCGCGAGGCGGTACTGCAGCCCGGGGCCCCGTGGGGTGCGCACCGGATCCCTATCTTTGACTATATAAGGGCAAACTGGGCAAATTGCCGAAAAAGAGCTAAATGACCATATGAGGGAAAACTGGGCCAATTGGCATAAAAGGTGAAATTAACAGTATAAGGGCAAATTGACCCTATAAGGCAAACGGGGCAAATAAACCGAAAAAGGGCAATTAAATCATGTACGGGCGAATTGACCATTGGCAAACTGAGTCAATTGCCATCAAAGGGCAAATTTATCATAAAAGGGCAAATTAATCATATAAGGGCAAAATTGGCCTATTGCAATAAAAAGAAAAATTGACCGTAAAAGAGGAATTTGAGCATGTAAGGACAAACTGGGCCAATTGCCATCAAAGAGAAATTTGACAATTAAAAGGGCCACAGACAATCAGAACACGGCAGGGGCAAAATAGGATTGAGAAGTGACCAATCAGAGTGTGGAACCTGCAACCAATCAAAGCACAAAGGTGACAAAGTGGGATCAAGAATTAACCAATCAGAACGCAGTTCGCAAGAGCCAATCAGAAGACAGCGCAATCAAGGCGGGATTGAAAGGCGACCAATCAGAGTGTGGAACGCACAGCCGTTTGATGCCCTAGGAAATGAATGGGAGCTACTCAGTGCTGCCGTGCCGTGGCCGCAGAGCCGTACTGCAGCCCGGGGCCCGGGGGGTGGCGCCCAGGGGCCGATGATTGACCTGGTAAGGGCAAACTGACCGCATAAAGGCAAACGTGGCTAATTGCCATAGAAGGGCCGATTGAAAATACAGGGGCAAACTGGTAAAAAAGAGCATAAAAGGACAGATAGACCATCTAAGGGCATGCTGGCCAAATTGATACTAAAGGGGCAACTTGACTGTAAAAGGGCCACAGCCAATCGGAACACAGAACTAGCAAAGTGGGATTGAGAAGCGACCAATCAGAATACGGTTCGCGCACTTAATCAGCAGACAGTGCTGGCAAGATGGGATCAAGAAGTGACCAATCAGAGATCGGAATATACAGCCAATCAGAAGACAGCGCTTGCAAGGTGGGATTGAAAAGTTACCAATCAGATGGCGGTTTGTGCAGCGAATCAGAAGACAGCATTATCAAGGAGGGATTGAGAAGCGACCAATCAGAGTGCTTTTCACGCAGCCAAGGAGAAGACAGTTCTATAAAAGAGGAATTGAAAAGCGGCGAATGAGAGGGCAGCTCGTGTAGCCAATCAGAAACAGCGCTGACAAGATGGGCTCAAGAAGTGACCACTGAGAGAGCGGAAAGCACAGCCCTGTGATGCTCTGGGCAATGAATAGGGGGGACTCAGTGCTGCCGTGCGGAGCGGTACTGCTGCCCAGGGCAGGGTAACGGGGAGACCCACAGGAGCGGAGTAGCCGGGAGGGGCGGAGATCCACGCAGTTCGAAGAGCGCCTCGGATCCGCTCGGCTTCTGTCGACTCCACACAGGACCCTACTAAATGCCCACAGGACCTTTCTAGAGCCCATGCTGGCATTTCTAAAGGCTTGGAACGGGCCCCGCGGCGCTCAAACCGCAGCAGCCAATCAGCGCCGGCAGATTGCCCGTTGAGGATGCTGGGGGTTGTAGTAGAAGCGGGAGAGCGCTACGCATGCGCAGTGGCTACATTCTAGGCCCAAGTACTCCGGCACGCATGCGCAGTGGCTACATTCTAGGCCCCTCCAAGGACTCCGGCACGCATGCGCAGTGGCTACATTCTAGGCCCCAAGGACTCCGGCACGCATGCGCAGTGGCTACATTATAGTCACCAAAGTACTCTGACACGCATGCGCAGTGGCTACATTCTAGGCCCCCAAGGACTCCGGCACGCATGCGCAATGCGTCTTTCCGGGTACCGCTATGTTGTACGGCACGCATGCGCACTTATGGGATGCTCAGTGCTGCCGCCTCGTGGCCATTGAGCGGTACCGCAGCCCGGGGCGGGGGCGGGACGGGACGGGACGACCCCCAGGGGCGGGCGAGCCGGGACGGGACGGGAGGGGCGGGGCTGGGCACTTCTCGGGGCGGCTCCTCGCGGATCCTCGCGCAGCCTTTCGGGATTGCTCTGCTCTTCGCTGCCCTTCGGCCGACGGGTGCTGGAGCTGGGAGAGGGGCAGCGACCCCCGTGCGCCCCCAGGGCCCCAGCGTGACCGGCTCGAGCGGGGCTGGGCTCGGGTGAGTGAGAGGCGCCCGGAGAGGCTCCATGGGGGTTGAGGGGGAGCTGTGTGTGTCCGGCGGCGCCGCTCGGGGCTCGCTGTCCGTGAGCCGCGCTCCGCCCGGGGCCGGGACGTGTTTGGCTGCCCCCGGGGCTCGGGCTGAGGGGCGGTCGGGGCTGTGTCTGCGCTCGGCCTGCGTCCCCACGGGGTGGGAAATCCCCGCTTGGGAGGGGGAGGAAGGAGGCGGGGAAGGGCAGGAGGGGTGGGAGGGGGAAAGCAGGGGGGAGCAGGGGGCAAAATGGGAGGAGAAGCGGGGAAGGAGGGGAAAGGGAGGGTTGGAAAGCACTTTAGTGTTGTCTCTCTAGAGAGAGCAAGAGGGGGACGGGGTGGTCCCTTTTTTGGGGTGTCGGGCGTGGTGGCAAGAGCTACAGGGGCAGGGGGGGTTCATTTCAAGCAGGGTTGCTTGGAGTGTTTTGCCCTAACAGCTCCTTCCTTTTGCTTTGATAGCCTTAAGCTCGGTCATGGTGAGGATGGGACCGAGTGCCTGTGGGTTAAAATGAGAGGAGCCCCCAAGAAGGTGGATGTTGTGATGGAGTCTGTTACAGACCACCCAGACAAGGAGAAGCAGCTGGGGAGCTCTTCTATAAGCAGCTGGGGATCGTCTCAAGGTCGCTACCTCTTGTCCTCATGGCAAACTTCAGTCTTCTGGATATCTGCTGGATCTACAATAGAGCGGAGAGGAAACAGTCTAGGAGGTTCCTGAAGTGCGTTGAAGACAACTTCCTCCTGCAACTGGTGAGTGAGCCGAGAAGGGAAAGTGCCCTCCTGGACCTGCTGTTTGTGAACAGAGAAGGCCTTGTGGGGAAAGTGGTGGTAGGGGGACACCTGGGACAAAGCTATCACGAGATGATGGGGTTTTCTCTTCTAGCTAAGGTGAGGAGGGTGGTTAGCAGGACAGTCACATTAAATTTTCAGAGGGCAGACTTTGGGCTGTTCAGAAGGCTGGTTGGCAAAGTCCTGTGGGAGATAGTTCTTAAGGACGAGGGCTGGGAGCTCTTCAAAAAGGAGATCCTAACAGCTCAGGAGAAAGCCCTCCCCATATTCCAGAAAAGGAGCCGTCGAGGGAGAAAAACAGCTTGTTTGAGTAGGGGGATCTTGAGAGACATCAAAAAGAGGAGGAGGGTCTGTGAGCTTTGGAAGAAGGGGCAGGCATCTTGGGTGACACACAGGGAGAAAGTGAGATCGTGCAGAGAACAAATGAGGAGGGCTGAGGCCCAGTGAGAAATCAAATTGGCTAAGTCTGTAAAAGATAAAAAAAAAATCTTTCTTGACAATAAAAGGAGGAGTAGGGAGAATGTTCAGTTCCTATTGGATGCATATGTAACAACAGTGACCGAGGGCAAGGCTGAGGTGCTTAATGCCTTCTTTGCCTCAGTCTTTAGTAGTAAGGATGGTTGTTCCCTCTGTGTACAAAGCCAGGAGTTAGAGGAGCAGAATGAGGCTCCCGTGATCCAAGAGGAGGAGGTCAGAGACTTTCTTGCCCAGCTAGACACCCACAGGTCTATGGGGCCTGATGGATCCACCCAAGAGTATTGAAGGAACTGGTGGGTGTACTGGACAATCCCCTTTCCGTCATCTTCCAGCTGTCCTGGCTGACTGGGGAGGTACCTCTGGACTGGAGGCTGATGTTGTGCCCATCTCCAAGAAGGGTCACAGGGAGGATCCGGGAAACTCCAGGCCAGTCAGTCTGACCTCAGTGCCAGGGAAAGTCGTGGAACAGGTGATCTTGAGTGCGATCATGAAGCACATGCAAGAGATCCAGGTGATCAGGCCCAGTCAACACAGATTCACGAAAGGCAGGTCTTGCCAAACTAACCTGATCACCTTCTATGACAAAGTGACTCGGCTGCTGGATGAGGGAAAAGCTGTGGATGTGTCTTCATGGACTTCAATAAAGCCTTTGATGCAAGCTTCTCACAGCATTCTGGTACGGAAACTGTCACGGGGGACGGGTGGATGAGGTGCTGAGGGACATGAGTTAGTGATTGATGGGAATGGTTGGACTCGATGATCCAGTGGGTCCTTTCCAACCTACTGATTCTATGATTCTTTTTGCTTTGTCAGCAGAGACAATCTGACAGAAGTATTGATGATGAAAGAGCCCCCGTGGGATCCCGACGCCTCCTCAGGGAGAAGGGTGGAAGTGACATGGCGATGCCCTCCAGGCCAGTAGCTTTCGGGTACGAGGCTTTCTTGGGACTCACTCCTCTTTGCTAATCCCCATCAATTCTGTTGATGGTGCAAGGCAGAGCATTCTGCACTTTGGGTTAGTATGTGACAGCATCACTTTTAGTGAACGCTGCATCGAGACAACAATACTAGAGTGCCAGGGGCTTCACCAGCCTAACCTGTGCACGCCAGACACCATTAACATGCCACACGCCAGGCCCATGCCTCACACATGCAATTCACTCCCCCATGCACATTGTGCTGCCCCTGTGCACACTGACCTGCCCTGACCTTACTTGCCCGTCCTCGCCCTTCCTCGCCCTGGAAACATGGGTGAAGGAAGAAAATGCTTCTGTCTCGGGGCTTAAAGGCCATTTTGCCTTGTCACCCTGCTAACATTACTTTCTGTGTTTTCTCTCTCGCAGGTCTCCCGCCTTGGTGCTGTATGGGAATTGAATTACCCTCCTTCTGCTGTCTGTGCCCAGGCTGAATGCACGGTCTCACCCAGACCTTCTCCGGTCACAATGCTAGAACCTTTGCTGGGTGACTGGCAACAGCGTGGCCCATATCAGGGGAGCCTTTGGCCTCTTCTGCCCAGACAGAGGGAAGCCAGAAGAACCCCATGTAAACCAGCATTGTCTGAGCTAAAGCTTTTGGTTGGTTGCCCAGCTCTCTGTGCATTTTACTTTTCTAGTGTTTAAAACAAAGAAAAAAGAAGGCAGAGATGGTTCAGTGTGCGTGGTGAACATGCTGTGAGGCAGCATCTAGCACTGGGAATGCTGCACTGTGCAGCACAGGCTCCGATTTGGCAGCTGCTTCACTGTATGGGCAGTCAGTTGACTTTGATGGGCTCACTTGTGTGCCGGGGGAGTTTGCTGGATCACATGCGGATGTTCAGCAGGGAAATAGTCTTACTGTTGATGTGTCTGCCACTTGAAAAATCCACTTGAGTTGGATTTGAATTCCATGTATTTTCCTCCATCAGGTCAATTTTTCATTTTTAGCCTTCTCCTATTTCACAGCTGAAGTGCTTCCCATCGGAACAGCTTCCATCGTACGGAGAACGTGTGCTGCGAGGTGCGCGGTAGCAGGAGAAAGCTGACTTTCCTCTGCACCTGCCACCTCTGCCTTACAGCTTTTGTTTGGAGAGCGATGAAGGTGAGTGAGGTTCCCTGGCCGCAGAGGGCTCTGAGAGTGTCCCCTCATCACAGGAAGAGCAGAGCCTGTGGCTGCCACTGTGCCCGCACAGGGTCTGAGGATTGACCGGGTAAGGGCAAACTGGGCAAATTGTCATAAGAGGGCAAGCTGACCATATATGGGAAAACTGGACCAAATAGCATAAAAGATGAAATTAACAGTATCAGGGCAAATTGACCATATAATGCAAACTGGGAAAATTGCTCATAAAATGGGAAATTTACCATATAAGTCAAACAGGGCAAATTGCCATAAAAGGGCAAATAATGTATATAAAGGAAATAAACCATGTAAGGGGCAAATTTCAGTAAAAGGGCAAATTAATCAAAAGTGTAAATTTATCATATAAGGACAAACTCGTCCAATTGCCATAAAAAGACAAATTGACCTAAAACCAGGAATTTGATCCAATGAGGGCAAACCGGGCCAATTGCCATCAACGCACACTTGGAGCATGAAAGTGCCACAGCTAAGCAGAACACGGAACAGGCAAAGTGGGATCCAGAGGCGACCAACCAGAGCGCAGAGTCCAGAGCCAATCGGGACACAGAGCTGGCAAAGTGGAATCGAGAAGCAGCCACTGAGAACACTGAATTCACAGCCAATCAGAAGACAACGCTGGAAAATTGGACTCGAGAAGGGACCAATGATAGCGTCGTTCGTGCAGCCAATCAGAAGACAGCGCTGCTGAGGTGGCATCGAGAAGCGACCAATCAGTGCGTGGAACGCACAGGCATTCGTTGCCCTAGGCAATGAATGGGAGGGACTCAGTGCTGCCGTGCTGTGGCTTCGGAGCGGTACTGCAGCCCGGGGCGGGGGCAGGAGGGGTCGACCCACAGGGGCTGGCGAGCCGGGCGGGGTGGGAAGCGGCGAGCGGGGTAGTTGTGAGAGCGGCTCGGATCCGCTCGGCTTCTGTCGGCTCGGCTCTGCTCTTCGCTGCCCTTCCGCCGGCCGCCGGCTGTGGCCAACTGGCTGCAGGCACGGGCTGGGAGAGGGACAGCGCCCCTGTGTTCTTAGTCGAGAGAGAGTGTGTGTGGCGGGGTGGGGGTCGCTTTTTTGGTGTGTCGTGTGGGTTAAGCATATAAGGGCAAACTTGGCCAATTGGCATGAAAGGTGAAATTACCAGTACAAGGGTAAATTGACCATACAAGTCGAAGTGGGATAATTGCTCATAAAATGGCAAATTTACCATATCAGGCAAACTGGGCAAATAGCTATAAAAGGGCCAATAAGACATGCAAGTTCGAAGAGCGGTTCGGATCAGCTCGGCTTCTGTCGGCTCCGCGCGGCTCGGCTCTGCTCTTCACTGCCTTTCCTCCCACCGCCGGCTGCACCCAACGGGGTGCAGGCACAGGCTGTGAGAGGGACGGCGCCCCGTGTCGCCTGTGGGCACCCACCCAGGACCCCCATGTTCGCTCCCGTCAACCTCGTGTCCCGCGTGTCCCGTGTCCGTCCCGTGGTGCCCGCGACTCCCGTGTCGCCTGACAGCCCCGTGCGTCCCGGCTCCGCTCGGCTGCGCTCAGTTGCGCCTGGGAGAACCCCGCAGAGAGCGCCCCCATTGGCTGCGCCGCGCGTCACTCCGTGAGCGGCAACCAATCAGCGCCGGAAGAGCGCCCGGGGGGTGGGCCGAGGCGCAGAGGGGTCGACTGAGTGCTGCTGCGGACGGGGCCGGGGCGCCGCTCGCCCTCCGTGACCGCAGCGGCACCGCTCGTGATCGGCTCGAACGGGGCTGGGCTCGGGTGAGTGAGACGCGCCCGGAGAGGCGCGGACCGAGGGCTAAACCCAATGAGAACACGGTCCATGCCAAGTGGGATGGAGAAGCGACCAACGAGAGACCGGAATATGAAGCTAATCAGAAAACAGCGCTAGCTAAGTGGGATCGAGAAGCGACCAATGAAAATGCGGCACTCATGCCTAATCAGAAGACAGGGCTGTTAGAATGGATCGAGAAGTGACCAATAAGAGTGTACAACTCATAGCCAATAAGAAGACAGAGCTAGCTAAGTAGGATCGGAAAGAGACCAATCAGAGCGCGGAAGACAAAGCCAATCAGAAAGCACCCCTAGCTAAATGGGATCGAGAAGAGACCAATCAGAGTGCGTAGGCTGAAGCCAATCAGAAGACAGCGCTGGAAAATTGGAATCGAGACGCGACCAATGAGAGGGCCGTCCGTACAGCCAATCAGAAGACAGCGCTGCTAAGGAGGTATCGAGAAGCGACCAATCAGTGCGCGGAATGCACAAGCGTTCAGTGCCATAGGCAATGAATGGGAGGTACTCAGTGCTGCCGTGCCGTGGCTTGGCAGCGGTACTGCAGCCGGGGGCGGGGGCGAGAGGGGACGACCGACCCACAGGGGCTGGCGAGCCGGGAGGGGCGGGGAGCGGCGAGCGGGGCAGTTGGAAGAGCGGCTCGAATCCACTCGGCTTCTGTCGGCTCCGCGCGGCGCCCTTCGGGACGGCTCGGCTCTGCTCTTCGCTGCCCTTCCGCCCGCCGCCGGCTGCGGCCAACTGGCTGCAAGCTCGGCCTGGGAGAGGGACAGCGCCTCGCGTCCCCCATGGGCACCCGAGGCTCTCGTGTCCCCCCCGTCCTCCCCGGACCCCGTGTGCCCCTGTCCCTGCCCGGGGTGCCCGCGTTCCCTGAGTCCCTTGACAGTCCCGTGTGTCTCGGCTCCTCTCGGTTGCGCTCGGCTCCGTACGTTCCTGTAGCGCTCGGCGGCGCCTGGGAAGGACCCTCCATTGGGTGCACAGAGCGTCGCTCAGCGAGCGGCGGCCAATCAGCATCGGGAGAGCCCTCGGGGGGCGGGACGAGGCGGAGCGCGGTCGAGTGGGTGCTGCTGCGCACATTCCCCGGGGCCGCTCGCCCTCCGTGCCCGCAGCGGCACCGCTCGGGATCGGCTCCACTGGGGCTGGGCTCGGGTGAGTGAGAGGCGCCCGGAGAGGCTCCGTGGGGGTTGGGGGGGAGCTGTGTGTGTCCGGCGGCGCCGCTCGGGGCTCGCTGTCCGTGAGCCGCGCTCCGCCCGGGGCCGGGACGTGTTTGGCTGCCCCCGGGGCTCGGGCTGAGGGGCGGTCGGGGCTGTGTCTGCGCTCGGCTGCAGCCCTGGGGGGGAAATCCCCGCTTGGGAGGGGGAGGAAGGAGGCGGGGAAGGGCAGGAGGGGTGGGAGATGGAAAGCAGGGGGGAGCAGGGGGCAAAATGGGAGGAGAAGCGGGGAAGGAGCGGAAAGGGAGGTTTGGAAAGCACTTTAGTGTTGTCTCTCTAGAGACAGCAAGAGGGAGACGGGGTGGTCCCTTTTTTGGGGTGTCGGGCATGATGGCAAGAGCTGCAGGGGCAGGGGGGGTTCATTTCAAGCAGGGTTGCTTGG